>CM033719.1:43246385-43741385 GCA_019671005.1 Hibiscus mutabilis
ACTTTTACAAGTAATGTGATCGTTGCGGAGGACGGGCAATATCTCTAGGCGACATGAGATGCCACTCCGAACATCATCGAGGTGGAACTGTTCGATGTATGGGGATCGATTTTATGGGACCTTTCCCATCTTCATTCGGCAACCTCTACATCTTACTCACCGTCGACTATGTGTCTAAATGGGTAGAGGCAGCTTTGCAGTTCCCAACGGCGATTCCAAGACCGTGCAACGATTCTGCGAGAAAAACATATTTACGATTTGGGATGCCGAGAGCAATTATCAGCGACGGGGCAAGCATTTTGACAACAGACT
Source organism: Hibiscus mutabilis (assembly GCA_019671005.1). Lineage (NCBI taxonomy): Eukaryota > Viridiplantae > Streptophyta > Magnoliopsida > Malvales > Malvaceae > Hibiscus > Hibiscus mutabilis. The sequence goes on from CM033719.1 coordinate 43,246,698, forward strand.
AATTGCCAAGATGTTGCAACGCTCGACATATCACACAAGATCGCCACGGCATATCACCCACAAACCAACGGGCAAGCGAAATTTCCAACCAGGAGTTGAATGGAATACTCGAGAAAGTTGTAAATCCCTCAAGGAAGGATTGGTCATTAAGACTAGATGACGCACTTTGGGCATCTGCTTTGCATTCAAAACACCATTAGGTATGTCCCCTTCCGGCTTGTCTATGGTAAAACATGTCATCTACGGTGGAAATCGAGCACAAGGCGTCTTGGGCAATCAAGACCGTGAATATGGATTGGGAAAGTGCGGACAAAAGCGCTTGATGGATCTCAATGAGATAGAAGAATTCCGTGCACTCGCCTATAACAATGCACGAATCTACAAGGAGAAAACAAAGCGATGGCACGACAAGAAACTATTACCACGGCAATTCACGCCGCCAGGCAACTAGTTCTCCTATTCAAATCTCGGCTAAAAATTTTCCCGGGAAAGCTGAAATCAAGATGGTCGGGACCATTTGAAGTCGTCAAACCATTCTCTCATGGTGCCGTGATAATCAAGTCCATCTTTGACAACCATGAATTCAAAGTTAATGGACAAAGATTGAAGCACTACAATGGTGCCCATGTGGAACGTAACAAGGAAGTGGTCAATTTAGGAGATGCATGAGCATGCTCTCCCTTTTGATATTTTTATTTTTATTTATTTTTATTTTTATTTTTTTTTCGATTATTTAATTATTTATTTTTCATTTTTTCCGATTATTATTTTTTATTATTTTATTATTTTGCGATTATTAGTAGTTTTAGGATAGATTTTTTTATTCAAGTCTAAGAATCCTATTACACATCTTTATTTATTTTCTTTATTAGTTTATCTTTAATTTTAATCCTTATTTGATTTGTTTTTGAATTGTAGGAAAGGAAGTTCAAGAGAAAGAAGGAATTCTAAACCAAGTAGGAAAACATCTTCAACAAGGAAACTAATGGGCTGAATCTAAGGCTTATATAAAGCCTCCAATTCATCCTAACCAAAACCCCTTTGTCGAAAATCCCTACCAAACCCTAAACCCTTTTTTCGATTTCCCCCAATCCCAACCACCTATCTTTTCTATAAAACCCATCACCCTTAACCTATTCCTACTTTCTATCTTGCAACTTTTTAGTTTATCTTCTTTTCTTTTCTTTGTTTTTACTCACAACCAAGATCATACATGGCATCCAAGATTAAACTTTTAGTTCATCCAAGTTCCTCCAAAGAACCAAGATACAAGAAGTTTGTTACACGGGCGGTTCAAGAAAGATTTCAATCCAAGTTTGAAAGCCGGAAGATTCATGAAGAACAAGGCTTTGAATACTCCAACTCTCATCAAGATTTCGGCCTTGAACCATTCATCTTCAAGAGGATTGCACATCAAAAGTGGCAAATCTTTTGCCATCAACCGGAACCGGGTAACATCTCATGGGTAAGAGAATTATATGCTCACTCACCTAACCCGGATAATCCTTATATTTTTGTTCGTGACAAGGCCATACTTATAAGTCCCGAAAGCATCAACACCTTTACGGACTTTACATTGAGAAGGACGAGCATCAAGCCTTCGTTGACCAAATCAATCCCAAGCAACTCGACAAGGTGCTTCAAGAACTCACTCAACCGGGAACTCATTGGAACGACGGTAAATACAAGGGCACGGTAAATCGCCTTCGGCTAAAACCCGAGGCAAAACTATGGAATAAGTTTGTTAAAACTTCTTTAATGCCCTCCACACACAATACTACCGTTGATATACCACGTCTTTTGCTCATACATTCTATTTTGCATAATCGCATCATTAACATTGGAAAAATTATTTGCGATGAGATTTTTGTATGCAGCTCAAAAGATAAGGGTTATCTTTTCTTCCCTTGCTTAATTTCTAATCTTTGCAAGGAGATGCATGTCCCGAGTGAGTCCACCGATGAAAAGGCCCTACCCAAGTCTGGTTGGAATCAAGCACTAATCCGGAAGCTAATGGGAGAGGCAGGAGATTCTTCAAGGCCTCCAATTGCCACGGCAACCCCCGCCGCGGAAATCCCTAATGCCCAAGCACCTAACGCTAGGGAAACTCGGTCATTAATCCGGGACACTTTGAAGCACTTTTGCACCCATTGGCAAGCCGCCTAAGGCAAATTGAAGATCGGCAACTAATGTTCATGCGGTACATGAAGGAGCACAACAATGCCATCACCCAAGTCATCCTAGAAAAGAACCCGGACAATCGTGTGCCGTTCCCAATCTTTCCCGCCGAGATTCTTGCCCCGACAACCAATGAAGCTGTCGCCACGGCAAGCAAAAAAGCGACGCCACGGCAACCAACCCCGGCGATGCCCGACAACCTTTGCAAAAGCCAAAGGTAAAGCACCTATGCCCGAATCAACTCCTACGAAATCATTTTCTGATTTTTTTTCAGATTCGGACGAGTCCTCCATTGAACCAATAAAGACCGCACCAATTGAATCCTCCAAACGAAAAACCATTGACATTGATGAAGAGGATGATGAGGACAACCCCGTACGAGGATCGATTCCACCACCGGCAACAAGAAAACAACCATTGCGTTCAAGCAAGAAAATCAAGACGCCAACTAGAAGGATACTAATCATCTACGATGACGAACTCTCGGAGTAAGTCCTCGTATGCATTTTTATTTTTATTTTTCGTTATTTTTATGCATGCATTGAGGACAATGCCTCACTCGAGTTTGGGGGGGGATTGTTATTAGTAATTACCATGTTTAGTTACATTAATCTTAAGCATTACATTTAGGATACATAAACTGCTTGCCATGCCTTTAATTAGAACAAGAATTGCTTGGATTTGATGAATATTCAATGATGACTTTGCCAATGCACTTAATTGATAGAATTTTTATTCTAGGATAACCATGGAAAAAAACTTAGAATTTTACTATAATGCTAAATTTGATGAAACACTGTTGTGGTTTGATTGATTTAAGGAGTTCTAGTAAACTTAGGTTGATAATTAACTAATTGGGGGTTTAGAATAAAAATTGGATGAAGGCTAGAGGTGCCCGAAATTGGCTCTAGCATATCTAAAAAATTGATCACTAGAGGTGCCCGAAACTGGCTCTAGGAGGCGTTAAAAATTCTTTTTAACTAGAGGTGCCCGAAACCGGCTCTAGTCGATTAAATTAACTTAAGAAAACTAAAAATAAAACACTAGAGGTGCCCAAAATTGGCTCTAGTTAAAATATGTTAAAAAGAACCCAATGAAGTAATTTGAAAACCTATTGTTTGCATAGAATCCGAAAAATCAACTTGCACACAACTCCGCACACACTCACAAGCATTATAGTTTGATTCCGAGTAACTCCTCAGTTTTTCGAAAAATAAAAAGCCAATCATACTTTGTGCCCCGGTTCAGAGAATTGAAATCAAGTTCAAAGCTAAGTTTGTGAAAAATTGAAGTCTTGGCAGGTAATTATGAGTTTGCATTGCTTGAGGACAAGCAATAGTTCGAGTTTGGGGATGTGATAAGTGTTCAAAAGTACTATTTTTCTTACCCTTTTTACTCATATTATTGTTAGACTTAGGCTCATATTAGTTGCATAGTTAGCCATTCATGCATTAATCCATGTTTCCTTCAATCGTTGAGCTTGATTACATAACTTGGTGATTTTTGTGGAAATAGATGCTGCTTTGGTGTGTTTTTGTGTGTGTATGTGCAGGATCACTTGCCAAAGCAATGCCGAGCTAGTTGCCAGGGCAATGCATGAAGGATATGCCGAGCTAGTTGCCAGGGCAATGCATGAAGGAGACGACGAGCCAGTTGCCATGGCATTTGTCGACAAAGACCAAAAGCAATATGGATGTCGAAATTCATGACTTTACAAGCCCAAGATGACATGGAGCAAGGCCCAAGCCCAAAGGAATTTGATTGCCATGCAGAGATTAAAGAAGAATTAAATTCCAAGAAGATAGGAGAAGTTCTAATAGGAATAAAATTATAATAAAGAATTATATTCTTTAAAGATAATTTAATTCCAACTCAAACTCCTCCTCAAAGAAGGACTTTGGCGTAGCCCTATAAATAGCAAGGAGATTCGACAAATCCAAAGGGGAGAGCAAGAGTTAATTTCGACAACTCCAAGAGAGGAAGCAAGGGGAATTTTCGGCAAGCATCTAGGGCAAGGAATTTTCGATAAGCTTCATCTTTTCTTCCTTGTTCGATTGGGTTCATGCTAGGGATTGTTTATCTTGTGTTTCTTTGGAACCTAGCCATGAACTAAATTTACTTGGCTATGGTTATTGTGTTTTGTGGTTGTGAGAAACTATTGGATTTTGTTTAGGTAATAAGAGTTTGCACTTTTCTATTTCAAGGTTTATTCATTCTTGGTTCTTATTATTGTTTTGCAGTGAATTGGGAGAGGATCTCGTGATTTCATCCATTTATCTAATATCGGGAGAGTTAGATTCAAGAAAGCGAATGAATATGATCTTTATTCAATCCAATGATGGTGAAGATTAATCCGGCTTAGGAATAAGTTAAGGATTTCAACGGCTAAGAGAAGCGCAAGATTGGTTGTTGTTCACCCTTGATTCACGCGAGGATGTATTATCAAGGCATGCACAAGTAGCTAGAGTTTCGACTTAGGGATAAGAAGAAACCATTGAAGAACGCTCCGCCGAACCTTGAAGTTGCTGCCCGATCGCCCAAGTAGTTGCCCAACTAGTCGCCGAGGCAACCATCAATTAGTTGCCAAGGCAACCCCGTCGTGCAAGTTGCCACGGCAACTGAGTTGCCCGTGCACTCTTTTACCAAGACAATCCAATCGGTTATCACACCTCAACTCACGATAACCTATCCTATCTCTCTCAATTGAATTCATCTTTTCTTTTACTTAATTGCTTTCTAGATTAGTTATTAGTTAAAACTTCTATAATCCTTCACTTGTGTTTTTACTTTTTACAGTGCAAGAGACTAGATTCTTGAAGTGGCACCAATCCCTGTGGAGACGATATCTTTTATACTATAACTTGCGACGTGTATACTTGCACATTTGCGTAGCACTTATTATGCGCAACACTTGTGCCCAAGCATTTGAAACCCTAAAGGAAAAGCTTGCCTCGGCACCCATTGTCGTTCCACCCGATCAGATGCTACCTTTTGAGCTCATGTGTGATGCAAGTGATTTCGCGATAGGAGTAGTCCTAGGCCAACGCACATGTAAGACCTTTCATTTCATATACTATGCTAGTAAAACTCTTAATAATGCTCAAGTGAATTACACAACAACGGAGAAAGAGTTACTAGCCGTAGTTTTCGCATTTGACAAGTTTCGATCCTATTTGATTGGTACAAAGGTAATTGTTCATACGGACCATTCGGCAATTAAGTATCTATTTGCTAAAAAGGATGCCAAACCTCGTTTGATTCGTTGGATATTGCTTTTTCAAGAGTTTGATATTTAGATTAAAGACATAAAAGGAACAAAAAATCAAGTGGCTGATCACTTATCACGCTTAGAACGCAATAGGGAGGAGGACGCAGATTTAGAGATATGCAATGCATTCTCGGATGAGCAACTGTTAGTTGCCTCGGCGACCATGGACGCGTATGCCTCGGTAACCCCTAACACCTTGGCAACCATGGATGCGCATGCCTCGGCAACCCTCGATGCCTCAGCAACTCTTGACGCGTATGCCTCGACAACCCTTGACGCGCATGCCATGGCAACCCTTGACGCACATGTCTCTGCAACCATGGACGTTCATGTCGCGGTAACTCTAGACGTGCACGCCTTGGCAACCATGGAAGCAGTTGCCACGGCAACACATGCCTCGGCAATACCCTGGTACGCGGATTTAGTTAATTTCCTTGTTTGTGGTATTTTACCTTATGGCCTTACTCACCAAGGGAAAAGACGGTTCTGCCATGATGCTAAGCATTACTTTTGGGACGAGCCTTTTTTTTAAACAATGTGCAGATCAGGTTATACGCCGATGTGTCCCTAAAGAGGAGCAGTAGAATGTACTTCGACAATGCCATTCTTCATCCTATGGAGGACATTTTGGAGGAACTCGTACCGCGGCCAAAGTTTTGCAATCCAGTTTGTATTGGCTAACACTGTACAAAGATGCCCAGGAGTTTTACAAGCAATATCTCTAGACGACATGAGATGCCGCTCTAAAACATCATCGAGGTGGAATTGTTCGATGTATGGGGGATTGATTTTATGGGACCTTTCCCATCTTTATTCGGCAACCTCTACATTCTACTTGCCGTTGACTACGTGTCTAAATGGGTTGAGGCAGCTGTAGTTCCCACCAACGATTCCAAGACCTGTAATGATTCTTGCAGAAAAACATATTTACACGGTTTGGGATGCCGAGAGCAATTATCAGTGATGAAGGCAAGCACTTCGACAACAAACTCATCGCCAAGATGTTACAACGCTTTGGTGTATCTCACAAGATTGCCACAACATATCACCCACAAACCAATGGGCAAGCAGAAATTTCAAACCGGGAATTGAAGGGTATACTCGAGAAAATTGTAATTCCCTCTAAGAAAGATTGGTCAGTAAGACTAGATGACGCACTTTGGGCATATCGCACTGCATTCAAAACACCCTTAGGTATGTCCCCCTTCCGACTTGTGTATGGCAAAACATGCCATCTACTGGTGGAAATCGAACATAAGGCATATTAGGCAATCAAGACCATGAATATGGATTGGGAAAGTGCCAGACAAAAGCGTTTGTTGGACCCAACGAGATAGAAGAATTTCGTGCACTTGCCTATAACAATGCACGAATCTACAAGGAGAAAACAAAGCAATGGCATGACAAGAAACTATTGCCTCGACAATTCATGGCAGGGCAACTAGTTCTCTTATTCAATTCTCGGCTAAAACTTTTCTCGAGAAAACTGAAATCAAGATGGTCGAGACCATTCGAAGTTGTCAAACCATTCTCCCAAGGTGCTGTGATAATCAAGTCCATCACTGACGAACATGAATTCAAAGTTAACAGACAAATATTGAAGGACTACAACGGTGCCCATGTGGAGCGTAACAAAGAAGTGGTCACCTTAGGAGATGCATGGGCATGCTCTCCTTTCGATATTTTATTTTTATTTTTTTCGAACTATTTTTTTATTATTTAATTTCAGTATTTTTTTCTTTTTAGGATAGATTTATTTATTTTCTTTAAAATTAAAACTACATATTTCTTTCATATTTATCTAATTGTTTTTAAAATTTTAAGTTTAAGAATTTCTTTGCACACCTTTATTTATTTTCTTTTATTAGTTTATCTTTAATTTTAATCCTTATTTTATTTGTTTTTGAATTGTTGGAAAAGAGTTCAAGATAAAGAGGAATTTTAATTCAAGAAGGAAACTTCTTTAACAAGGAAATTAATGGGCTGAATCTAAGGCTTATATTAAGCCTCCAATTTACCCTAAATAAACCCTACATGACCGGCCAAAACCTTCCCCTTCCCTAAACCCCCTAGCCGTCACCTTCCCCCAATCTAAACCCTTGTTTTCTTTCTCTCAAAATTACTCACACCCACCATATTTACTACTTATCTTTTCTATTTAACTCATCACCCTTAACTTCCAAGAAACCTATTCCTACTTTTCATCTTGAAACTATTTAGTTTCTTTTGCTTTCTTTTCTTTGTTTCTGCCAAACTCACAACCAAGATCATCCATGGCATCCAAAATCAATTTTTTGGTTCATCCAAGTTCCTCCAAAGAACCAAGATACAAGAAGTTTGCTACACCGGTGGTTCAAGAAAGATTCACTCCATGTTTGAAAGCTGGAAGATTTTTGAAGAAAAAGGCTTCGAATACTCCAACTCTCTTCAAGATTTTGGCCTTGAACCATTCATCTTCGAAAGGATTGCACATCAAAAGTGGCAAATCTTTTGCCATCAATCAGAACCGGGTAACATCTCATGGGTAAGAGAATTCTAGGCTCACTCACCTAACCCGGATAATCCTTATGTTTTTGTTCGTGACAAGGCTATACTCATAAGCCCCAAAAACATCAACACCTTTTACGGGTTCTACATTGAGAAGGACGAGAATCAAGCCTTTGCTGATCAACTCACGCCCAAGCAACTCGACAAGGTGATTCAAGAACTCACTCTACCAGGAACTCATTGGAACGACGATAAATACAAGGGCAAAGTAAATCGCCTTCGGCTTAAACCCGAGGCAAAATTATGGAATAAGTTTGTTAAAACTTCTTTGATGCCTACCACACACAAAACCACCGTTGATACACCTCATCTTTTGCTCATACATTCTATCTTGCATAATCGCATCATTAACATTGGGAAAATTATTTGTGATTAGATTTTTGTATGTAGCACAAAAGACAAGGGTTCTCTTTTCTTCCCGTGCTTAATTTCCAATCTTTGCAAGGAGATACATGTCCCAAGTGAGTCCACTGATGAAAAGGCCCTACCAAAGTCTGGTTGGAATCGAGCACAAATCCGAAAGCTAATGGGAGAGGCACTGGTAAAATCCCCAATGCCTTTAATTACCGCGGCAACTCCTGCCGCCTCGGCAACCCCTAATGCCCAAGCAACTGATGCCCGGGCAACTCAGCCAGCAACCTCGGGACAACTTGAAGCACTCTTACAACCGTTGGCGAACCGCCTTAGGCAAATTGAAGACTGGCAATTAATGTTCATGCAGTACATGAAATATCACAACAATGACATCACCCAAGTCATCCTGGAAAACTACCTGGATAGCTGCGTGCCATTCCCAATCTTTCCTGTCGAAATCCTTGCCACGACAACCAATGAAGCAGTTGCCACGACAACCGCAACAGATGATGCCGCGACAACCTACATTGCACCTACCCAAGCAGTTGCCACGGCAACCAACACTGAAGATGCAGCAACAACCAAAGCTAAAGACGCCCCGGCAAAGGTAAAACACCTATGCCCAAAGCAACTCGTACTGAATCATTGTCTGATTTTTCAGATTCGGACGAGTCCTCCATTGCACAAACAAAGACCGCACCAATCGAATCCTCCAAGCCCAAGTGAAAAGCCAATGACATTGATGAAGAGGACGATGAGGACAACCCCGTATAAGGATCGATTCCACCATCGACAACAAGGAAGCAACCACCGCGTTCAAGCAAAAGAATCAAGACACCGACCAAAAAGAAACTAATCATCCACGACGACGAACTCTCAGAGTAAGTCCTCATTTGCATTTTACTTTTCTTTATTGTTATTGTTATTTTTGTTTTTTATTTTTCTTTGTTACATGTATTGAGGACAATGCCTCACTCGAGTTTGAGGGGATTGTTATTAGTTAGTTACCATGTTTAGTAGCATTCATCTTAAGTATTGCATTTAGGATACATAAATTACTTGCCATGCCTTTAGTTGGAACAAGAATTGCCTAGATTTGATGAATATCTGATGATGACTTTGCCAATGCACTTAATTAAGCCAATTTTTTATTCTAGGATAACCGTGGAAACACTTAGAATCTTACTATGATGCTAAACTTGATGAAACACTGTTGTGGCTTGATTGATTCAAGAAATTCTAGTGAACTTAAATTGATAATTAAAAAATTGGGAGATTAGAATAAAAATTGTATGGATGCTAGAGGTGCCCGAAATTGGCTCTAGTATGTGCTAAAAAATTGATCACTAGAGGTGCCCGAAATTGGCTCTAGTATGTGCTAAAAATTGATCGCTAGAGGTGCCAGAAACTGGCTCTAGTCGAATAAATTAATTAACTTAAGAAAACAAAAAACAAAACACTAGAGGTGCCCGAAACTGGCTCTAGTTAAAACATGTTAAAAGAACCCAAGGAAGTAATTTGAAAACCTCTTGTTTGCATAGAATCTGAAAAATCAACTTGCACACAACTCTGCACACACTCACAAGCATTATAGTTTGATTCTGAGTAACTCCCAAGTTTTCCAAAAAATGAAAAGCCAATCATACTTTGTGCCCCGGTTCTGAGAATTGAAATCAAGTTCAAAGCTAAGTTTGTGAAAATTGAAGTCTTGGTGGGTAATTATTAGTTTGCATTGCTTGAGGACAAGCAATAGTTTGAGGACAAGACAATCATACTTTGTGCCCTTTTTTATTCATATTATTGCTAGACTTAGGCTCATATTAGTTGCATTATTAGCCAGTATGCATGTTTACATTGTTTCCTTGGTGGACAAGCTTGATTTCATATTTTGCTTAATTTTGTGGAAAAAGATACTGCTTTGGTGTGTTTTGTGTGTGTGTGCAGAATCACTTGCCAAAGCAAGGCTGGAACCAGTTGCCAGGGCAATGCATGAAGGAGATGCCGAGCTAGTTGCCAGGGTAATGGATGAAGGAGATGTCGAGCTAGTTGCCAGGGCAATTTTCTATAAGCGATAAGATGATATGGTAGTCGAAATTGATGACTATATAAGCCCAAGATTACGTGGAGCAAAGTTAAATCCCAAAGGAGTTTGATTTCCATGAAGAGGTTAAAGAGAAATTAAATCCCAAGAAGATAGGAGAAGTTCTAGAAGGAATATAAATATATTAAAAAATTATATTCTTTAAATATATTTAATTCCAACTTAACTTTCTCCTCAAAAAATACTTTGACCTAGCCCTATAAATTGAGGACCAAGCCGTCAACTCCAAGAGGGAGAGAGGAGAGAAATTTTGACAAAGAGAGCAAGGGAGATTTTGACAAGAGCTTTGGAGAGATTTCGACAAGGCTTCAACCATTCTTCATCTTTTTCTTTCTTGTTCAATTAGGTTTATGCTAGGAATTGTTTGTCTTGTGTTTCTTTGGAACCTAGCCATGAACTAAATCTATTTGGCTAAGGTTATTGTGTTTTGTGGTTATGAGAAACAATTGGATTTTGTTTAGGTAATAAGAGTTTGCACTTTCAATTCAAGGTTTACTCATTCTTGGTTTTTATTTGTGTTTGCGAGTGAATTGGGAGAGGATCTCGTAACTTCATCTATTTATCTAATATCGGGAGAGTTAGATTCAAGAAACGAATGAGTATGGTCTTTATTCAATCTATTGATGGTGAAGATTAATCTGGCTTAGGAATAAGTTAAGGATTTCAACGGCTAAGAGGAGCGCAAGATTGGTTGTTGTTCACCCTTGATTCACGCAGGGATGTATTATCAAGGCATGCACAAATAGCTAGAGTTTCAACTTAGAGATAAGAAGAAGCCATTGAAGAACGCTCCGTTGAACCTTGAAGTTGCTGCCCAACTAGTCGCCCAGGCAACCGTCGATTAGTTGCCAAGGCAACCCCACTGTGCAAGTTGCCACGGCAACTGAGTTGCCCTTGCACTCTTTTACCAAGACGATCCAATCGGCTATCACACCTCAACTCACGATAACCTGGCCAATTCTCTCTCATTTGATTACATCTTCTTTTACTTATTTCTTTTCTAGTCTAGTTGTTAGTTAAAACTCCTACAATCACCTACTTGTGTTTTACTTTTTATAGTGCAAGAGATTAGATTCTTGAAGTGGCACCAATCCCTATGGAGACGATATCTTTTATACTATAACTTGCGACGTGTACACTTGCACAATTGCGGAGCACTTATTACGCGCAACAGTATGCTAATTGAAAGTTTATATGATCGCATGAATGTAGATTTGAAAATGAACAAGCTAAGTGGTAACCTAGATGAATAATAAGATCGACATGCTTGTATACTTGATTGTGAATGCCTTGCTAGTTAAGAATGCTATTTGAATGTTACATATGACTACAAGACTAAGTAGTTATTAATCTTTGAATGTAACTTTAAAATGACTAATCAAGGGTTGACATATAATGAACAAGAATGATAAACATGTCTTACTTGTATGATCAAAAGTAATTGTCTAGATTGCTTTCTTGATAATCACTCATCTCCCCTATTAGAGATGAGTTCTTGAAAAGTTTAAAATTATTCATGTTTCCAGCGTTCCCAATAACACTTCTGAGCCGGTTTACTACTAAACCGGGGTAGGGGTGTTACAGAATATGGATGTCTTAGTAACTAGTTCTCTACGGGAGACCATTACTGTTAGAAGGATGTATAGGTGATGCCCGTTGGTTGTTCAAGGCCATGTGTTTGCTGTTGATTTAATGTAGTTACCGTTTCATGGTTTTGATGTCATCTTGGGTATGGATTGGTTGAGCGAGCATAGAGCTGTTGTGGATTTTGAAACAAAAAGGATTTCTCTGAGGCTTGTCGACTACTATTGTTGTTGTTGTAGACGAGAATGCTAAATTTATGTCTAATGTCATTTTGAAATTACAAGCTAAAAGGTTGATGAATGAGGGATATCAAGCCTTTCTGTCATCTACGATGAATCTGGTTACCAAAGGAGTTCGAGTACATGATATTCAGATAGTATGTGATTTTTCAGAAGTGTTTCCCAAAAAGTTGCCTGGGTAGTCACCGGATAGGGATGTTGAGTTCTATATCGAGAAATACTCTAGAACGACTCTGGTGTCCATCGATTCCTATCGCATGGCATCAAAGGAGTTGAAAACTCAACTTCAGGAGTTGTTGAATTGTGGTTTCATCCACCTGAGTGTTTCATCTTAGGGTGCACCAGTGTTGTTCGTAAAGAAGAATGATGGAACTATGCGGATGTGTATTGATTATTGGTAATTGAACAAGTGGATGATTAAGAACAAGTACCTGTTACCATAGATTGATGATTTATTTGATCAATTTTGAGGTGCAGTTGTGTTTTCGAAGATTGACCTAAGTTTCGGGTGCTGCCAATTGAAAGTTAAGGAAGCATATGTGTTGAAACTGTGTTTCGCACAAGGTATGGGAATTATAAGTTCTTGGTGATGTCGTTCGGTTTAACCAATGCCCAACTGCATTTATGAACATGATGAATATGGTGTTTCATGAGTATTTGGATCGATTTATGGTTGTATTTATAGATGATATACTTGTGTACTCCCGTACCGAGGAAGAGCATGATCAACATCTTTGGATAGTGTTGCACTCGTTGAAGGAAAATTAACTGTTTGCTAAGCTGAGTAAGTGTGAGTTTTGGCTTACAAAGGTGATGTTTCTTGGTCATGTTGTATCGGAAGAAGGTATTCGTGTTGATTTACTGAAGATTGAGTCTATCCTTAATTGGAAACAACCAAGACGGTGTCAGAAGTACGTACCTTTCTTGGTTTGGCAGGTTACTACCGTCACTTTGTGAATAGTTTCTCTAGTATTGATTATCGGTAATTGAACAAGTGGATGATTAAGAACAAGTACCTGTTACCACAAATTGATTATTTGTTTGATCAATTTTGAGGTGTAGTTGTGTTTTCGAAGATTGACCTAAGGTTCGGGTACTACAAATTGAAAGTTAAGGAAGCATATGTGTTGAAACTGTGTTTCGTACAAGGTATGGGAATTATAAGTTCTTGGTGATGTCGTTCGGTTTAACCAATGCCCAACTGCATTTATGGGCATGATGAATATGGTGTTTCATGAGTATTTGGATTGATTCATGGTTGTATTTATAGATGATATACTTGTGTACTCCCGTACCGAGGAAGAGCATGATCAACATCTTTGGATAGTGTTGCACTCGTTGAAGGAAAATTAACTGTTTGCTAAGCTGAGTAAGTGTGAGTTTTGGCTTACGAAGGTGATGTTTCTTGGTCATGTTGTATCGGAAGAAGGTATTCGTGTTGATTTACTGAAGATTGAGGCTATCCTTAATTGGAAGCAACCTAAGACGGTGTCAGAAGCACGTAGCTTTCTTGGTTTGGCAGGTTACTACCGTCACTTTGTGAATAGTTTCTCTAGTATTGCAGCTCCATTGACAAAATTATTGCAAAAGAATGTTCTTTTGTTTAGACAGAAGATCATCAGCGTAGCTTTCAAAAATTAAAGGAGGTGCTAACACACTCTCCTATGTTGATTAAACTAGGAGTGGGTAAGGAGTTTGTGGTGTATAGCGACGCATCATATTTTGGTTTAGGTTGTATGCTAATGCGGGATGGGAAGGTTGAGGCTTATGCCTCAAGAAAATTAAAGGTTCATGAGCGTAACTATCCTACACATGAATTAGAACTTGCTGTGATGGTATTCACGTTAAAGATTTGAAGACACTATCTCTATAATGAGAAGTGTATAGTTTATACTGATCACAAGAGTTTGAGGTATTTGATGTCTCAAAAAGAGTTGAATCTTAGGCAGCAAAGATGGGTTGAGTTGCTTAAGGATTATAACTTGACAATTGAATATTATCCTGTAAAGGCTAATGTTGTCGTAGATGCATTGAGCCGAAAGGCAGCTGTCGAGCTTAGGGCAATGTTTGCTAGGTTAAGTGTGATGCGAGATGGTGGTTTGTTAGCTGAGTTGCAAGTAAAGCATATTTTGTCTCAATTGATTAAAGCGAGATAGCCGTATGATGATGCATTGGTTTCACATGTTAATGACATTACAGATGGGAATCCGTTAGATTTTTATTTTAATGATGATGGTGTTTTGTGTTTTAAGGGTGGAATAGTGGTGACGAAAGATTTGGAGTTGAGGTGCACTATTTTGACCTAAGCTCATTCTAGTCCTTTTGCTATGCACCTTGGTAGTACCAAGATGTATCGTGGTTAAAAGGAAGAGTATTACTGGGTTGGTTTGAAAAAACAAGTAGCGGAGTTTGTTGCTCGTTGTTTGGTGTGTCAGTGAGTTAAGGCTGACATTAGTTTCCTGCTGGGTTATTGCAACCTATGCAAATTCTAGAATAGAAATGGGAAAGGATCACTATAGATTTCGTGACGGGGTTGCCTTTAATGCCGACCAAAAAGAATTCTATATGGGTGATTGTTGACCATTTTACGAACTGTGCGCACTTTATGGCTGTGCATACGATGAATAAGTTAGATAAGTTTGCAGAGATTTATATCGCAAAAATTGTGAAGTTGCATGAGGTTCCAAAGTCTATTATATCGGATAGAGATTGTCGCTTTACATCGAGGTTTGGGGAGAGTCTATAGACCGCTTTGGGGACCAGACTTAACTTTAGTGCCTCGTATCATCCTCAAACAGATGGACAATCTGAGCGGGTTATTCAGATTTTGGATGACATGTTGCATTTTTTGTATTATTGCATTTCAAGGGACATGGTGTAATACCCCAAAATGGGCTTATAAGCATACTAGCAATTCAATGCAAATTAAATTGATTTGTTCTATTCATAAATCTAGAGTTAATTAAAATTAGGACCCAATCGAAAGAAAAGAGGAAAAAGGATGGTTAATGTCAATGTACTGATTTGATTAATGCTAAGGTAATGGGCTTGCATGCAAAGAATAATATTGTTCAATGACTTAAACACATGTCAAAAGAATTTGGGGACATGTAGAATATAGTTTCGGTGTGGGATGACACAAAAGAACCACTATCCCCTTTAATCTTCTTCATCTAACTGAACCTTAAGAGGGAGAGTGAGAAAGATTGTATTCAAAGCTGGCTCTTGAAGATTTGAGTCTAATTAATTAGAATTTTTTGGGTGTTGTTCGATCCCTTATGGGATAGGGTAAGCAAATTCTTTCTTTTATCTAATTTAGAACTCAATTAAAACATAGACTGTCAACCTCTCTCGTACTATGTCTTGAATAGATTTTGAATGAAAAAACCATGTTATGAACAATCTCTAGATAAATTGAATGAATCATGCATTAAGTTGGAACATGCATGTAATCTATGGAAAGAAACTATGTATACTCTTCCTTGTTGGCTTTGATTATGTGTTTATTGTGAAACTATTGATCATCCAAATGATCAACATGCTTAAATGGTAATGTTATGTGTTAAGGTAACATATAGGTTGCTTGATAAGAAATTTTGATTTAATCGAAACAACTTAAGCATTTGAATAGGACATTGTTCGACATTATAATTGAATTGGAACCGGGATTTGATTTCGTTGCTTGATAAACATAATCAAGACTATAATGAACATTTATATAAGTATGGAAGTAGGGAAAATATTGTTTTGTATATTCGAATGTAGGAATGGGCTGTGTAAACTTATATGTAAGTGTACAAATAAGTATTTGGGACAGTTTTGCTATGTAAAAATATGTATACAAAGTATTTGGGACTGTTTTGGATATACATAAGTATTTGGGACAGTTTTGCTATGCAAAAATATGTATACAAAGTATTTGGGACTATTTTGGATATGAATAAGTATTTGGGACTGTTTTTCTATGTAAAAATATAGACTATTTTGTGCACATAGAGAAGCATATGGATTGATTTGTATGTATGTAAATATATATAGGTAAATGTGTGTAATTGGACAATTTTGAGAAAACAAATGAACATATGTTTTAATTTGAACAGTTTTGTGTATATATGAAGGCATGTGGATTGTTTTAATGTGTATATGTATATGTGTATGTGTATAATTGGACAACTTTGAACAAATATGAAAACATATAGACGATTTCTGAGGTGCACATAAGAGTATATATATGTGTAATGGATTGTTTTGTTGAATAAGAAAAAGATAATGATTGTTTTGAATATATTGAGTACATGCTAGACTGTTTTGATGTGTATGTACATGTATAAAAGTGGACTTAATTGTTTTGTAAGGACTTAAAAGTAGTCTGGGCTGTTTTGTACTTATATGATAGAATATTTATGCATTAGGGATAGTTTTATAAGTTGAATGGATTGAATTAGTTTTAATGGTTTGTTATTATGTTTGAGGTACCCATTATTATTAAGGAATAGTAAAAAGGAAAGAGCTAGTTGAAAGCTAGGGGTAATGGTGGATTCAGGTATCCCGTAACTTTGGGATATGAGGTGATTGTAGTTGTATTTGTTTCGAGTGACACAGAGTCACCTCGATCTTTACTCTTAGAGAATTGTGTTTTTAATGTTTAAGTATGGATTGCATATGATCACGTTTGCATAATGCTCATTTAGAGCACTTGGGTTTCGGATACACACATGACATTGAAGTTTCATGAGTAAGGTATGCATTGCATATGCATCATGAATGCATTGCATGCCATCTTATGATATTTACGACTAATGGATTGAAGTATCTCTATGTATAAGGTTTTCTTTGAATTGATATCTAGTCTTAATCTTTTGAAAGTATAAAATACAAGAAACAATATAAAGCTTTAAAGTTATAAGAACTTATCTATGAAGCTAATCGCTCACCTTATACCATAAGATATTACGAAAAGAAACAAGTAAAATTACTTGTTTCATAAGATACCTTTTTCTAACTTCAAGCATAAAATATTTAAGTTGCCTAAACAATGGAAGTCCTTGGAAACTTTGGCATAGTGCAAAAGTATATATATTTTGGGACTATGGACCATGAGCTACGGCTCAAGGGTGATAACCCTATATACGTGTTATATTGGCGACAGTAGGAGGTAACAAGGGAGATAGTAAGGAGATTGGCGACAGTTGGATGGATAGAGAAGAAAAGCTAGGTTTGTTACATTGTGAACTAGCCATCGCTTTGTGCTAAGTAAATCTTATACTGGTGCTACGTAAGTCTAAATGTGATCCAAGGCAAATGATGCTAAAAGATATGAACTTCATGATTTCAGATAAGAAATCTGATAATCTTTGTTAAGGCTCAGGGGAAACAAGATAAGTAATATATGCTTTGAGCAAGATGTGAAATCAATAAGTTTTTAATAATTCTCTAATCAAGCTTCTAAGAAAGTCATTGAATAACTTTTGAAGAAAGCCTTTAAGATAAGACTTTCAACTTTAAGTCTAACTTAAGTGTAATGATATCATATGGTTGATTTCCATTACATTCTTATTTATCATTGTAACATTCCTTATTATGCTCTTTTGGTTGCTACCTCACTTAGGCTATATAAGCCTAATGCATTTATTAACATGCATTTGTAGGATAATCATTTGTTCAAGGATTGACTGTGGTAAAAAGGTTGCAAGTCACATTTATAATAGATTTATGTATCTAGGTTTTCTAAGTCTTCTAGTGGTGGCATTGCATGTATGTGTATCATTTTGGTTATACATGATTAGTTTACATTATAAATGGATTGTAATTAAGTTATTAATGGCTTTACTAAATAACTCCATGATGTGGTTGCTTTCTTTATAAATAAGATTATATGTCTATAAAGAGTTAATCCAAGATGACCAAAGATATACCTATGCAATAATTTCTTAAAGGTCTAAAGTACCCAAATGCTAAGTAAGGACATAATTTATATATAGTCTTCGAGACTTGTGTGAAATTAGTAAATTGTTCATGACATGTGAAATTAAAGGTCTTTTAAGTAAACAAACACTTTATGCATTTTGCCTCTGGTTGTGGTTGGATATCGTTTGGTTGTCGATTGGAGTAGTTTTCGGCGTTTTTGAATGGTTTTTTGGTGCAATTTCGTAGAGATTGCAGGGGATGATTATAGGCTGGTGTTAGAATGCATTTTAATGCATTTTGCCTCTGGTTTTGTGTTGCCAAAATAGGGGAGGATCATGTCTAGCGTATTTTGTAGAAATTTGCTCATTTCAGAGGCGTGGAACTGAATGGCGAGCAAAGTGTTGTGCATAGGTGAGTGTATATGTGTTTCGGACTCTCTTAAAGGTTTGAATAAGGAGTTGAGAGTTTAGTTAAATCCTAGAAAGCTTAACTAAGCTCAGAAGTAAGTTATCCCTAATTTCACCTTTGAATATCAGATGATATGTGACTTGTTTTACATGTTTTGGTTTAAAAGCATCAATTGGTTTGCTTACTGTTTTATGCATCATTTTGAAAAGATATGAAATGTTTGATCAAGTTTATGGATGCCTAAGAGCATTGAGAATTGGTTCCTAAATGGAATGTAGTTGTTGCCTTGAGCAATGTGATATTTGCATATGGAAAATGGTTTGTTAACATAAGGGAAAAACAATAAGCAAATGTGTTTAAAAGTGTATATTGGCTATGTGTTTCAATCAAAACAAAGTATCGAATATAGTTGGCATGCCATAGGGTTTAAAGTGCACTATAATATACTAAGTCGATCACCCCAAAGCCCAAGAGTATACGGCAGGCTACTCTAGCTGGTGGATCGTCACTTGTGTACACAATAGGCTACCCAAGTTGATGTTGTACCTTGTATAGGATTGAGGTGAAACTCTCCGGGTCAAGTTATGGTTTGGTAGAAGTATTCTACCGAGAAATTCGTGTATCCGATGTGATTTTACAAAGGTCACTATAAATGCCAATAAATGAGAAACAAGTGGGAAACTATATTTTGCATATGGTTGTTAGGCAAGCTACATTTTGAAAAGGGTTTTCAAATGTGATGGATTTTATGCTTATGTTTAAATGCATAGTTAAACGTGGAAGAGTGGCACCATTAAGAATATGTTTGCTTATGCTCTCATTCTTCTTTACAGGGAATTGTGGGAGCATTTGGAGCGAGTAGATCCTAAGACACCATTTGACATTGAGTATGGCTTAGTTTAAAGGATTTGGTAATAAGGCAATGTGTTGTCCAAATTTGGGGATTTGTATTTCAATCGTTCTTGTTTCCATGAATTTTATCATGATGATTGTTGGTTTCTTTTTGGATTTATGATAAAGATTGATGGAGTTATGCTTAGTTTAAATTTCAAGCATGTTGGATGAAATGGTTAGGAAACATGCTTATAGTGTATGCTTTTGTGTCCAGAAATGCATAATTGATGGTTGAATGGTTGTGGAAGTTTTCCTTTATATGCTAAAGATGTTTAGTATGCATGCTAGGATGTTTGGGATTGAATGGTACTGGTTTGGAGGTCAAAAACCAGATAAAAAGGGGCATTATAGGCCTTTGGGTATCGGTACAGAGCACCCTATATCAGTACGCTGGGCCTGAATTAGGTTGGAGAAATGACAATATGGCCTGAGTATCGGTACAGGGTGAGCCGTATCGATACAGGTTCTGGCTACTAGAAATGGTGTTTTGGCCATTTAAGCATGGTACCAATACTCGGGGAAGTGTATCAGTATGATCTAGGTGTCTGTACGCGTGATTCAGTATCAGTATGGACCTTGTGTATGATGCCTAGTATTAGTACAGAATCCCATGTACCGATACCGAAGGCTACTGTATCAAATAACTGACTGTTGAAGTTGAGATTCTTCCATTTCGATCCCTATTTTGCATGTATGCAAATTGGATGTTTTTTAACTATCTATTTTAGCCGAAAATTAACATGTATGCATGTAGTTTGACTAATTGAGGATTGGTAACCCCAATTAAAAGAAATCCGTTGTAATTTTCTAGATTTACAATTTGGTCTCTAAATTGCAAATTCGTTCAATTGGATTTCAATTCGACGTCTGATTCAGTTGAGATTTTAACCGCTACTAGTACGTTCACCTTACGATATAATGATGCATCTAGGTAAGATAAAAAGAAAAATGGAACTAATTCGAGATATTCGGTTCATGTTTGCTACGACAAACCTAATGTAGCTCGCTCGATTTGGCCTAAAGCCTAGGCGGGTTAAAGGGATTACACATCTAGTCGATAAATGGAAAAAGAAAGTGATCCTTTTTTGTGGCCCTGTCCAGCTTCTGATAATCAATACAGATCCACCATCTAGTACCGGTTCTGGTGGAAGGAGTTTATCGGCATCATTTTTATGACGGTCATGCCTTCTTTCTTGGGTACACATTGGAAAAGACTCACCCATGAACTATCTGAGATGGGTTAAATGATTCCAGCATCGAGCCATTTGATGATCTCTCTCTTAACCATAACCTTCATGATAGGATTGAGTCTCTGTTGTACTTCCATCGAGCTTTTGTGATCATCTGCAAGAAAGATCTTATGCATACAAAAAGTAGGGCTTATACCCTTTAAGTCAGCAATAATCCAACCATTAGCTTTCTTATGTTGAGATGAACATGTAACAATTTAGCTTCTTGGTCAGATGTTAGGCTAACAGATGTAACAATAGGCAGCGTGTTATTCTCCCCTAGATATGCATACTTTAACTGTAAGGGTAAAGGTTTAAGATCAAGTACCGAGAAATGCTCTAGTGATGGCTTAAGAGATTTGAACTTAGCATAACCCAAAGGTTCAAAAGTCATACCTGGTCTGGTAAGCACAATATTGGATTGTTCAATCTCGACCTTACTTTCTTCCTCAGCTTCTTGCATGGCCTCATCAAATTTAAACTACTCTCCAGCACTAAGCACATTGTTGCAACATATCTCTTGCAAAATTTCTTTAATTAGGGTTTCTTCACTTCGCACAAGATGGCATTCTTCATAGTCATCCACGTACTTGAGAGTGTTGAAGACATTGAGTGTGATCTTCAAGTTATTCATCTTTATAGTAAATTTTCACTTCTCACAATCAATCACAATACGCCTAGTGGCAAGGAATGGTCTCCCAAGAATGATGAGCATTCTCATCAGCTTCACAATCAAGGATGATAAAATCTGCTGGGAAGACAAATCTATCTACCTTTACTAGCACATCTTTAATTCTGTCATCGGGTCAAATTTGAGAAGATCGACCAACTGAAGGATCATTGATGTAGGCTTAGATCTTCCCATCCCTAGTCGTGTAAATGTAGATTTTGGAATTAAGTTGACACTTGCACCTAGATCACATAAGGCACAGCCAAAGTAGTTATGGCCTATGGAGCATGGAATGGTAAAACTGCCAGGGTCCTTCATCTTGGATGGTAAATCACTCAGTACAGCTACACATTAGCCCGCTGTAGCAACAGTTTCAACTTACTCACCATCCTCTTCTTGGTTACAATCTCTTTCAAAAACTTCGCATGTATAAGCATTTGATCAATGGCCTCAGGAATGGGACATTAATATGTAACTATTTGAGCATATCTAGAAACTTCTAGAATTGGACAACTTGTTTCTGAGCCTTCAATTATTGTGGGAATAAAGGTGGTGGTTTGGGCTCTTCTTGTGGTTTACTAGATGCAATAACATATTTAGCTCTGTCATCCTTACCATTAGTAGGAAGATCACTCACTGCATCCAACATAGGAGTTGTATCTTTAGGTGCAGAAGCATTGATGGATGGCTTGCCTGGAGTGGAATCAGCAAGGGAACCTCCTCAAACTTGTCATATTTCTTTAATTTGGTGCCACTATGTAGTGTGATGGCATTGCATTGCTCCGTATTAAAGGCCTTAGTGACTTCAGTATCACTAGGTAAATCGCCTGGTGGTCGCATCTTCAAAACTTGGGCAATCTTCCTTACTTAGGTTTCCAAGGACCAAAAGGAAGCAGTGTTGTTTTGCATGATCGATTGTTGATTTTGCAACATGGTGGCTTGCGTTATGATCAAGTCACTATGGTTCTTTAAATGTACAGCCTAATCTTGCATAATAACTCGGGTAGTTTCCATGAAATTTTGATACGTGGAATTAAAAGAATTAGAGTTAGAAACTCCCTAGTTCTGCCTTTGAGTCTTTTGTTAGAATCTAGGAGGTTATACTATGGCATTCTTTTGTGCTCCTGAATTACCTGTATTGCCTTCCCAACCAAAATTTAGATGTTGCCTCCACCAAGGGTTGTAGGTGTTGGATTAGGGATTGTTGTTTTGGTTGGTGTTCCCTACATAGCATCTAGATTCTTGCTTCTAGGGGAATTCATTCGACCGGCGTTCCCCATCACAATGCTTACATGTGTACTGAATGACCTTAACCTCTCATACATTGGATGTCAGTTGCATGTTCTTGAGCAGATTAGTGATGGAGAAAAGTTGAACCGCTACACTCTGGGAATCGTCCAACTAGATTAATCTAGGAGATTTAGGACTAGGCTTCAATCTTCCCCTTTGAAACTGCTAGTCGTTATTGTCTATCTGGTCTAGTAACTCGAAAGCCTCTTTAGGAACTTTTTCAGGCAAAATACCATTGGCTGAAAAGTCAATCATCATCCTTGTTGGTGCATTGACGTCATTATAGAACGTCATGGTTTGTAGCCAATCATGGAATATAAGAATCGAGCACTTGCGTAGCATATCTTTGTATCTATCCCAACGTTCATGCTTGGATTCATCATCATGCTGTGTAAAACCCTAAAAATAGGGTTAGAAGTTTAGGGGTTTGGTCGGGTCAAGTTTGACTCAGTCAAACCGAATTAACTAGTGAAATGAGTTTTGGGAAATTATTATTTTAAAATTTGAAATGGTTGGGTAAAATTGGTTTGAGTTACTAAAAATGTTTAGTTATATTATCAAGTGTTTTGGTAATTGATTTGAGAATTATTTAAATTAATTAAGGTGATATTTTGATTGCAGTGACTAAATCGTAAATATTGCAAAATTGTTTTAAGTGACTAAAACGTGATTGGGACAATACTAAGAATCCTTAGAGAGCTATTATTTCTGAATGTTTCAATTAAAGTTTTCCACCTTAATTGGGTAAGACTTTGACAGTTAATTGGTTACCTAAATCACTTTCCTATTCTATCAATTTTCTTAGATTTTCCTATCTCATTTTCTCTGATTTTCCATCTCTTTTTTCAATCATGATTTTTAGATTTTCTTACTGATTTTCAATGGAGATTTCATCTTTTGATTCCTCATTTGATTCTTAACAAAACCTCATAGAGATTTCACAAAGATTTCATTAATTTCTCAAGTTGTTTTCAAGGGAAAACTTACGTCAATTTTGGTAGGAGGTTCTTCAAAGGTAAATTTCATCTTCTCTCTTAAACTAAGGTTCTTTATTGATATTACCTAGTAGTTTGCTTGTATTTTGTGTATTATAACATGGTTTTGTAATTTAATTCAAGAAAATGGGATTTATTGGTGATTTTGATGATTGGCTTAAGTTCTCGTTTTATAAGATGTTTGCTGAAGGTTTTTAATGGGTTAATTTACATCTTGGTGATATATGTATAATGTGAAATAAGATTTTCATAATCAATCCCGAAACTATTTAATTGGTTAGCTTTGAAGGTGGTTTAAAAGTTAGTTTGGGGCTGTTATGTTAGATTCTAGGTTGCTAGAGATAAAGAGATTTTAGAATTATGTTTTTGGATGATCAATGGTGTTGATAAGATGTTAGAATCTTAGGGTTATGGCTGGAGGTTGTTTGGTAGTAGTTTAGGGTTATTTTTGATGTTTTGGCTAGCTTTCAGGTGCAATTTGTTGAGAATTGTAGTGGTGATTGTAAGCTGGTGTTAGAATGCTTTTTAATGCATTTTGGCTCTAGTTTTGTGTGGCCAAAACATGGGAGAGTCAAGCCTAGCTCATGTTGTGGAAGTTGGCTCGGTTTGAAGGCTTGGAATGCAACAGCAAGCAAAGTGTTTCCCGTTGGTGAGTGTATATGTGTTTCAGACACTAGTAAAGGTTTGAATAAGGAGTTGGGGTTTAGTTTAAGCCTAGCAAGCTTAGTTAAACTCATAAGTAAGTTCTACCTAATTTCACCTTTGGAAAATGGTTTGAGAAATGTATATGGAATAATAGTAAGTAGATGTGTTTAAACGTGTATATTGGCTATGTGACAATGGAAATAAAGTATCAGATATAGTTGGCATGCCATAGGGTTTAAATTGCACTATAATATGTAAAGTCGATCGCACCATGGTCCTTGAGAAAAACGGTTTAACTAGGCTACTCGGGTTGTTGGATTATCACTTGGGGTATGCGGTTTAACTAGGCAACCCAAGTTGATGGTGAATCTTGTATTTTCACTAGGCAAGGTTAATGATATCTTGCGGTTTAACTAGGCAAGGTATGGTTTGGTAGAGGTGAGTCTACCGGGAAATTCTTGTATCCGATATGGTTGTAATGAGACAATGGTTTGTCTAATGGTCACGATATTTTCCAATATATGAGAAACAAGTGGGAAACTATATTTTGCATATGGTTGTCATGCATGTTATGTTTTAAATAGGGGTTTCAAAAGTATTGGTTTTATACTCATATTTTAAAGCATTGATAAATGTGGAAGAGTGGCACCACTAAGCATATGTTTGCTAAAGCTCTCATTCTTCTTTGCAGATAATTGAGGATTATGGGAGCATTGGAGCGAAGAGATCCCAAGATACCATTTGATATTGAGTATGGTTTAGCTTTAAGCATTTGGTAATAAAGCAATGTGTTATCCAAGTTTGGGGATTTGTATTTTGATATATTAGCTTTCAAGGATTGTATCTTGTTGGTTAGATTTGTAATGTGGATTGGTAGATTTATGCTTAGATTTAATTTCAGGTATGTTGGTTGGGATGTTTAGGAAGCATGCCTATAGTTTACGATTCCTTGTTCGAAAATGCGTATTTGTTGGTTTGGAATGTTGTGATCATATGCATAACATGACAAATGTGTTTAGTGAGCATGCTAGGTTGTTTGGGACTTGTTGATATTGGATAGGAAGTATAAAACTAGGAAAAAAAGGGCATTACATGTCTCTGGTTATCAGTACAGGTCCCCAGTATTGGTACAGGTAAGTCTAAAATTGGCCTGGGTACCGATACTCGAAGAGCTGTATCGATACGAGTTTTAGCTACTAGAATTTGGGACTTTGGCCATTTTGGCATGGGTATCGATACTCGAGGGAGGGTATCGCTATGACCCTTGTAAATTAAGCCTAATATCAATACATTGTCTCATATATCGATACGCAGTGCGTTATTTCAGTTAAAGTGATGGCATGATTTTAGATTCTTCCATTTTGGTCCTTGTTTTGTAAGTACGCAATTTGAATGTGTTTGTATGATCCGTTTTAGCTGAAATTGGAGATGTATTCATGCAACATGATTAATTATGGATTGGTAACCCCAAATTTAAGTAAGCCCTCGTAATTTTCCAGATTTGCAATTTGGTCGCTAAATTGAAAATTTGTACAATTGGATGCCAATTTGGCACCCGATTCGATCGAGTTTTTAACAACTGTCAGTATGTGCACCCTAGGTTGTAATGATGCATCTAGACATGATAAAAATGGATCTAATTCGAGATATTCAATTTAGGTTTGCTACAAAAAAACCTAATGTAGCTTGCTCGGTTCGGCCTAGCGCCTAGGCCGGGTCAAGGGGGTTATATTTGTTGCTGTCAGAGCCAGGTTACAAAAAGTTGGGATGGTTTGCTGAATGTTTTGTTCATTGTTGAGATGATGTGCAATGATTAATTATGTTTAAGCATGATTGATGACTATTGTGATTTCGTTTTGCTTTAATATAGGTTGACTAGGGACACAATGCCTATTACCATTGTTTTTAAATGATTTTTCACAGGTTGTCTTAGATCCGTCGCCGAATGCAAGCCTAACTAAGCTTGCTTTTTGCATGTTTTTATTGTTAGTGAATATGGGCCCATGACGTGAAACTCGAGCTAACACGAGTAATGCTCATAATAATCAGAATCCTGGGGGTGGCATGATTCCTCGTACTGAGTTGCCACCTTCCCCACCTAATCTATCGGCTGGAGCAGGTAGAGGAAACGTACCCCAAGCCTTGCAAGGACACGTTTTTGGGGATGTTAAGCCTTTAGTTCAAGCAATGACTGGAGCTTTCCAAGCAGCTTTTGGTAGAGTACAAGTTCAAGCACCAGCCTCAGCGGTTGTGGCTAATCATGCATTTCCACTAGAGCGTCTATGTAGCTTGGAAGGGGTTGAGTTTCAAGGGTTGAACCCTGAGTATATAGAAGAGTGGCTCGAAAGAACTGAGCATATTCTTGGTCAGATGGAGTGTACGGGTGCACAAAAGCACAGTTGTATTCTGCCTCTGTTGCATGGTGATGCATATCATTGGTGGATAACCTCTATAGCTGGAGTATCAGATGTTGATGTTACTTGGGAGTCTTCTAAAGGGCTTTCAAGAGGAAGTACTTTGGTCCGCAGTATCAGGATGCGGAAAAGAGAGAGTTTATGGCCTTATAATAGGGTTGGATGTCGGTAGCCGAGTATAAGGTGAAATTTGTCTGTTTGAGCCAATATGCTCCTAATCTGGTTTCGAATGATCATCAATGTTGCAATAGGTTTTGCTATGGCCTGGTGAAAGACATCAAGACATATCTGTTAGCGGCTAACTATACTGATTGCGATGTGTTGGTTAATAAGGCCAAGGATATTAAGCAGTCCTTGGGTCCATTTTTTGAGTCAAGGAATATGAGTTCGGGAAAGAGATTTGCTAAGTCTGATTTTTCCTGTGGTTAGAACAAGAGGTCAAAAGACAAAGGTTACAAGTCAGAGTGCAAGAGGTCAAAGGACAAGAGATTTGCTAAGTCTGATTTGCTAAGTTAGATTGCTAAGTTTGATTTGCTAAGTTTGATTGTGAGCGTTGTGGAAGACACAACCTACGGAGGTGTTAGGGAATACCTAGAGCTTGTTAGGAGTGTGGTTTGAGAGAACATCTGAAGTGTGATTGTCTGTAAGTGGGTACGAAGGCACCAACTGAAGCAGTTGTTGTGGTTGTACCTACGAGAGGTTGAGGCCATGACAGGAGTAATTTCTAGAGGCGTGACGAGGGTTAGAGGATTGTTGCTCATACCGTGGCTATTCATCTAGAGAACGAAGGGCAAGCAAGGTTGTATGCACATCGCGAGGGCCGTAATGGCACTGTTATGATCGTAGGTACTTTTACCTTGCAATCTTTGTCATTATTTTCTTTAGTCGATTCGGGTTCCACGCCTTCATACATCCTGAGTGAGCATGCACGTCTATTATATATTCCTATTGAGATTTTTAATATGGGTGCCCTATTAACTAGTTCTCTTGGGGAGACCGTAACTGTTGGAAGGATGTATAGGAGATGCCCGTTGGTTGTTCAAGACCATGTGTTTGCTGTCGATTTAATAGATTTGCAATTTCATGGTTTTGATGTCATCTTGGGTATGGATTGGTTAAGCAAACATAGAGCTATGGTTGATTTTGAAATCAAAAGGATTTCACTTAGGCTTGCTGACGACTATGATGTTGTTATGTTAGGCGAGAATCCTAAATTCTTGTCTAATGTTGTTTTAGCATTACAAGCTGAAAGGTTGATGAATGAAGGGCGTCAAGCCTTCCTAGCTTTTGTGATGAATCTGGATACAAAGGGGTTCGATTACAGGATATTCAAATGGTATGTGATTTTCTAGAAGTGTTTCCAGAAGAATTACCTGGCTTGCCACCAGATAGAGAAGTTGAGTTTTATATCAAGACATACTCTGGTACGACTCTAGTGTCCATTGCTCCCTATTGTATGGCACCGAATGAGTTGAAAGAGTTGAAAATGCAACTTTAGGAGTTGTTGGATTGTGGTTTCATCCATCCAACTGTTTCACCTTGGGGTGCACCAGTGTTGTTCGTAAAAAAGAAGTATAAAACTATACGAATGTGTATTAACTATCGGCAATTGAACAAATTGACGACTAAGAGCAAGTACTTGTTACCCCAAATTGATGATTTGTTTGACCAATTTCAAGGCGTAGTTGTGTTCTCAAAGATTGACCTAAGGTCTGTATATTATCAGTTGAAGGTTAAAGAAGCGGGTGTGTTTAAGACTACGTTTCACACGGCGTATGGGCATTATGAATTTTTGGTGATGTCGTTTGGTTTGACTAATGCCCTAGCTGATTTCATGGATATGATGAATAGAGTGTTTCATGAGTATTTGGATCGATTTTTGCTTGTGTTTATTGATGATATCCTTTTGTAATCTCGTACCTAGGAAGAGCATGATCAACGTCTTCGGATAGTGTTGCAAGCATTGAAAGAGAATCACTTGTTTGCTAAGTTGATTAAGTGCGAATTTTGGCTTAAAGAAGTGATGTTTCTTTGTGATGTGGTATCAGTAGAAGGTATTCGTGTGGACCCGCAGAAGATTGAGGCTATCCTTAATGGAAGCAACCTAAGACGGTGTCTAAAGTTCGTAGTTTCCTTGGTTTAGTTGGATACTATCATCCCTTTGTGGATGGGTTTTCTAGTATTGCTACTCCACTGATAAGACTATTGCAAAAGAATGTTCAATTTGTTTTGACAGAGGATTGTCAGTGTAGTTTTGAGAAGTTAAAGGAGGTTTTGACGCATACTCCTTTGTTGATTCAACCAGAAGCGGGTAATGAGTTTATGGTGTTTAGCGATGCATCATGTGTTGGATTGGGTGTGTGTAAAATATTTTGGTATCGGTACAGGGTCCCCAGTATTGGTACGGATAAGTGCAAAATTGGCATGGGTATCGATACTCGAGGAGGTGTATCGGTATGTGTTTTAGCTACTAAAATTTGGGACTTTGGCCATTTTGGCCTGGGTGTCGATACCTTCTCTTGAGGGTATCGTTAAGACCCTTATAAATTAAGCCTGATATCTGTACAGTGTCTCATGTACCGATACCCAGTGTTTTATTTTAGTTAAAGTGATGGCATGTGTAATTACCCGTTTTTGCCCGGGTTATCCAAACCTACCCGGTTCAAGCCCAAAACCCCTTTACACCCAAACAAATAGCCCACGACCCAAAACCTAAACCAAACCCAATCCAAACCCTAACCCAGCCCAGTAACCCAAATCTGACCTAAACCAGAAAAACTCTAATCCCTAAAATGTTAACCCTAGTCGTCGTCGGTTGTCCTCTACGGCCGCCATCAATGCACTATCGGCCACCATCTCCGGTAACTCACCAAACCCTAAATTCAATCTCAAAACCCTAAAAATTAACCAAAATAGATAAACCTAAAATATAATCTACCAAATTAACCCTAAACCCTCTGTCAACCTAACCACATTAACCCATACCCCTAAACCTACCCCCAATCTACCAAAATCTTCAGCCATATCCCCTAAATCTGACGCAAAATTCGGATCTACCCACTATGCCAGATCTGAAATAAAATAATAGGAGGGGTTGGTATTTCATATTGTAAAAAATGGGCATTATAAACCCATGAAATCGGGGTTGATATTCAAAAAAAAGAGAGAAAGGGGGAGTTCGAAAATCAGAGAGAAATTTAGGGGAATTTCAGTTTAATTTTTTTTTTGTAATCTGAAGTTCATTGTTCGAAATCAATACAAGGGTAAAAAATATTTCTTTGTGGTTTGAACAAAATCTTTTAGGTTTCATATATTTGTTTCTTTTTATTTCGTATCAAAAAATAAGATTTGGAAACTTACTGATCAAAGTGCAGTGCCTCCATCGTCACCGCGTCGTTCCTTGCCGTGAGGCTTCAAAGCCGATGGCCGGCTTTCACTCCAAAGAGCGGCTGCTGTTTCGGTGGAGAAGAAGAAAGGATAATATTTGAGAGGTTATGAAGTTAGGGTTCTTTATTATCTGTTTCAAAATAAAAATTAACCCATCTTAATATGTTTAACAGGTTGACTAAAAACGACATTGTTTGGTGTCCATGCTTCACAAAAATGGGAAAATTGCCTCTCAGGTCCCCCAAGATTCACCCGCCTTTATTTCTGCATACGGTTTAACTACCACGTTAGTCCATGCCCTGTGTTCCCGCTTCTTTTTCGTTTTTTTATGTCAACACTTCTATTTTGCTTTTTATTCAATTTGGTCACTGCTGTTTTTATTATTTATTTTTTATTTCTAGTTCTTTACTTCTAGTTGTTTGCATTTACACCTTACATGTTGTTCATTTTAGTCCCTTTTTATTATTTTAAATATTCATGTCATTTACTTCTCTTTAGCATGTTTGCATCGTCTTAGTATGTTTGATATTTGTGATATTATGTTTTGGGTTTTAATTTATGTGTTCTTAGTATATGTATTTTTTTTGGTATGGTTACTTTAATTCGTGCATTCATGTCCATGTTAGCATGTTTTATTTCTTTGTTTATTTTGTACATTATGATATATACTAGCAAATGGCATGTTTTATTTTATTTTAAGTTGTGTCATATGTTAAGTATTAGTTTTTAGCTTGTTGCTTAGATTTAATTAGTTTAATATTACATTACATGCATGTCATGCACGTGTTGTTTTCGTGGTTTTTTTTATGTACATATGCTCAAGCATGCTAGGATTAGTTTATTTAAATTTTGGAAGCATGTTTTTTCCTTTCCCATATTTGTGCTTATGCTTTGTGCTCATTAGGGCATGTTATGTTTTTTTTTCTTATTTATATACTTTATTATTTTGATTTAATTTTGTAAAATTCATGTGTTCATGTTTTAAGATCATGTCAATGTAAATTGTATGTTTTATATTTTGCTTTCTAAGTTTGCATAATGGATGTATAAATTGTCAATGTAGTGCCTTTTTATCCGAGCGTAAATGTGGCCAGTATCAGGCGTAGTGATGGTGGTTGGGCGTTTACTCTCAAATAACGGGGCCTTTAAAATCTACTCGCACTTATAACCAAATTTTAATTTAATCGTTACTTTAATTCGGAAAGTTTAATATTAATAAAGCGGTAATTATTAAAGTACCAATTTTGGGCGGTGTGGGGGTGCTAATCCTTCCCCATCTGTAACCGACTCCCGAACCCGACATTTTGAAATCTCTGGTTTTTACGGTGTCCGGTCCACCTTGAGTGGCCGGTGGCAACTCCATTTTTAAATAAAACACGGTTTTTCTAAAATCTCACGGAAGACATCATTTTCAAAATAAAAACACCTTTTTTAGCGAGAGGGACATCGCTACAGATGACGACTCCGCTGGAGACATTTTTGTTTTTTCAAAAAAAAAGAGAGACGAGCTTTTTTCAAATAATTATCGCTTTATTAATATCGGAAATTCTGGATTAAAGTGATTATTAAAGTAAAATTTGGTTATAATTGTGTGTTTATTTTAACACATTTAAAATTTGGCATATAAACTCATCCTTTTAAGTGAGGGGAAAATGCTAATGTTTTCGTGAGGATATTGTTCCTCCGTGTAGGCCTAGCAAGTACCTTCGGGGCTCGAGTACCTTATTCTTTTATAAGGATATCGTTCTTTCGTACAGGCATAAGCGAATGGGTCCCCTTGAATTGAACCCGATTGAAAGGAGCCTATAATGGGTGATGACCGGGGGCCTTGCTACTCTTAGTAGGGGACAACAAGGACAATTCGGGTACCTCTTAGCTCCAAACCTGCCTATAGTGGCCCATAGAGCCCACCCTGTTAGAGCCATGTTGGTACTCTGCCCGTTAGTGGTCACCCTATTTAGGCTCTAGTGCCTTATTTCTTGTTTATGTGCAGTTTTTAACTACTCCATTTTTGTCATATTTATCATTAGTTTTATTTAATCACTTTATTCGATACTAGCTCGTTTCATTTTCATCACATCAATTTCATTTGCATCATTACACAACATCATCACAATCTTAATTTTGCATTGCATTCACATAAATCATTTTGCATTTAAGACACATTTTTCATATAGATGCATCAATTTTAAAATCGGCCCTCGGGATGTCCCGCGTCATTAATATCAAAGAAAGCAAAGTCGGCCAATTCAGCACCATTACCAAACCTCCACAAGAACTCAGTCTGGGGGCATCTCTCGACAAGTGCCAAATTCCAACACTCACTCTTCACTCTTCATCACCGAAATTAACCCACCACCTCTCATCCTTCAGAAATCATTCACACTCACCATTTCCAACCGAAAACACAATAAAGTTTTTTCCATCCCCACTACCATCACTACCCATCGACCAAAATACTCGAACAGAGAACCCCTCATTTCACTGCCTGAAGCCTTATGTTTGAGTCCTTTTGAACTCTCGACTTACCATCACCCGACAACCAAGCCCTTCAACTCTACCATTCTACCCAAAGCCATTAAAAAAACTGAAAGCCGAGCAAACCTTTGCTACCCTTCTTTTGGAATCATACCTCCACATCCCAAATGCTAAACACCAATCGCCATCTACAGCGTTCCACCTAATCTGAAAGTGATAAGCAGCCAGGAACCAACATGACAAATCATAAACCCAACTTAAGAGGAAACGCAACGCGTTCACGAGAGTACTGAAAGTCATCCAAAAAGGCGACAATGCAAGTCAAAGTTGAAACATGCTACAAAGGCATTCCCAGAACAATATGTAAAAGTTTAGGGGGCATCTAAACAGGAAAATGAGTCCAAAGAAGATGTTCGAAGCCGAAGAAGGTTGGGGCACCGCCACACAAAGGACCAAGATCCCGACATGACCAGTCGAGAGTCAGGGGCATCCCTTTGAAGACCAAAAAAAATCAAATCATGTCGTATTCATGCATTTAGTTGCATTCATCTTGTATTGAATCATTCTTGCATACATCATACATTTAGATTAGGTGCATACATTTAAGTCGTCATACATTTAGGATAGACACATGCATTTAGGCATAAAATTAGATGCATTCATGCACTTTCACTTGTACATAACAGGTCTACGAAAGGGATCGAAGAGCCTCAGCCATGGGGGCAACAACACGACGGCCAAACTTAGTCTTAGAGGATGCTGAAACATCAATAATAAAAGGTAACAATGACAAATTTTGTGAACATTTACTGATTAATGTTTTTTTTCATTTCAGGTCATACCTCTTCGCCAGTAGAGCAATAGAAGTAGCCTTTTTCAAATCTTTCCTTCGTCATTGTTGATAGGCCAACATTTCTAGATTTTTATTTACCGCTGATGGTGCAGCAGTATAGACATCTTGAAGATCTCGTTTCTCCGTTGATGGTGCAACAGATCCGAACCTTTCCCCAAGCAGATAGAATTTCTATTCAGGTCTTGTTTCTCCGTTGACGGTGCAACCATACCTAATTTTTTCTCGAGTTTTACTTCTTTGTACAGTTTAAGAAAAAAAGAAAAAAATCATCAAAAAAGAATTGAAAATTTTTGAAAAAAAATAGAATAATTCAAAGAAAAATTGAAGAAAATTGAAAAAAAAACAAGTAAAAATGAAGAAGAAAAAAATGAAATGAAAAATCAAAAGAAAATTTATCAATTTTCATCGCCCGGTGTAGTCTATCCGCTGATGGAGTGGCTAGGTACGAGCTATTGTTGTCCTCAGATCCTGCTCTCCGCTGATGGTGTAGCCGGTTTCAGGTCGTCATTATCCGATCCAATTATCTGCTGATGGAGTGGCCGGGTCCAAGCTACCGTCGTCCTCAGATCCTGCTCTCCATTGATGGTGTAGCCAGTTCCAAGTCGTCATTATCTGATCCAGTCCTCCGCTGATGGACTGGCCGGGTCTAGGCTCCCGTCGTCCTCAAATCCTGCTCTCCGCTGATGGTGTAGCCGGTTCCAGGTCGTCATTATCTGATCCAGTCCTCCACTGATGGAGTGGCTAGGTCCAAGCTGTTGTCGTCCTCTAATCTTGCTCTCCGCTGATGGTGTAGCCGATTCCTGGTCATCATTATCTGATCTAGTCCCTCCGTTGATGGAGTGGCTAGGTCCAAGTTGTTGCTATCCTGCTTCTCCGTTGATGGTGTAATAGGGTTCCAGTTAATGTTTTGCTTCTCCGTTGATAGCGAGTAGGGTCCAAAATGTTATTATTCGATCTTACCCCTCCGTTGATGGCGAGGTTAGATCCAACTTTACTTATTTTCAAGTTCTTTTTATTAATGTTGTAGCTAAAATCAAAGAAAAAAATGAAAAAAAGAAAAAAAATAAGAAAAAATAAGAAAGAAAAAAAGAAAAAAGAAAAAAGAAAAAATATTCAAGCGTTATCTGATCATGTCCCTCCATTGATGGTGTGGCCGTGCTCAAGTTGACGTCATCCGATTCTGCTTCTCCATTGATGGTTTAGTGGAGTCCAAATGCTGAAATTCGATCTTATCTCTCCGTTGATGGTGTGGATAGATCCAACAAATATAACTTTCAATTCTGCCTCTTCGTCGGTGTTGTAGCTGAACCAAATTTACAAATTCCGATCATGCCTCTTCGTTAGAGTCGTATCTTGATCGCAAAGAAATCAACTCTCTGATCCTGCCTCTTCGTCGGTGTCGTAGCTGGATCAAATCTTCAGACCTTACCTCTTCGTCGGTTTTGGAGCTTGGTCAAATTTAACTTTCGCTTCTGCCTCCTCGTCGGTGATGTAGCTGAACAAAATCTACTAACTTCCGGTCTTGCCTCTTCGTCGGTGTTGCAGCTAGACCAAATTCACTGACTTTTGATCCTGCCTCTTCGTCGGTGGTGTAGCTGGATCAACATTACTAACTTTAGACCATGCCTCTTCGTCGGTGTTGTAGCTTGGTCAAAATTTACTAATTTTCAAATTTTATCAATGTTGTTTCTTGAAAAAATGAAGAAAAAAGCAAAAAAAAAGAGAAAAAATGAAAAAAGCAAAAATGAAATTCAAAAAAAAAGAGAAAAAAGAAAAAAAAAGAAGAAAAAAGAAAAAGAAAAAGGAAAAGAAAAAAAGGGAGAAAAAAGAAGAAAGAGAGAAAAACAAAAATGAAAAAGAAAAAAGAAAAAAGAAAGAAAATCAAAATGAGCTTTCAATCCTTCGATCATGCCTCTTCGTCAGAGTTGTAGCTGGATTAGATATCAGAACCATCATCCACCGATCTTGCCTCTTCGTCAGTGTGGTAGCTGGATCAAATTTTGTAGACCCTGTCTCTTCGTTAGTGTTGCAGCTGGGTCAAATTTTCTTTAGGTATTAGCTCGTCATCAATAATGTAGCAAGTTGGACTCATTTTTCTTCCCCAACAGACAACCTCCATTTTGAAGATTTTTCTTCCCAAGAGTGACAAGGTAGATCAACCAAGACAAGAAAGAAGACATGCATCAAAGAGAATAAGATCTATCGAAAAATGAAGACATACATCAAGAGAAGAAGCTCAGCCAAACCGGGGAAAATGGGTCATTTTTAGTCTTTGCTCTATTGCTGTTACACAACAATGAGCAAAGAGGGGCAACTGTAATTACCCGTTTTTGCTCGGGTTATCCAAACCTACCTGAATCCAACCTAAACCCGGTTTAAGCCCAAAACCCCTTTACACCCAAACAAATAGCCCACGACCCAAAACCTAAACCAAACCCTAACCCAGCCCAGTAACCCAGATCTGACCCAAACTAGAAAAACCCTAATCCCTAAAATGTTAACCCTAGCTACCGCCGGTTGTCCTCCACGGCCGCCGTCACCGCACTATTGGCCACCATCTCCGGTAACTCACCAAACCCTAAATTCAATCCTGAAACCCTAAAAATTAACCAAAATAGATAAACCTAAAATCTAATCTACCAAATTAACCCTAAACCCCCTGTCAACCTAACCACATTAACTCATACCCCTAAACCTACCCCCAATCTGCCAAAATCTTCAGCCATATCCCCTAAATCCAGCGCGAAATTCGGATCTACCCACTATGCCACATTTGCAATAAAATAATAAGAGGGGTTGGTATTTCATATTGTAAAAAAATGGGAATTATAAACCCATGAAATCGGGGCTGATATTAAAAAAAAGAGAAAGGGGGAGTTCGAAAATCAGAGAGAAATTTAGGGGAGATTTTAGTTCAATTTTTTTTTTGTAATCTGAAGTTCGTTGTTCGAAATCAATACAAGGGTAAAAAATATTTCTTTGTGGTTTGAACAAAATCTTTTAGGTTTTAAATATTTGTTTCTTTTTATTTTGTATCAAAAAATAAGATTTGGAAACTTACCGGTCAAAGTGCAGTGCCTCCACCGTCGACGCGCCGTTCCTCGCCGTGAGGCTTCAAAGCCGATGACGGGCTTTCACTCCCAAGAGCGGCCGCCGTTTCGGTGGAGAAGAAGAAATGATAAGATTTGAGAGGTTATGAAGTTAGGGTTCTTTATTATCTGTTTCAAATAAAAATTAACCCATCTTAATATTTTTAACCGGTTGACTAAAAACGACACTGTTTGGTATCCATGCTTCACAAAAATGGGAAAATTGCCTCTCAGGTCCCCCAAGATTCACCTCGCCTTTATTTCTTCATATGACCACGTTAGTCCATGCCCTGTGTTCCCGCTTCTTTTTTTGTTTTTTCTATGTCAATGTTGCACTTTTATTTTGCTTTTTATTCAATTCGGTCACTGCTGTTTTTATTATCTGTGTTTTATTTATAGTTCTTCACTTCTAGTTGTTTGCATTTACACCTTACATGTTGTTCATTTTAGTTCTTTTTCATTATTTTAAATATTCATGTCATTTACTTCTCTTTAGCATGTTTGCATCGTCTTAGTATGTTTCATATTTGTGATATTATGTTTTGGGTTTTAATTTATGTGTTCTTAGTATATGTCTTTTTTTGGTATGGTTAATTTAATTCATGCATTCATGTCCATGTTAGCATGTTTTATTTCTTTGTTTATTTTGTACATTATGATATATACTAGCAAATGGCATGTTTTATTTTATTTTAAGTTGTGTCATATGTTAAGTATCAGTTTTTAGCTTGTTGCTTAGATTTAATTAGTTTAATATTACATTACATGCATGTCATGCACGTGTTGTTTTCGTGGTTTTTTATGTACATGTGTTCAAGCATGTTAGGATTAGTTTATTTAAATTTTGGAAGCATGTTTTTTCCTTTCCCATATTTGTGTTAGTGTATGTTATGTTTTTTTTCTTATTCATATACTTTATTATTTTGATTTAATTTTGTAAAATTCATGTGTTCATGTTTTAAGATCATGTCAATGTAAATTGTATGTTTTATATTTTGCTTTCTAAGTTTGCATAATGGATGTATAAATTGTCAATGCGGTGCCTTTTTATCCGAGCGTAAATGGGGCCAGTACAGGCGTAGTGATGGTGGTTGGGCATTTACTCTCGGATAACGGGGCCTTTAAAATCTACTCGCACTTATAACCATTTTTTAATTTAATCGCCACTTTAATCCGGAAAGTTTAATACTAATAAAGCCGTAATTATTAAAGAACCAATTTTGGGCAGTGTTGGGGTGCTAATCATTCCCCATCTGTAACCGACTCCCGAACCCGACATTTTGAAATCTCTGGTTTTTACGGTGTCCGGTCCACCTTGAGTGGCCGGTGGCGACTCCATTTTTAA
The DNA here is from genome assembly GCA_019671005.1 of Hibiscus mutabilis. Taxonomy (NCBI): domain Eukaryota; kingdom Viridiplantae; phylum Streptophyta; class Magnoliopsida; order Malvales; family Malvaceae; genus Hibiscus; species Hibiscus mutabilis. The sequence goes on from CM033719.1 coordinate 43,284,573, forward strand.
ATAAAACACGGTTTTTCTAAAATCCCACGGAATACATCATTTTCAAAATAAAAACATATTTTTTAGCGAGAGGGACATCGCTACAGCATGGTTTTAGATTATTGATAAGTGTTCAAAATACTATTTTTATTACCCTTTTTACTCATATTATTGTTAGACTTAAGCTCATATTAGTTGCATAATTAGTTATTCATGCATTAATTCATGTTTCTTTCCACCGTTGAGCTTGATTACATAACTTGGTGATTTTTGTGGAAAAAGATGTTGCTTTGGTGTGTTTTTGTGTGTGTGCAGGATCACTTGCCAAAGCATGGTTAGTGCTAGTTGCCAGGGCAATGCATGAAGGAGACGCCGAGCTAGTTGCCATGGCAATTGTCGACAAAGAGAAAATGCAATAGGGATGTCGAAATTAATGACTATACAAGCCCAAGATGACGTGGAGCAAAGCCCAAACCCAAAGGAATTTGATTTCCATGCAGAGATTAAAGAAGAATTAAATTCCAAAAAGATAGGAGAAGTTCTAGTAGGAATACAATTATAATAAAGAATTATATTCTTTAAAGATAATTTAATTCCAACTCAAACTCCTCCTCAAAGAAGGACTTTGGCCTAGCCCTATAAATAGCAAGGAGATTTCGACAATCCATATAGAGAAAAATAGAGAAATTTCGACAAGAGAGCAAGGGGGAGAGAGTTTGATTTCTTCTTCTTCTTCTTTGCTTCCATTAGATTCATGGTTTGGGAATTATTCTTTGTATATCTTTTGAACCCAACCATGAACTAACTTGATTGGTTGAGGTTATTGTGTTTTGTTGTTGTGAGAAACAATTGGATTTTGTTTAGGTAATAAGAGTTTGCACTTTTCTATTCAAGGTTTACTCATTCTTGGCTTTTATTCTTGTTTGCGAGTGAATTGGGAGAGGATCTCGTAACTTCATCTATTTATCTAATATCGGGAGAGTTAGATTCAAGAAACGAATGAGTATGGTCTTTATTCAATCTATTGATGGTGAAGATTATTCCGGCTTAGGAATAAGTTAAGGATTTCAACGGCTAAGAGGAGCGCAAGATTGGTTGTTGTTCACCCTTGATTCACGCAGGGATGTATTATCAAGGCATGCACAAGTAGCTAGAGTTTCGACTTAGGGATAAGAAGAAACCATTGAAGAACGCTTCGCCGAACCTTGAAGTTGCTGCCCAGACGCCCAAGTAGTTGCCCAGCTAGTTGCCCAGGCAACCATCTATTAGTTGCCAAGGCAACCCCGCTGTGCAAGTTGCCACGGCAACTGAGTTGCCCTTGCACTCTTTTACCAAGACGATCCAATCAGCTATCACACCTCAACTCACGATAACCTGGCCTATTCTCTCTTTTTCTTTAATCTATTCTTTTAGTTTATTGCTTTTACTTTTCTCGTTAATTAAAAACCACTATTATCAATTGTGTTTTTATTTTCACAGTGCAGTAACTTAAACAAAGTGGCCCAAACCAATCCCTATGGAGACGATACTCGATACTCATATCACTTTATTACTTGCGACGTGTATACTTGCACATCTGCGTAGCACTTATCACACGCAACAAGTTTTTGGCGCCGTTGCCAGGGATTGGCAATTTGTGTTAGTTGTTTTTGTTATTGCATTTTTTTCTCTTAGTTTTACTAACTTTTCTTTTTGTTTGTTTTATCAAAAAAAAAATTTAGGTGCGCTACAAGTTAAGGGACATCAACATGTCGGGAAATAAAAGCCGATCTATTCGAGAGATGATGTTGGAAGATATGAATCAATCCAATCAAGAGTTTCTTGCACCCTTTGATGATTACCTATACCAACCGAGAAAAGCCCAAAGAACTTATACCGTGGAAAAATCTTGTGCTATGTGTGGAGAACATCATGTGTTTGAAAATTGCCCTCACATTTTCGGTGGATATAACTACATGGAGGACCATAGAGGGAACCAGCAGCAAAATTCTTCATGGTATGATCAAAAAGCTCAAAAAAAATTTTACCATAACAATTTTGCCGCAGCAACAGATATGCCATGGCAATGTAGTCCTTTTCAAGAGCATTCCAATTCCTTGGAGGAAACGTTACTAGCTTCCTTGGCTAGACTTGACGGATCAATTGAAGAGATTCAAGAACTATCAAAATCTATGGATACGAGGATAGCTCAGTGGGATGCAACCTTAGGGGATTCAGAAGATCAATTGGGGAGATCCACATATATCATGGATAACATGCACCAACAATTCATTCCTAGGGATACTGATGTCCCAAGGCAAGAGGATAAGGAGCAATACAAAGAAATCTCTCCGATGTGTGAGGAACAACTAGAACCTCAATGTCAAGAGGATGCCAATGAGAGAGACTGCCCAACACATGATGAGCTTGAACAACAAATTGCCTCGACAATGATTGAGGATCCTGAACAGAGCAATGCCGCGACAACACTCGGTGAAGCTGAGAACAACAATACTACAGCAAATTCTGAGGAACCTGATGCCCAGAAAGTTACAACGTTGATGTTGAAGCAGGAATGTGTAGATTGCTCTCATCTACAATTGCCACGGCAATTACACGACCACATGCAAGATCAACGAGATGATAATACTTTGCCAATGGAATATGAGCAGGCAATAGTTGAACCTTTTGAATTCTTTAAAAACTCACCTCGTCCATTGTAGGTATGTTTTGAGGAACTGAGGTTGGTAGATTTGAAGCCATCGAAATCTCTACTGGTGGAGAAGTTTGAGAGGCCAAAAGAAAACGGTGTTTGGATTCATAAAGCTCTTTAGAAAATTGATTCTTCCCTTGACTTACAGCAAAATTTGACAACTGATTGCCACGGCAATTGGCTTGAGCAGCAATTGCCACGACAACAAAGGCTACATCCAACCATGATAGAAGTCGACAAGAATGAGGTAATTGAATGGTTGAGAATGGATATAATTTTTCCTATTAATATATTTGTGCCTTCAGGAATAGTAGCAAGGTGGAGAGTATACATGGACTACAAGCGAACAAAGAAGAAAGACACCTCCACCATTGTAACACAAAAGGGAGTAGTGGCAAGCACATTGGCCAAACTCTTTTTGGGCAATATTATCACCCGATGGAGGGTGCGGATGGACTATAAGAAGTATCGAAAACGGCAACCTTCAATACCGCAGCAACCCTTGATGCCTCGGCAACCATGGATGCGCATGCCTCGGCAACCTTCAACACCGCAGCAACTCCTGACGCGCACGCCTCGGCAACCCCTGACGCCTCGGCAACCATGGATGTGCATGCCTCGGCAACCCTAGACGCCACGAAAACTACTGATACATTTATTTTTATTTTTATTTTTTGAACTATTTTGTTCTATTATTTTTGGTTATTTTTTCTCTTTATTTTTTAGGATATATTTTATTTTTCTTCATTATCTTTAGTTTTCAGGTTCTCTTTGTTTTCTTTTTCACAATAAGACTAACAACTACTATGCTAAGGAAATTCACTGCCGACTACTTGCCACAACAACCACAACAGAAACTGGTGATGCCCAGGCAACAACAATGGCTTCGGCAACTACTGATGCCCATGCAAGTGAACCTGTATCGGCAAACATGGACCAAATCAAGGCAATGCTATTCACGAGGTACCAGCCACAAGCATTCAACCACTGACTGGAAATTGAATCAAGCAAACGGCACGAAGGAAACTCATCACTCGAGGTGACGACCTCTCTGACTAACTCATTTCATTTAGTTTCTTTTAAATTTTGTTTCACTTTTACGTGCATTGAGGACAATGCTTCTCTCGAGTTTGGGGGGGTGTTGGTTTCTAGTTAGTTTCATGCATTCATCTTTAGCAATCACATATAGGTTGCATATGCTACTTGCCATGCCTTTAATTTGATTTAATTTCTTAAGACTTATTGAATATCCAATGATGAATTTTGCCACTGCACTTAATTGAAAGAACCTTTAATTTTAGGATTGCATGAAAAGAACTTAGAATTTTACTATGATGCTGAATTTTTTTTACACGGTTGTGGCTTGTTGATTGAAAGAAACTTAGTGAACTTAGGTTGCTTAAAATTTGGGTAAATTTAAAATTGAAAATTAAAAGTTAATTTCTTGCTAGAGGTGCCAAAAACTGGCTCTAGTAGTAAATGCACTTTCTTGCTAGAGGTGCCCGAAACTGGCTCTAGTAGTTAATGCACATTAAAGAATCGCTAGAGGTGCCCGAAATTGGCTCTAGTCGACTAAAATAAAATGAGGAATTGCTTACTTTGCTAGAGGTGCCTGAAATTGGCTCTAGTGAAAATAAAAATAAATACCCCGATAATTAAATTAATAAAAGCTTGTAGTTCACATTGAATCTTGAAAATAAACTTGTTCACAACTACACACACACATTGTCACGAGCACTATAGTTTGGTTCCTGGTAATTTTTGTGTTATCCGAAAAATTAAAAGGTGATCATACTTTGTGCCACGGTTCCGAGGTTTGAATTCAAGTTTGAAGCATGTCTTTGATGATTAAAGTCTTGGCAGGTAATTGTTAGTTTGCATTGCTTGAGGACAAGCAATAGTTCGAGTTTGGGGGCGTGATAAGTGTTCAAAAGTACTATTTTTATTACCCTTTTTACTCATATTATTGTTAGACTTAAGCTCATATTAGTTGCATAATTAGTTATTCATGCATTAATTCATGTTTCTTTCCACCGTTGAGCTTGATTACATAACTTGGTGATTTTTGTGGAAAAAGATGCTGCTTTGGTGTGTTTTTGTGTGTGTGCAGGATCACTTGCCAAAGCAAAGTTAGTGCTAGTTGCCAGGGCAATGCATGAAGGAGACGCCGAGCTAGTTGCCAGGGCAATGCATGAAGGAGACGCCGAGCCAGTTGCCATGGCAATTGTCGACAAAGAGAAAATGCAATAGGGATGTCGAAATTAATGACTATACAAGCCCAAGATGACGTGGAGCAAAGCCCAAACCCAAAGGAATTTGATTTCCATGCAGAGATTAAAGAAGAATTAAATTCCAAGAAGATAGGAGAAGTTCTAGTAGGAATACAATTATAATAAAGAATTATATTCTTTAAAGATAATTTAATTCCAACTCAAACTCCTCCTCAAAAAAGGACTTTGGCCTAGCCCTATAAATAGCAAGGAGATTTCGACAATCCATATAGAAAAATAGAGAAATTTCGACAAGAGAGCAAGGGGAGAGAGTTGAATTCTTTTTCTTCTTCTTTGCTTCCATTAGATTCATGGTTTGGGGATTATTCTTTGTATATCTTTTGAACCCAACCATGAACTAACTTGATTGGTTGGGGTTATTGTGTTTTGTTGTTGTAAGAAACAATTGGATTTTGTTTAGGTAATAAGAGTTTGCACTTTTCTATTCAAGGTTTACTCATTCTTGGCTTTTATTCTTGTTTGCGAGTGAATTGGGAGAGGATCTCGTAACTTCATCTATTTATCTAATATCGGGAGAGTTAGATTCAAGAAACGAATGAGTATGGTCTTTATTCAATCTATTGATGGTGAAGATTAATCCGGCTTAGGAATAAGTTAAGGATTTCAACGGCTAAGAGGAGCGCAAGATTGGTTGTTGTTCACCCTTGATTCACGCAGGGATGTATTATCAAGGCATGCACAAGTAGCTAGAGTTTCGACTTAGGGATAAGAAGAAACCATTGAAGAACGCTTCGCCGAACCTTGAAGTTGCTGCCCAGACGCCCAAGTAGTTGCCCAGCTAGTTGCCCAGGCAACCATCGATTAGTTGCCAAGGCAACCCCGCTGTGCAAGTTGCCACGGCAACTGAGTTGCCCTTGCACTCTTTTACCAAGACGATCCAATCAGCTATCACACCTCAACTCACGATAACCTGGCCTATTCTCTCTTTTTCTTTCATCTATTCTTTTAGTTTATTGCTTTTACTTTTCTCGTTAATTAAAAACCTCTATTATCAATTGTGTTTTTATTTTCATAGTGCAGTAACTTAAGCAAAGTGGCCCAAACCAATCCTTGTGGAGATGATACTCGATACTCATATCACTTTATTACTTGCGACGTGTATACTTGCACATTTGCGTAGCACTTATCACACAAATTATTACTAATAACAATCCCGTTGTGCAAGTTGCCACGGCAACTGAGTTGCCCGTGCACTCTTTTACCAAAACGATCCAATCGGCTATCACACCTCAACTCACGATAACCTGACCTATCTCTCTCTTTTTCTTTCATCTATTCTTTTAGTTTATTGCTTTTACTTTTCTCGTTAATTAAAACCTCTATTATCAATTGTGTTTTTATTTTCACAAAGCAAAGATAACTTAAGCAAAGTGGCCCAAACCAATCCTCGTGGAGACGATACTCGATACTCATATCACTTTATTACTTGCGACGTGTATACTTGCACATTTGCGTAGCACTTATCACACGCAACAAGTTTTTTTGGCGCCGTTGCGGGATTGGCAATAGCGACTTTGTTTTTACTTTCTTGCACTTTCTTTTTATTTTTCTTGTTTAAAATTCAAAGGGTTAACAAACTTTGGTTTTGCATTGGTATATGACGAGGCGAGACCGACTTCACCAGAATATCCCTTTGATCCAATAAATCGAACGAACCTTACAAAGACTTAGACGAAGGATAAGAGAAGCAATGGCAAATCAAGACGGCAATATGAATCAAGATGTTCGGCGGGAGGAGGAGTGATTCTTGCACGAAACAGAACTATTCGAGACTATCTTGAAGAAGATCTTGATGGACTTAACCCAGGAGTTGTCGCACCAAATTGAAGCCGACCACTTTGAGTTGAAACCGTAATGTTGAATATGATCAACACAATAGGTCAATTTGGCGGCTCAAAGAATCGAAGATGCACGACAACATCTGAAATCTTTCCTCGAGATTTGCAACTCGTTCAAGATACACGGAGTCACCCCGATGTCCTACGATTAAGATTATTCCCTATTCACCGAGGATAGGGCGAAAGCATGGTTGAATAGCATTCTGCCGGATCCATAGCATCTTGGACTGATCTTTGTCGTGATTTCCTTGCTAGATTTAATCCTACAAATTTGGTGATAAGCCAGAACGACATTACTTCTTTTCGCAGCAGGGATGATGAATCCATGTACGAGGCTTGGGAGCGATATAGAGAACTTCTACACAAATGCCCTTTACACGGATTCGGTGTGGACTCAAGTAACAATGTTTTACAACGCCGTGAATACACCAACAAGGATGATGCTAGATGCCTCGGCAAACGGCATACTCCTAGATAAGTCGCCGGAGGAAGCGATGCAAATTTTAAACAGGCTGGCCAAGAATGATTATCAATTCCCATCTACTAGAAGAGGAGGAGTTAGACGCAAGCCACAATACATGAACTAGGATCATCAGATTCAATTTCGCACAATTGGTCGCTTTAACCAAGATGGTCCGAACATGCAAAAACCAAACAACACACATGAAGTCAAGGTAATGGATTCTTTTTGTGAGTTATGTGGCAATAACCATAATTCTTTCGAATGTATGCGAATCCGAATCCAGCTTCTATGTGGGGAATTACAATCGAACAACAACATGATGTCAAATACATACAATCCAGCTTGGAAGAAGCACCGAATTTTTCATGGAGTAATCCCAACAATGCTCTAAACGAACAATCAGAATGCACAAGCATCGGGATTCTAGCAAAATATGCCACGGCAACAGATGCCGCAAAGAACAACGACCCGACGACATCTAGTTCTTTGGAAAATTCTCTAAATGCTTTTATGATGAAAACTGAATCTTATATGGCTGAGAATAGTAATTTCATAAAAAGAACTGATGCTTTTATTAACAGGACCGAGATGAGATTGCAAAACCAAGAGGCGGCAATCAAATCATTGGAAAATCAAGTCGGACAGTTTGCTCAAAATCTGAATACTAGAACGCAAGGAGGTTTACCTAGCGATAATGAAGTCGCAAGAGGAACTGGCCATGAGCAATGTAAGGCGATCACCAACAACTTAGAGAGGTTCAAACCCGCTCGTCAAACAAAACTCCACAAAAAGATCAAGACGAACCTAGCGGCAAAACCTCATATGCCGAATCAGGAATTGCCGCGGCAACTGGTAATAAGCATGCCTCGACAACTGACGATAAAGACGCCTCGGCAACTTGCGCATGCCTCGGCAACCCCAGTTGATAATGCCTCAACAACTCCAGATGTCCCGGCAATGCCGTCAATCAGGTTCCAAACCAATGAAAGGATCGAAGATATCCGACTTCCACCACCATTCCCACAAAGGTTGAAGCGACAAAAGCAAGAATACCAATTCAAGAAGTTTCTTGATATCCTAAAGCAAGTCCACATCAACTTGCCATTGGTGGAAGCAATTGAACAAATGCCAAACTATGCCAAGTTCCTTAAAGACATTGTGTCCAAAAGAACAAGGCTAGGAGAGTTTGAAACAGTTGCCGCGACAGAGGGATGCATGGCAATGTTGCACAATCGTATGCCACCCAAGTTGAAGGATCCCGGAAGTTTCACAATACCCTATTCTATTGGAAATCACTATGTCGGGAAAGCATTATGCGACCTTGGGGCTAGCATAAACTTGATGCCTAAATCGGTTTTCCAAAAACTAGGAATCGGGAAGGCAAGACCTACAACAGTCATGCTGCAGCTAGCCGACAGATCCTATGTGCATCCAGAGGGAAAAATCGAAGACATACTGGTAAAAGTCGATAAATTTATTTTTCCCGCTGACTTTATTGTTTTGGATTGTGAAGCAGATGAACATGCACCTATCATTCTCGGGAGACCATTCCTAGCAACAGGGAGAACCTTGATCGATGTTGAAAAGGGAGAACTCACAATGAGGGTGAATGACCAGCAGGTCAAACTAAATGTGTTCCAAACACTAAGGCATGCCGATGATCTAGAAGAATGCCAACTACTTCATGCCACGGCAGAGTTTAACTTCGATGAGGAATTTAGTTGCCTCGGCAACTACATTGCCGATCAAGAGGAACCTGAGGAGTATGAAAAACTGGTCGATGAGGAACAACAAGAAGAGGCAAATTGGCTAGTCAACCGACCAGGTACATACTTTGAACCACTGGACTACTCAGGTAAGGAAGGTAAGCTCGAAAAACCCTCTATTGAACAACCACCAATTCTTGAGTTGAAACAATTGCTAGAGCAACTAAAATATGTATACTTAGGGACCGATAATACTTTGCCTGTAATTATTTCTTCTAAGTTACAGCCTGAGTAGGAAAAGAAGCTGATCAAGATGTTGAAGCTACACAAAAAGGCAATAGGGTGGACAATTGCCGACTTGAAGGGAATTAGCCCGGCGGTGTGCATGCACAAGACCTTGTTGGAAGATGATCACAAACCTTCAATTGAGGCCCAGAGGAGACTGAATCATGCCATGAAAGGGGTTGTAATGAAAGAAATCATCAAGTGGCTTGACGCCGGCATTATATACCCTATCTCTGATAGTACGTGGGTAAGTCCGGTACAATGTGTACCGAAAAAGGGAGGTATAACAGTGGTAAGCAATGAAAATAATGAACTTATCCCAACCAGGACTGTGACCGGTTGGAGGGTTTGTATGGACTATCGAAAGCTAAACAAAGCTACTAGGAAAGATCACTTCCCATTTCCCTTTATTGATCAAATGCTTGACTATCTTGCAGGTAAACCCTTTTATTGTTTTCTTGATGGTTATTCAGGTTACAATCAGATTGCCATAGCACCAGAAGATCAAGAAAAGACAACCTTCACATGCCCATACGGTACTTATGCCTTCCGAAAGATGCCGTTCGGATTGTGTAACGCCCCGGCAACCTTCCAAAGATGCATGATGGCACTCTTTTCAGACATGGTCGAAGACTTCCTTGAGATCTTCATGGATGATTTTTCGGTTTTTGGTAATGACTTCGACGGCTGTCTCAGCAATTTAGAGAGGGTGTTGGCAAGATGAGAAGAAACGGATTTAGTCCTCAATTGGGAGAAATGCCACTTTATGGGAGATGAAGGAATAGTGCTCGGCCACAAGATTTCATCCAAGGGAATTGAAGTTGACAAAGCCAAGGTGGACGTGATCGAGAGATTACCCCCACCAAATTCGGTTAAAGGAATTTGAAGTTTTCTCGGACATGCAGGTTTTTACAGGAGGTTCATTCATAATTTTTCTAAAATCACTAAACCCTTGTGTAATCTGCTTGAACAGGATAAAGTCTTCGATTTCGATGATTCTTGCACTCAAGCATTCGAAACCCTAAAGAAAAAGCTTGCCTCGGCACCCATTGTCGTTCCACCAGATTGGACGCTACCTTTTGAGCTCATGTGTGATGCAAGTGATTTCGCGGTAGGAGCAGTCCTAGGCCAACGCACAGGTAAGACCTTCCATGTGATATACTACGCTAGTAAAACTCTTAATGATGCTCAAGTGAATTACACAACAACGGAGAAAGAGTTACTAGATGTAGTTTTCGCATTTGACAAGTTCCGATCCTATTTAATTGGTACAAAGGTAATTGTTCATACGGACCATTCGGCAATCAAATACTTATTTGCTGAAAAGGATGCTAAACCTCGTTTTATTCGTTGGATATTACTTTTACAAGAATTTGATATTGAAATTAAGGACAGGAAAGGAACAGGAAATCAAGTGGCCGATCACTTATCACGTCTAGAACGCAATAGGGAGGAGGACGCGGATCTAGAGATATACGATGCATTCCCGGATGAACAAATCCTAGTTGCCTCGGCAACCCTCAACGCCTCGGCAACCCTCGACGCCTCGGCAACCCTAGACGCCTCGGCAACTCTCGACGCTGCGGCAGTCTTTGACGCGCACGCCTCGGCAATCTTGGGAGCAGTCGCCACAGCAGCACATGCCTCGGCAATACCCTGGTACGCGGATTTAGTTAATTTCCTTGTTTGTGGTATTTTTCCTTATGGCATTACTCACCAAGGGAAGAAGCGGTTCCGCCATGATGCTAAGCATTATTTTTGGGACGAGCCTCTTTTGTTTAAACAATGTGCAGATCAAGATATATGCCGATGTGTCCTTGAAGAAGAGCAACTGAATGTACTCTGGCAATGCCATTCTTCACCCTATGGAGGACATTTTGGAGGAACTCGTACCGCGGCCAAAGTTTTGCAATCCGGGTTGTATTGGCCAACATTGTACAAAGATGCCCAAGACTTTTACAAGCAATGTGATCGTTGCCAGAGGACGGGCAATATCTCTAGACGACATGAGATGCCACTCCAGAACATCATCGAGGTGGAACTGTTCGATGTATGGGGGATCGACTTTATGGGACCTTTCCCATCTTCATTCGGCAACCTCTACATTCTACTTGTCGTCGACTACGTGTCTAAATGGGTTGAGGCAGCTGCAGTTCCCAACAACGATTCCAAGACCGTGCAAAGATTCTTGCAGAAAAACATATTTACACGGTTTGGGATGCCGAGAGCAATTATCAGCGACGAAGGCAAGCATTTTGACAACAGATTAATTGCCAAGATGTTGCAACACTTCGGCAAAATCACACAAGATCGCCACGGCATATCACCTACAAACCAACGGGCAAGCAGAAATTTCCAACCGGGAGTTGAAGGGAATACTCGAGAAAGTTGTAAATCCCTCTAGAAAGGATTGGTCATCAAGACTAGATGACGCACTTTGGGCATATCGCACTGCATTCAAAACACCCTTAGGTATGTCCCCCTTCCGACTTGTCTATGGTAAAACATGTCATCTACCGGTGGAAATCGAGCACAAGGCGTACTGGGCAATCAAGACTGTGAATATGGATTGAGAAAGTGCCGGACAAAAGCGTTTGATGGATCTCAATGAGATAGAAGAATTTCGTGCACTCGCCTATAACAATGCACGAATCTACAAGGAGAAAACAAAGCGATGGCACGACAAGAAACTATTGCCACGGCAATTCACGCCAGGACAACTAGTTCTCCTATTCAATTCCCGGCTAAAACTTTTCCCGGGAAAGCTGAAATCAAGATGGTCGGGACCATTTGAAGTCGTCAAACCATTCTCCCATGGTGCCGTGATAATCAAGTCCATCTCTGACAACCATGAATTCAAAGTTAATGGACAAAGATTGAAGCACTACAATGGTGCCCATGTGGAACGTAACAAGGAAGTGGTCAATTTAGGAGATGCATGAGCATGCTCTCCCTTTTTATATTTTTATTTTTATTTTTATTTTTATTTTTTATTTTTATTTTTATTTTTTCGACTATTTAAGTATTTTATTTTTCTGATTTCTTTTATTTTTTTTCCGATTATTAGTAGTTTTAGGATAGATTTTTTTTATTCAAGTTTAAGAATCCTATTACACATCTTTATTTATTTTCTCTATTAGTTTATATTTAATTTTAATCCTTATTTGATTTGTTTTTGAATTGTAGGAAAAGAAGTTCAAGATAAAGAAGGAATTCTAAACCAAGTAGGAAAACATCTTCAACAAGGAAACTAAGGGGCTGAATCTAAAGCTTATATAAAGCCTCCAATTCATCCTAACCAAAACCCCTTTGTCGAAAATTCCTACCAAACCCTAAACCCTTTTTCGTTTTCCCCCAATCCCAACCACCTATCTTTTCTATAAAACCCATCACCCTTAACCTATTCCTACTTTCTATCTTGCAACTTTTTAGTTTCTTTTCTTTTCTTTGTTTTTACTCACAACCAAGATCATACATGGCATCCAAGATTAAACTTTTAGTTCATCCAAGTTCCTCCAAAGAACCAAGATACAAGAAGTTTGCTACACCGGCGGTTCAAGAAAGATTTCAATCCAAGTTTGAAAGCCGGAAGATTCATGAAGAACAAGGCTTTGAATACTCCAACTCTCATCAAGATTTCGGCCTTGAACCATTCATCTTCAAGAGGATTGCACATCAAAAGTGGAAAATCTTTTGCCATCAACCGAAACCGGGTAACATCTCATGGGTAAGAGAATTCTATGCTCACTCACCTAACCCGGATAATCCTTATGTTTTTGTTCCTGACAAGGCCATACTTATAAGTCCCGAAAGCATCAACACCTTTTACGGACTTTACATTGAGAAGGACGAGCATCAAGCCTTCGTTGACCAAATCAATCCCAAGCAACTCGACAAGGTGCTTCAAGAACTCACTCAACCGGGAACTCATTGGAACGACGGTAAATGCAAGGGCACGGTAAATCGCCTTCGGCTTAAACCCGAGGCAAAACTATGGAATAAGTTTGTTAAAACTTCTTTAATGCCCTCCACACACAATACTACCGTTGATATACCACGTCTTTTGCTCATACATTCTATTTTGCATAATCGCATCATTAACATTGGAAAAATTATTTGTGATGAGATTTTTGTATGCAGCTCAAAAGATAAGGGTTATCTTTTCTTCCCTTGCTTAATTTCTAATCTTTGCAAGGAGATGCATGTCCCTAGTGAGTCCACCGATGAAAAGGTCCTACCCAAGTCTAGTTGGAATCAAGCACTAATCCGAAAGCTAATGGGAGAGGCACCGGGAGATTCTTCAAGGCCTCCAATTGTCACGGCAACTCCTGCCGCGGCGGCAATCCCTAATGCCCAAGCACCTAATGCCAGGGCAACTCGGCCATTAATCCCGGGACACTTTGAAGCACTTTTGCACCCATTGGCAAGCCGCCTAAGGCAAATTGAAGATCGGCAACTAATGTTCATGCGGTACATGAAGGAGCACAACAACGCAATCACACAAGTCATCCTAGAAAAGTACCCGGACAATCGTGTGCCATTCCCAATCTTTCCCGCCGAGATTCTTGCCCCGGCAACCAAGGAAGCTGACGCCACGGCAACCAACCCTGAAGATGCCACGGCAACCAAAGCTAAAGACATCCCGGCAACCACTGCAAAAGCCAAAGGTAAAGCACCCATGCCCGAATCAACTCCTACGGAATCATTTTCTGATTTTTCAGATTTGGACGAGTCCTCCATTGAACCAATAAAGACCGCACCAATTGAATCCTCCAAGCGAAAAGCCATTGACATTGATGAAGAGGACGATGAGGACAACCCCGTACGAGGATCGGTTCCACCACCGGCAACAAGAAAATAACCATCACGTTCAAGCAAGAAAATCAAGACACCGACTAGAAGGAAACTAATCATCTACGATGATGAACTCTCGGAGTAAGTCCTCGTATGCATTTTTATTTTTATTTTTTTTATTTTTATGCATGCATTGAGGACAATGCCTCACTCGAGTTTGGGGGGGATTGTTATTAGTAATTACCATGTTTAGTTACATTAATCTTAAGTATTACATTTAGGATACATAAATTGCTTGTCATGCCTTTAATTGGAACAAGAATTGCTTAGATTTGATGAATATTCGATGATGACTTTGCCAATGCACTTAATTGATAGAATTTTTATTCTAGGATAATCATGGCAATTGGTGTTAGTTGTTTTTGTTATTGCATTTTTTTCTATTAATTTTACTAACTTTTCTTTTTGTTTGTTTTATCAAAAAAAAAATTATTGCGCTACAAGTTAAGGAACATCAACATGTCGAAAAATAAAAAGCCAATCATACTTTGTGCCCCGGTTCAGAGAATTGAAATCAAGTTCAAAGCTAAGTTTGTGAAAATTGAAGTCTTGGCAGGTAATTATGAGTTTGCATTGCTTGAGGGCAAGCAATAGTTCGAGTTTGGGGGTGTGATAAGTGTTCAAAAGTACTATTTTTCTTACCCTTTTTACTCATATTATTGTTAGACTTAGGCTCATATTAGTTGCATAGTTAGCCATTCATGCATTAATCCATGTTTCCTTCAATCGTTGAGCTTGATTACATAACTTGGTAGTTTTTGTGGAAAAGATGCTTCTTTGGTGTGCTTTGTGTGTGTATGTGCAGGATCACTTGCCAAAGCAATGCCGAGCTAGTTGCCAGGGCAATGCATGAAGGATATGCCGAGCTAGTTGCCAGGGCAATGCATGAAGGAGACGCCGAGCCAGTTGCCATGGCATTTGTCGACAAAGAGAAAATGCAATAGGGATGTCGAAATTAATGACTTTACAAGCCCAAGATGACATGGAGCAAGGCCCAAGCCCAAAGGAATTTGATTGCCATGCAGAGATTAAAGAAGAATTAAATTCCAAGAAGATAGGATAAGTTCTAATAGGAATAAAATTATAATAAAGAATTATATTCTTTAAAGATAATTTAATTCCAACTCAAACTCCTCCTCAAAGAAGGACTTTGTCCTAGCCCTATAAATAGCAAGGAGATTTCGACAACTTGGATGGAGAGAGCAAGAGGGAATTTCGACAAGACCAAGAGAGGAAGCAAAGGGGAATTTTCGGCAAGCATCTAGGGCAAGGGAATTTCGACAAGCTTCATCTTTTCTTCCTTGTTCGATTGGGTTCATGCTAGGGATTGTTTATCTTGTGTTTCTTTGGAACCTAGTCATGAACTAAATTTACTTGGCTATGGTTATTGTGTTTTGTGGTTGTGAGAAACTATTGGTTTTTGTTTAGGTAATAAGAGTTTGCACTTTTCTATTTCAAGGTTTATTCATTCTTGGTTCTTATTATTGTTTGCGAGTGAATTGGGAAAGGATCTCGTGATTTCATCCATTTATCTAATATCGGGAGAGTTAGATTCAAGAAACGAATGAATATGATCTTTATTCAATCCAATGATGGTGAAGATTAATCCGGCTTAGGAATAAGTTAAGGATTTCAACGGCTAAGAGGAGTGCAAGATTGGTTGTTGTTCACCCTTGATTCACGCAGGGATGTATTATCAAGGCATGCACAAGTAGCTAGAGTTTCGACTTAGGGATAAGAAGAAACCATTGAAGAACGCTCCGCCGAACCTTGAAGTTGCTGCCCAGACGCCCAAGTAGTTGCCCAGGCAACCATCGATTAGTTGCCAAGGCAACCCGTTACAGCAAGTTGCCACGGCAACTGAGTTGTCCGTGCACTCTTTTACCAAAACGATCCAATCGGCTATCACACCTCAACTCACGATAACCTGGCCTATCTCTCTCATTCGATCTCATCTTTTCATTTACTTAATTTCTTTCTAGATTAGTTATTAGTTAAAACTTCTATAATCCTTTACTTGTGTTTTTTACTTTTTACAGTGCAAGAGACTAGATTCTTGAAGTGGCACTAATCCCTGTGGAGACGATATCTTTTATACTATAACTTGCGACGTGTATACTTGCACATTTGCGTAGCACTTATTACGCGCAACAAGTTTTTGGCGCCGTTGTCGGGGATTGGCAATTGGTGTTAGTTGTTTTTGTTATTGCATTTTTTTCTATTAGTTTTACTAACTTTTCTTTTTGTTTGTTTTATCAAAAAAAATTAGTGCGCTACAAGTTAAGGAACATCAACATGTCGGGAAATAAAAGCTAATCTATTCGAGAGATGATGTTGGAAGATATGAATCAATCCAATCAAGAGTTTCTTGCACCCTTTGATGATTACCTATACCAACCGAGAAAAGCCCAAAGAACTTATACCGTGGAAAAATCTTGTGCTATGTGTGGAGAACATCATGTGTTTGAAAATTGCCCTCACATTTTCGGTGCATATAACTACATGGAGGACCATAGAGGGAACCAGCAACAAAATTCTTCATGGTATGGTCAAAAAGCTCAAATTTGTTTTTACCATAACAATTTTGCCGCAGCAACAAATATGCCATGGCAATGTAGTCCTTTTCAAGAGCATTCCAATTCCTTGGAGGAAACTTTACTAGCTTCCTTGGCTAAACTTGATGGATCAATTGAAGAGATTCAAGAGCTATCAAAATCTATGGATACGAGGATAGCTCAGTGGGATGCAACCTTAGGGGATTCAGAAGATCAATTGGAGAGATCCACATATGTCATGGATAACATGCACCAACAATTCATTCCTAGGGATACGGACGTCCCAAGGCAAGAGGATAAGGATCAATGCAAAGAAAGCTCCCCGATGTGTGGGGAACAACTAGAACCTCAAAGTTAAGAGGATGCCAATGACAGAGACTGCCCAACACATGATGAGCCTGAACAACAAATTGCCTCGGCAATGATTGAGGAGCCTGAACAGAGCAATGCCGCGACAACACTCAGTGAAGCTGAGCACAACAATACTACAGTAAATTCTGAGGAACCTAATGCCCAGAAGGTTGCAACGTTGATGTCGAAGCAGGAATCTGTAGATTGCTCTCATCTACAATTGCCACGGCAATTACACGACCACATGCAAGATCAATGAGATGATAATACTTTGTCAATGGAATATGAGCAGGTAATGGTTGAACCTTTCGAATTCTTTAAAAACTCACCTCGTCCATTGCAGGTATGTCTTGAGGAACCGAGGTTGGTAGACATGAAGCCATCAAAATCTCTACTGGTGGAGATGTTGAGAGGCCAAAAGAAAAAGGTGTTTGGATTCATAAAGCTCTTCAGAAAATTGATTCTTCCCTTGACTTAAAGCAAAATTTGACAACTGATTGCCACGACAATTGGCTTGAGCAGCAATTGCCACGACAACAAAGGCTACATCCAACCATGATAGAAGTCGACAAGAATGAGGTAATTGAATGGTTGAGAATGGATATAATTTTTTCTATTAATATATTTGTGCCTTCAGGAATAGTAGCAAGGTCGAGAGTATACATGGACTACAAGCGAACAAAGAAGAAAGACACCTCCACCATGGTAATTCAAAAGGGAGTAGCTGGGAGCACATTGGCCCAACTCTTTTTGGGCAATATTGTCACCCGATGGAGGGTACGGATGGACTATAAGAAGTATCGGAAACGACTCTCCTCAAGTTTTCTCATATATGCAGTAACATTAGAAGTGGTCAACTTAGGAGATGCATGAGCATGCTCTCCTTTCAATATTTTCTTTTTCTTTTTCTTTTTCTTTTTCTTTTTCTTTTTCTTTTTCTTTTTATTTTCATTTTTATTTTTAGGAGATGTTTTATTTTTCTTCATTATCTTTAGTTTTCAGGTTTTCTTTGTTTTCTTTTTCACAACAAGACTCACAACTACTATGCTAAGGAAATTCACTGCCGACTACTTGCCACAGCAACCACAACAGAAACTGGTGATGCCCAGGCAACAACAATGGCTTTGGCAACTACTGATGCCCATGCAAGTGAACCTGCATCGGCAAACATGGATCAAATCAAAGCAATGCTATTCACGCGGCACCAGCATTCAACCACAGACTGAAAAAATGAATCAAGCAAACGGCACGAAGGAAACTTATCACTCGAGGTGACGACCTCTCCGACTAACTCATTTCATTTAGTTTCTTTTAAATTTTATTTCACTTTTACATGCATTGAGGACAATGCTTCTCTCGAGTTTGGGGGGTGTTGGTTTCTAGTTAACTTCATGTTTAGTTGCATTCATTTTTAGCAATCACATATAGGTTGCATATGTTACTTGCCATTCCTTTAATTGGATTTAATTGCTTAAGACTTGTTGAATACCCAATGATGAATTTTCGCCACTGCACTTAATTGAAAAAAACCTTTAATTTTAGGATTGCATGAAAAGAACTTAGAATTTTACTATGATGCTGAATTTTTTTTTACACGGTTGTGGGTTGTTGATTGAAAGAAACTTAGTGAACTTAGGTTGCTTAAAATTTGGGTAAATTTAAAATTGAAAATTAAAAGTTAATTTCTTACTAGAGGTGCCCAAAACTGGCTCTAGTAGTAAATGAACTTTCTTGCTAGAGGTGCCCGAAACTGGCTCTAGTAGTTAATGCACATTAAAGAATCACTAGAGGTGCCCGAAATTGGCTTTAGTCGACTAAAATAAAATGAGAAATTGCTTACTTTACTAGAGGTGCCCGAAATTGGCTCTGAAAATTAAAATAAATGCCCCAGTAATTAAATTGATAAAAGCCTACTATTCACATAGAATCTTGAAAATCAACTTGTACACAACTACGCACACACATTGTCACGAGCACTATAGTTTGGTTCCGGGTAATTTTTGTGTTATCCGAAAAATTAAAAGGTGATCATACTTTGTGCCACGGTTCCGAGGTTTGAATTCAAGTTTGAAGCATGTCTTTGATGATTAAAGTCTTGGCAGGTAATTGTTAGTTTGCATTGCTTGAGGACAAGCAATAGTTCGAGTTTGGGGGCGTGATAAGTGTTCAAAAGTACTATTTTTATTACCCTTTTTACTCATATTATTGTTAGAATTAAGCTCATATTAGTTGCATAATTAGTTATTCATGCATTAATTCATGTTTCTTTCCAATGTTGAGCTTGATTACATAACTTGGTGATTTTTGTGGAAAAAGATGCTGCTTTGGTGTGTTTTTGTGTGTGTATGTGCAGGATCACTTGCCAAAGCAATGTCGAGCTAGTTGCCATGGCAACTGGCTCGGCGTCTCCTTCATGCATTGCCCTGGCAACTAGCTCGGCATATCCTTCATGCATTGCCATGGCAACTAGCTCGACATTGCTTTGGCAAGTGATCCTGCACATACACACACAAAAACACACCAAAGCAGCATCTTTTTCCACAAAAATCACCAACTTATTCCTAATATCGGGAGAGTTAGATTCAAGAAACGAATGAGTATGGTCTTTATTCAATCTATTGATGGTGAAGATTAATCCGGCTTTGGAATAAGTTAAGGATTTCAACAGCTAAGAGGAGCGCAAGATTGGTTGTCGTTCACCTTAATTCACGCAGGGATGTATTATCAAGGCATGCACAAGTAGCTAGAGTTTCGACTTAGGGATAATAAGAAACCATTGAAGAACGCTCTGCCGAACCAATTATTCCATTTTTGTCCCTATTTCGTAAGTATGCAATTTGAATGTGTTTGTATGATCCGTTTTAGCTGAAATTGGACATGTATGTATGCAACCTGATTAATTGAGGATTGGTAACCCCAAATTTAATTAAGCCCTCATAATTTTCAAGATTTTCAATTTGGTCCTTAAATTGCAAATTCGTATAATTGGATGTCGATTTGATGCCCAATTTGGTCGAGTTTTTAACCACTGCCAGTATGTACACCCTATGTTGTGATGATGCATCTAGACAAGATAAAAAATGGACCTAATTTGAGATATTCAGTTCAGGTTTGTTGTGTAGCTCGCTCGGTTCGGCCTAGTGCCTAGGTCGGGTCAAGAGGTTACATGCTATGTGAATGAGATGATATCGCTTCACTTATGATTTTGCACGTTTGGTGGATCATATCTATGCAAAAAGTTCCTGAACTATCATCCTAGGATGTGATAGATCATGAGAAAGTAATCTTCAACCATGCTCTGGCCCGATCTCGCAAAGAGTAGGGAATAGTTTGAGTCTCAACATATCATCTAGAACTCCTGGTTGCTTAAAACAATCAAAAACTTCTACAAAAGCTTGAATGTGTTTTCTACTATCTTCTATTGTTGATCCTCCAAATTGTCCAATGGGGTTGAACATGTTGAAAATAACGAGTTTCAACTCAAAGTGAGCTGCCTCTAGATCAGGCACAACATTCGATGGGATAAGATTGTTGATAAGAGCTCAATGTTTTCTCTATTGGGCCTTCTAGGCCTAGTAGGTGGTAGAGCCTCCTATCGTATATGTCCCCCATTGTTCACGTTTGTTTAACCTAACTCTCTCAATAGTAAGCCAAAAATTAATAGTTAAAGGCATCTCTCGATAGCTCTTACAATAACTATGCATGAAGAACGATAAACAAAATAGATAAAGAGAAAAGAACTAGAATTAAAACAAAGTATTCAAAACATAAAATCCTGGGAAGTAATAAACCCAACTAAAGTATTTAGCTCGTGTCTGAGCTTAAAACATTCATAAAAAAAAAATAAAAGTACGAAATTTTATCAAGCAAGGGATAGAAAAGGGTCAAGTGTCCTCGACGATCTTCTTCCGTGCTGTTCAACTATTGTTGCAGGTCTCCCACTCCTTCTGCCTCTCTTAACGGCGTCTGTTGTGAGGAGATTTCTCTAGCACTTCATCTCCGTTGGTTCTTCGATAGCTAAAGACTAGGACTGTGTAATCGCGCTCCTTTGAATTGTTGTCCAAGTTTCTCTTTTATTGGCGGGGAAACTAGGGTTTCATAACCCTAAAGCGCACGACCTCAATTAAGAGGGCCATTGATTTCCCAGTATCTTTTTAATGTTCCATATCTAGGAGAAAGTCCTCGTAGATCAAAGGTATATTCCTCTCCAACTCTTCTTGCTTAGTCATCTCTAGCCGAGAGATCTGTCACTCTTCTGCTCCATCATTCCTCCAGCTCCAATAGTTCCTGCGCATGCACCACAAAAACACTACATTTCCCATGAAAAGCACCAATATGTATATCATTTAAGCACAATCAGTGTAACTCTCTAACTACATGCAAACTATATGCAATCTATTCCTAAATGCAACAAAAGACAAGTAAAAAGGTATGCAATATAGTTCATTTACACACTCATCAATAATAAACAGAAAATGCAAAAATGGATGCATTAAACACTATTGTGGGGACAAAAGAATCCATAAATTGAGAGGAAATACGTCCTCTATAGAGAGTTATCAATGATAGAGCCTTAGCTCCCTTGTAGCATACTTGCTAACTTGCATATCATAATTAATGCTTTATGGATAGTCATGATTCATATTCATGTCATATATCATCATGTCATTCATTTTCATTCATATCATGTGCAAATCGAATCATGTAACATGTATAAGCTTAACTAAGCTTACCATTAACAAATTTCTTGATTCTGCTCTATAGGAGCCTTGACATAGCAAGAAGATAAATTCATGGAAATCACACAAATGCAATCGGGATGGCACTAACCGTACCCAAGACATAAACTACACTCACCGAACAATCCGAAGCTATTTCAACTCTTGGATGACAACTCCCTTGTTAGGGGCTTGGACTTGCTTGAAGGAGCTTGGTGATTTATCACCACCGATGAATTGCTGTAGCATAAAGGAAAGAGAATTCATTAATATTGACATGTTTTTTCCATGACATACCTAAAGGTAGGGTTTCTAGCAACTTGAAAACATGGAATCTCTATCCTTAAACTTAAACCTTGATCATGAATAACTTTAAGAACATGGATTCTTTGTTAGAATTTAACCATGGCTTTCTTGGATAAATTTCCATGAAATTAATCATGGAAAAGAGAATTCAACTCATAGGCTTGCCTTGAAATGGAATTAGGAATAAAAAGGTATAGCTATTCCAAAGAAACTTAAGCTTGTAAGCTCCAACAATGGAGGTGCCAGCTTATTCAAATATGAGGTTGAAGGGGGGGAGGCGCTTGCTTGTGTTCTTGTTTCCCCCGATAGGTATGTTTCATATCATCTCTTCTTCTTTTCTTTCTTTAATTAATTTCACACACATTACATACCCAAGGATAAAGAAAACTCATCATCCTTGCCCACGTGTGGGGTGACTAACCCCTTTGTGGATTATTCGCATGGTTAGTCACTCCAAACTTGAATCTTCACACTCCTGGCACCTCACTCATCAATTGTTTCATTTTAGTCAATTAATCTATTCAATTTAGTCTTTATTCCATGATTAATCATAATTCGAAACAAATCTTGTAAATTCAACTACATGAACATTTCTTGGGATTCATAATATCTTATCAGAATCAAAAAAAATTCGGTCACCATAATTCGGTTTTCTATTAAGTTGGTTTTAGGGGTGTTACATGATTAGTGTGTTCCGATAAGATAACATGACATGACTTTGTCGAGGGATGAAATTCATCATGTGTTTTGGACTTGTTCTTGCTCGTGGGCTGGTTTGTACTGGAGTCGAATACCCGACCTTTGTTTGTTATAAATCCATTTATATATAATGGATGACCATGGATTTAACTTTTATGGATAATTTTTTTTGTGATTTTTTGAAGTTTAGCTTCGTGTATCTTATGATGTTTGAAGCTCTATAAATAGGGATAAGCAATAGAAAGATAACTCTCCCATCTAATATTGTGTTTTATAATTTTCTTGTTCTTGTTACAAGATTAATAGTTTTGTAATATGTTATTAGCATGAATGCTCAAATTAATCCAAGAACCCTGCGATTTTTTGTTAGTTTGAAATAAGGTGTGCATATTATCTTTTTTGATACGAAATCCAATATTCAAGAAAGCACCAAATCTTTAAGTTTAGCGAAATCGATAGAAAAACATGATTTAGATGTAGAAAACAAGAAAATAGTTCATTCTACGCTCCCTCTAGTTAACCTACGACTAACAACAACAATAGTTAGATAATTTTTCTATGCCGCCTCTAATTAACTCGTGACTAGCAATAGTGATAATTAAACAGTTTCCTACCATCCTTGGATAATTTGTACATGGTAATATAGATTGTGGGAAAATAAGCAAGATGATGCACTCAACCGTGGAAAAAAACTGAAGGCCAAAATTTTATTCTATTCAAATCTCCATTTTTTAAGTGCTTACTAGAAATGGATTGAATACAGAGAGATTAATTCCTTAAAATAAGTCCCGGAAGTAAGGAGTAGTTTTAGGTAACAGGCAATGTGTGAAAAGTTATTTGAATAGAATAAAATTTTAGGATGAGTCTATCACATGCGTCGCACACCACTGAACATCACTACCGCTGAACACCGTTGAATATTTTAATAAAAATTAAAAATTTTAAGGCCTAGACTTAAAATTATTTTAAATAAAATTAAAAATTAGATTTAATAAACTTTTTATATTTCTTTATAGTATTTTTAATTGATATATTATAATCAAATTTCCCAAAAGCTCCTTAATATCAAAAACCCTAAACCCAACCCAACCCAACCCCTTTATTTTTCTTATGCCACTGCCGTCGCCGCTTTTGCCCATTTGTGATCTGCATTCTTATATAAAAAATCAATACTTTAAGACTCATAAGTAATATGGCACTACCTAAAACATTATAAAATCACTGTACCCATTTTATTGTTGCTTAAACTTTTTGTTCTTCTTTTTAACAATAAGCATGGCTGTTGCTGCTCATCTCAGAATGGAAGAACAAATCAATGGCAGAAATGGGGTTTCTGTGCCACCAAAATTGAACTTATCGTATGTTGTCATCATCACCATCCCTCAACCAAGTATTCAAATCAAGGTCCCAAGGGTACTTGTTAAGGCGGTGCATGGTATAAGAAGTCATAACCAGAGTGAAAATGGGCGAAAGCGGTGGCGGAAGGGAAATAAAGAGATTAGATTTAGGGTTTTTGGAAAATTTGATTCTAATATATTAATTAAAAATACTATAAAAAATATAAAAGATTTATTAAATCTAATTTTTATTTTTTTTTGAAATAATTTTAATTATAAGTCTAGCCCTTAAGATTTTTAAATTTTATTAAAATATTTAATAGTGTTTAACGATGTTCAGCGTTAGTGGTGTTCAGCGGTATGCGAGACCCGTCGTAGAATTTTCCAAAATTTTATGGTTCTCTAGAAATGGATTATCAACGCAAACTTTTCACGTGTTGGACTCTTTTATATTTTAGGTTCTCTAGTCCCTAGTTCTTAGAATTGGAATGGGCCAATAAGCACATGGAAGTCTTCTTCATTTGTCTCGTGCACATGGTAGATCTTGTTGGAGGTTTTAATTATTTATAATTAAAATAAGAATCAAATTGATAAGATGCTTAGGTATTAACAGTTAAATTTATTAAAAAAATTCAAATATGATCAAATTAATATAATATATTTGTTTTGGGACAAAAACTGTTATTATATCAAGTCATGTCACTATTTCTGTTAAAACATAATGGCCGATGATAATTTTAGAATAAAAAAGTAACATTAATGATCAAATTGCCCAAAAGGTTCAATGACCAAACAAAAACTCAATAAGAGATAGGTGATCGATCATGTTGTTTACCCTATATTCTTTCAACAAATGTGTTATTAGATAAGCTAAACAAATTAAGTATTTGTTATAAATAAAGTGAAAGAGGATCAAGAACAAGACCAAGAATAAGAACAAGAGGAGTGAGAGATAGAGATAGACTTGTATTTTATTGTTAATATAAAGTGTGTACACGGACTTCTTCAACCTCTATATTTATAGGCATAAGATGTAACTATCATTTAGAACTCTACGTACATCAATGATACAAAAATATGAGGGGTAAAATTAATCATTTTGGATAAGAAATTAAATATGTTTTTGAAGGTTGGAACATCAGTTGACTTGGACGCCTTTTCGGATGGAATCCGGACATTTTTAATTAGGATATTTTTCTACAGTTATTTGAACTATGTTTTTTTTTAAATTAGGATAATTTTATTATCTCTTTTAATTATGGTAATAATCTTATCTTTTTTAACTGGGATAATATTCTTATCTTTTTTAATTATGATAATATTATATTTTTATTTATCTAGTTAGTATTTTAGATTAAATCAAATTTCTTTTCTTTGTAATTTAGGGTTTTACTAGCCTATAGATAAGCTCCTCTCCTTTGTAAAAAATACACAACACGATTCAATTTAATTCAATACATTTATTTCTTCTAAAAGTTCTCTAAGATTTTTTTTTTACATTTCGTTCAAGATTTTTATTCTGTTCTTCCTTCGGAGTGCGAGTGTCCAATTGCACTACAACAAGTATTTGACGTTCTTCTCCATCGTCTAGGTTGCTAAAGGCAGGATCCTTAGAGGGTTAGACATAAAACCATTTAGATGCACATTTGTCCAAGATGAGATCTTAGAAAGCGGTGTCGTCATATTCTTTTACTTTTTTAATTTTTAGTTTAGTCCTTTTATTCTTTTTTTTTTGTTTACTTTATTCTGATTTGTGCCTTTTTATTGAGTCATTTGGGAAATTTTCTAAAAATTCTAACTCTTGATTCAAAATTCCAAATTACTAAAGTTTATCAAGAGTTTTTATTGATCCAAGCTTCAGCGTCTCTATCAATCTAACTCCTATTTAATAGATAAAGGTATAGTTTTAATTATAATGGACATCAACATAAATAAATATTCATAAAACTCCTATTTGGATGTCCATAAAGTTAACGTGCCCCGTTAAAACCTTTCTAAGATAAAAACCTTGTGGGAAAAAATTTTTTAGTGGAGGAAAGAGAGTTCACAATATCTTTAATATGTTGCCTCATTAAAATCCTTATCATAAAGGTAGTTGTCATCTTATCTTGTGAAAGCAAATCATATATCTTTTGGATACGTTAGGTCAATAGTCTTAGCCAAATACATTTTTTAGACATGGGAATAAATTATAAGTAAATGTTCTAGACATGTTTAATTGACAAAGCGTAATTACATCTTAATTCATTATGTCATATTTTCTAGATGTAATTTTTCTTGAAAGGATTTTCTGCCTAAAATTTAAGTGTTTTTAATTGTATGATCATTATACTTATCATTATTCTATAACAAACTCAACTACCCCTTCCTTTTCATTCTTCTTCCATTCATCATTAATTTTCTCAAGTAACCAAAAAATACGTTTTGATTAAATAGAGAGGTATTACTTACAAGACAAATATTGGGATTTGAACTCTTACAAGTGATGACTATGTAAATGACCTATTTTGCATACCCCTTTAGCTTAGCTTTCGCATGTATTTAAGCCCATTTAGTTGCACTTAGGAGTAGTTTGCATATAGTTTGCATGTAGATAGGGAGTTATATTGTCTGTGCTTAATTGTATATATTTTGGTGCTTTTAATGGGAAAGGTAGTGTTTTTTGTGGTGCTCGCACAAGAACAAATGGATCTGGAGGAATACTGGAGCAGAAATGACATCAAATCTCTCGGATAGAGCTGACGAGGCAAGTCTAACATTGGCTTTTATGGAATCTCACTAGATACGGACTCATTAAAGGAAGCGGGAAAGCAAGATCCTCTTAAAGAGAGATTCGGGCACTTTAGGGTTACAAAACCCTAGATTTCCTGCCTATATAAAAGAGACTTGGGCCACAAACAAAGGGAGTTCGATCACAGGCGGCATCCTTTTGGCTTTAACTATCAGAGAACCACCAGAGTCGAAGTTCTATAGGAGTCTCCACATGACAAAAGCCATCGAGAGAGGCTTAAGAAGTGTGGGACCTACAACAATAGTTAGAAAGCTTGGAGGAGATTGTCAAGGACGCTTGACCCCTTTCCTATCCTTTTCTTGATAAACTTTTATGTTTTTAATTGTTTTTATTATGGATTTTGTAGGCTCTAACATGAGCTAAATACTTTTAGTTGGGTTTATTGCTCTTCAAGATAATATTTTTTGAATACTTTGTTTTAATGTTATAGTCCTTTTCCTTTATCTATTATGTTCATCGTCCTTCATGCGCAGTTATTGTAAAAGCTATCGAGAGAGGCCTTTTAACTATTGATTTGTGGCTTAATACAGAAAGAGTTAGGTTAAACAAACGTGAACAGTGAGGCTAAGTTGTTAACTTTGTCTTAATCTGACTTAGACTTAAGTTTAGGGTTTCAACGACTAATAAGGGGAACTTGAATATATAATAGAGTTGTCAGGGTTCACGCAAACATGTATTGTCTTAGCTTCATTGTTATCAGCTTCTAGGCATCGAGAGAGTCAGAAGTTTATTAGAAAACCTTGTCGAATAGATAAAGATCTTAATTGGTTTACACAGACATGTATTGCCAGCCACTATAGCATTCAAATAAGTAATCAAGCATAATTCCTAGGCAATAAACCCATATTCCATAATCATCTTAATATTTGCTTCAGCATTTGCTTTTCTTGATCATACTTATCTTTAGTTTATTTGCATTTAGTTTGATAATCACCATCAAACCAATGCTTGCTCAAACATTCTTAAGTACGATCGCTTTATATTTATTGATCCTATCCTAGTAGGTTTGACACTCTACTTATCGACAAGTATACTTGCTCTAAAGTGCATATCTATTTCACAAGAATCAAGTTTTTGGCGTCGTTGCTAAGAATTGGCAATTTATAATTATGTTGTAATTGCGCTTAAGATTTTATTTTATTTGCATGTATTTTTTGTTTTTGTTTTTTATTTTTCCTTTTCAGGTATGTTCCAATGCATGACCAGACGCACAAATCATAAGAAACTTGTTCTCCCTTGCAACCCAGAAATCGAAAGATACCTTAGATATCTACGTTGAGGAAAAAGAATAATGGATCCTCTTCCTCGTGTTATTAATGGACAGAACGGCCTGGGCAATGTACGCAATAAAAGTGATCCATTGATAGATGCTCAAGTAATTGTTGATGATGCAGCCAACAATGGAGAATAGAGAATACAGCTGGTTGTTCTACCATCTACCTGACCTAGAAGATTTATTCGCGAAAACAATTCACCTATCATCAACAACCTCAACCTGTCGATCATAGTGCCTGATCTAGGGACAACTCACTTTGAGTTGAAGCCCGTTATGTTCTACTTGCTCAACTCCATTGGACAATTCAGTGGATCAGCAAGAGAGGATGCTAGAGAACACATTCAAGATTTCCTAGAAGTTTGTGATTACTTTAAGCAATCAGGAGTTTTTGATGATATGTTGAGACTTAAACTGTCCTCTCACTCCTTGTATGATCCAGCACGAGCATGGTTGAAGACTATATCCTTAGTATCTATTTCATCTTGGGATGACTTGTGCATGAACTTTTTGCACCAATATGATCCACCGATGTGCACAATCAGAAGCAGAGTGAGATCATAGCATTCAAGAAACAAGATGATGAATCTTTGTATAAATGCTGAGACAGATACAAAGATATGCTGCGCAAGTGCTCGATTCATGGATATCATGATTGGCTACAAATAATGACATTCTATAATGGCGTCAATGCACCAATGTTAACTCTTCAAAAGTACTAATTTTTACGCTTATTTCACAATGCTTTTGCTCGTCCTTGAATTTTTGCATTTAGTAGTTAAAATCATGCATTTGCATAAGGAGTTAGGAGTTATTCTTTTGCCAGTGTGAAGGGTTGTTTTTGCTGGTACTGATACATGTCAGAGGTAGGCAGGCATGGCAAAGCAGAGCAGGAGCAGAAAGAAGGATAAGAATAAGAGAATTACCGAGTCATAGTTGGCACAGTTGGACCAGAAATTGCCAAGCTCAATTGGTAAAGGATTGAAGTCTGATGCTAGGTCAAAGTAGCCGTTGAACCAAGTACACGTTAGCCTTAAAATTCAAAATAAAGATAAGATGATAGCGTGCCTATCTTTGTTTTATTTGAATTTTCAAATTTCAAAACCAACCTAAGGTTTCCACGCATGCCTATTTAAAGAGAGTTGATCGATGAGCAAAAGAGGGAGAATTAGGAGGCTGCACCTTGGTGAAAGAGAAAGCTAGAGGCTATGTGGTTTGACCATCTTAGACCGAGGCTTTAGAGCAATTGAAGGGATACATTGACGGACCTCCTTCTTTGCCTATTCTCTTAGTTTAAATTTTATTTGAATGATGGTGTTAAGATACTATGATATTTTGTGGATAGAACCCCCAACCATGAACTAAGCTTTTACAGTTGGTTAGGGATGTTTGCGATTGACGCTCAGTTTATGTTTGGTTTTTAATAATTTAAATGCCTTAGCATTATTGTCTATCTTCTAGCACTTTATTTCCTTAAATTCTTTGACATGCTACAGTTGGTATTATATGCTTATTATGCCTTAATATCTTAATAGACTTAAGGGGTAACGATCAGTTGCTAGGTACTAAGGAGAGAAACTTCGACAGAAGATGTTCAAGTAGATGAGCTTACTTTGGGAGTGAATCTACCCCTTAAGGATAAAGAATGACACTTAATCAAGTTAATAAATGAAAAGCTTCACTATAAACATATAGAGGTTTTATCGTGCTTAACTTAGGGTGTTGCAATCGACAGAGGCATAATATTTTTAAATTCGTTGGGCAATAAATCCAAGGCAAGACATTATTGTAAGTTGTCATAGTTAGCGTGAAATCCAGGCATCCCCTACCAACGCTCATTATTCATTTGAATACTTTTTTGTTTGCCAAGCTGTTTCCACTTTTATTACTTTGTTTTAGTTATCTTTTAAATCAAAAAACCCAAATCATTTTCCAACACTCTTGTTCCCCTCTAACAAGTAAATATTGAGCAATTAAGTTATTGGTCAACCCTGTTGATTCGATACTCAGTTTACTGCTGTATTACTTGCTGACCGTGAATACTTGCACGCAAGAAGACATATCCTTAACATTATTTTCTAGCATTTTTACATTAAATATATAATCTTTTGCCAAGTGTTAGCACAGTCGACAAGTTTTGGCGGGGTTGTCAAGGATTGTGACAGAATTTATTGGTTTGATTTTACTTTTTTATTTTATTTATTTATTTGTTTTGTTTGGTGTATGACCAGGAACTACCCTGTGGTGGAAGATTGGCCATACGACCCAAAAATCGAAAGAACCTTACAAAGGTTAAAGAGAAAAGCTCGAGAAATGGCTCAACAAGGAAATGGAGGAATGAATGGTGTCCCAAACAACCAGGAGAATCCACCAATAACAATGGGATACTGGACGCTCATGCTGCCCTAGTCGTTGATGTGGAGGAAGAGAGACATATTAGAGAACACTCGGCACAAAATGTGGACATTTGATGCCAGGACTGATTGGTCCTAAGGTAAATACACCTAATTTTGATCTTAAACAGGTGATGATACAGACGCTTTTGAATGTAGGACAATTTGATGGAACACCTACTAAAGACCCAGGCAACACCTGAAGCAATTCATGGAAGTTTGCCAACTACTTCAGCAGCCCGATATATCGAAAGATACAGTGAAGCTGAAGTTATTGATAGAGCAAAAATATGGCTAAGTTTTTTGCCACCTAAACTTAATGCCAAGCTGAGGAGTAAGATCATTACATTTAGGCAAGCTGATGATGAGAACTTATATGATAACTGTGAGAGATTCAAGGGCCTATTGACGAGGTGTCCCATGCATGGATTCCCAAATTGGACCCAGATAGAGACCTTCTACAATGGAATCAATGCTCATGCCATGACTATTGTTGATGCTTAGGCAAATGGTTCGCTGTTTGACAAAAATTATACTGAGGCATTTGACATACTTGAAAGGATTTCAACTAATGACTACCAGTATCCTACTGTCAAACTAGGAACCAAAACAAGAATTGCTGGAAAATTGGAGCTTGATGCACTAACATCTATAAATGCTCAAATTTTCAGTCTTACTGACATTGTGAAAACATTGCAAAAGAGTAATGAAGAAGTCAAGCATTAGACCCATTCTGCAGGATATGTGGAGAGGGTCATCATATGGAAGATTGCCCTGCTAAACCTGAGTAGGTAAATTTTGTTGGCAATTTCAATCGTAATTATAATCCAAATTCCAATACATACAATGCAGGTTGGAAGCAGCACCCAAACCTATCTTGGGGAAGTCAAGGAAGTAACCAATTTAATGCCCAGTGCCAAAAATAACAATGCGCAGCAATGAGTCAACCAGAAAGCAATGCCACAGAGAGCACAAAACAATTTTAATGTAGGACAAAGGAACAACCAGGGGACTTAGGCAAAGTACATGGAGAGGAATGATGCAACTATCTAGAGTTTGGCAGCATCTATGCGAAACTTGGAGGTCCAGATCAGACAGATTGCCAATGCACTCAGTAATAGACCCCAAGGAACTTTGCCAAGCGATACGAAAGATGCTCGGCAAAAAGGCAATAAGCAATGCAAAGTAGTTACTCTTTGACGTGGTAAGCAATGCGAGGCTGAGACATCTATCAAGCAGCCAATTAATTTCTAGGAGGAATAGAAGGTACCAGTAGATGAGAAAAAAGAAGCAGAGAAGAAAGAAGCAAACACAAGTAATGTTGAACCTCATTCGGATGCCACTAAACCATTGGTAAAGCTGATAGAGCCAACATTCGCTTATCCAGATCCACCTTTTTTGTACAAAAGCTCTAGAAGCATAAGTAGGACCAGCAATTTAAGTGCTTCTTGAAAGTTTTTAAACAATTACATATCAATATACCATTAGTGGAAGTCCTCGAGCAAATGCCCAACTATGTCAAATTTATGAAAGACATTCTAACCAAAAAGAGGAAATCGGGTGATTTCGAGACTGTAGCTCTTATTGAGGATTATAGTGCAATGATGGTCAATCGATTGCCATTAAAGTTGAAAGATCCAGGAAATTTCACAATTCCCTACATCATTGGCAATAGATTCATGGGTAAGGCACTGTGTGACCTGGAATCCAGCATCAACTTGATGCTAATGTCTATTTTCAGAAAGCTCAACATTGACGCAAGGCTGATATTTTGCACATCCTAAGTGTAAGATTGAGGATGTGCTAGTGAAGGTAGACAAATTTATATTTTCAACTGATTTTATCATTTTAGATTGTGAGGTATATATTAATGTCCCAATTATATTGGGCAGACCATTCCTTGTCAGAAGTAGAGCTTTAATTGATGTTTATAAAGGTGAACTTGCTATGCGCATGAATGACCAACATATTACATTTAATGTATTTTAAGCTCTTAAATATGCAGATGAACCTAAGGAATGCCAAGCTGATGAAGTCTATTTTCAAAGTGGACGTGACACAATTGTGCCACGACCAAGATGATGATGCCAGAGAACTGGTAATGAAGTTGAGATGAGTGAAGACACTAAAAGACCGACCTTGGAAAATAAAGACATGAGTTACTTTAGACAGCCCGAGCCACTAGAGTTGGCTGGCAGAGAAATCAAGGCACCTAAACCATCCATTGAGAAGCCACCATAATTGGAACTTAAACCTTTTCCAGACTACCTCAAATATGCTTACTTAGGTAAAAACTCAACTTTCCCAATGATCATTACTTATGATCTAACTAATGATCAAGAGGAGAGATTGGTAGAAATTTTAAGCAAGGTTTAGGATGGACTTTAGCTCATATCCAAGGAATAAGCCCAACTATTTGCATGCACAAAATTATTTTGGAGGATTATCATGGAAAACAATTGAGGCCTAAAGAAGACTGAACCCAAGCATGAAAAAGGTAGTTAAAAAAAGTTATCAAGTGGCTAGATGATGGGATAATTTATCCCATTTCTGATAGCTCGTGGGTCAGCCCAGTGTAATACGTACCAAAGAAGGGTGAAATGACCGTGTTTCAGAACAATAAAGATGAGTTGATCCCCTCAAACCTGACATAGGATGGAGAGTGTGCATGGATTACATGAAGCTAAACAATGCCACCAGGAAACACCAATTTCCACTACCCTTCATTGATTAGATGTTGGACATATTGGTAGGTAAGGCATTTTATTGCTTTCTAGACGGCTACTCAGGTTATAATCAGATTGCCATCGCTTCGGAAGATTAGGAGAAAACCATATTCACTTGTCCATATGGAACATTCGCTTTTAGAAGAATGCCATTTGGTTTGTGTAATTCTCTAGCAACATTTCAACGTTGCATGATGGCAATTTTCTCGGACATGATCAAAAACAATCTAGAAGTTTTCATGGTTGACTTCTCGGTGTTTGAAAAATCATTCAAGGGTTGCCTTTAAAGTTTAGAGTTTATTTTGCGGAGATATATTGAGACTAACCTAGTCTAGAATTGGGAAAATGCCACTTCATGGTGAAGGAGGGCATAGTTCTCATCTATAAGGTAACCAAGAGAGGCCTGGAAGTAGACAAGGAAAAAGTGGAGGTAATCAAATAATTTCCACCTCCTACAAGTGTTAAAGGTATCAAAAGTTTTTTAGGACATACAGGTTTTTATTGTTGTTTCATTAAAGATTCTTCAAAAATTTCTAAACCTTTATGCTTGCTTTTAGAACAAAATACCACTTTTGCATTTGATGATTCTTGTTTGAGTGTTTCAGGAGCTTAAAGACAGGTTGATTAATGCCCATATAGTCATGGCACCAGATCAGACTGAGCCCTTTGAGCTCATGTGCGATGCTAGCGACTATGTCTTTGGAGTTGTGTTGGGACATAGGCGTGGCAAAATTTTTCATACCATTTATTATGCCAGCCAGATATTAAATGAATCCCAGCTAAACTATACCACAACCGAGAAGGAGTTTCTTGCAGTTATATTTGCATTTGACAAGTTTAGATCTTACTTGGTAGGTAAAAAAGTGGTGGTGTACACAGACCACTTAGCATTGAAATATCTCTTGGGAAAGAATAATGCCAAGCCCAGACTAATTCGATGGACACATTTACTGCAAGAATTTGATCTCGAGATTTGAGAAAAGAGTGGGGTGAGAACTTAGTAGCTGACCATTTATCATGATTAGAACAACATCTTGAGGGTGGTAGAGCTGCAACCATAAGAGATGAATTCCCCGATGAATATTTACTTGCAGTAGATTCTATGTCAGGGTACGCTGACATAGTCAACTACCTGGTAAGTAATATTTTCCACCGGATCTGGCGAGTAATGCCCGAAAATAATTTATGTGGGATGTTTGGCAATATTATTGGGATAATCCAATTTTGTTCAAACAATGTGTCGACCAAGTGATCTGCTATTGTGTGCTAGAAGATGAGCAGCACAATATTCTACAGTTGTACCATGCAGCACTGTATGGAGACTACTTTTCTAGAATACAAACCACAGCCAAAGTGTTGCAGTCATGATTCTTTTGGCCTATATTGCTCAATGACACTCATTATTTTACCAAGGCAAGTAATTGATGCCAGTGGACGGGTAACATCTCAATCAGACATCAATAGCCACTCCAGAACATTGTGCTAGTAGAGTTGTTTGACGTATGGGGAATAAACTTCATGGGTCTATTTCCCCCATCATTTGGCAATATATATATCCTTTTGGCCGTTGATTACGTTTCAAAATGGATTGAGGTTGTTGCTTTACCAACAACTGATGTCAAGATTGTTGCCAAGTTCCTGCACAAACATATCTTTACTAGATTCGGTGCCCCTAAAGCCATCATCCATGATGAAGGTACGCATTTTAAATGTAATTTAATCTTTATAGCTCTGTGCATGTATGGGATCTAGCAAAGAATTGCCACAGCCTATCATCCACAAACGAATGGCCAAGCGGAGATCTCAAATAAGAGATCAATAACATTTTAAAGAAAACTGTGAATCCAACAAGGAAGGACTGGTCCTTGAGACTAGATGACTCCCTTTGGGATTATAGAATAGCCTTTAAGACTCCGTTGGGAACCTCTCCTTACAGGCTTGTTTTTTGGGAAGGCATGCCACTTGACAATGGAATTGGAACATCGAGCTTATTGAGCAACCAAAAAGCTTAATATGAAGTAGAGGATTGTTGGTACAAAATGCTTATTAGACCTAAATGAATTGGAGGAATTTAGAATGCCTACGAGAATACCAAACTTTACAAGGAAAGAACAAAGAGGTGGCATGACAACAAAATATTGCTAAGGCAGTTTGAGGTAGGTCAACATGTTTTGTTGTTTAACTAGAGGTTAAAGTTATTTCTAGGGAAGCTTAAGTCTAGATGGTTGGTTGCCTTCGAAGTTGTCAAACCATATGCTTATGGAGCAATAAACATCAAGGATTTAAAGGCTAGAACAATTTTTAAGGTAAACAGTCAAAGGTTAAAACATTACTTGGAAGGTAGTCAAAAAAATGCCAAGGAGGTTATTCTCCTACAGAGATTCAGTAACCTTCATCATCATCGATTGATTTGTGTATATAGTAGGTTATATGTTTTTATTTTTTAGTATTTTTATTTTTTATGTTTCTTTTATTTACATCTTATTTTTCTGTGTTGAAAGGATTTTGTTGAGTGAATGCAGGATTTTGATTGCCAGGCAGAATGCCAAGGCAAGGGCTGGCATCAAGAGATGAAACATCATGCACACATGGACTTGTGTGAGTTAAGAGTGAAATTTTGGCTAAGTGTGGGATTTAACCCTAGCCGCCTAGGGTAAAGGTTGAATTTCAAAATTTAAACCTCATTTTTTTTATCTCTACACCTTTCTCGCGCCCTCTTATCACTTTAACCCCTAACCCCTTATCACATCACTTTCCCTCTTTCCCAAACACGCCTAACTTCATCATTATCCCCATTTAATCGAACAATTTAAACATTCCCATTACAACACTTAATTGTTTCTCTCTCCACCTACTTAAACCCTAACCATTGCTTTAGCTAAACACTTTTCACTCTCCTTTCATCTTCTCTATCGAGCAATAAACCAAGAAAGCAAAGATTCAATTCATCTTCTTCCAAAACTTTTTGAGCCCCAAAAAGATTTCTATGGAATCCTCTTTGACACCATTCAAGATTTTCTTTAATGAAGAAATCCAAAAGAAGCATTAGGAGAATTTTACAGCAAAAGCCTTTTGCTACGAGAAGGGCTTCGAGTTAAAAAATGAGCCCAACTTGGGTTACTCACTGGAGTTTGTTGCGGTGGTGAAAAAGCACAAGTGGGAGCAATTTTGCCACCAACAAGGGGAAGTCCATTCCAATGTTATCCGTGAATTTTATGCCCACCTCACAACCAAAGACTCGCATTTCTTGTTGATGTGAGGTAAGTGTGTTAGATTTGATGAGGGTTATATTAATGAGATGTTTAATTTGGATGGTGTAGAGGAAAATCACTCTGAGCTTGCAGATTCGTTGGACGATGCCAAGAGAAAGATACTATTGAAGGACCTATGCGAGCCTAGCACCAAGTGGAATGTGTCATCAAAGTTGCCAAGAGAAAGATACTGTTGAAGGACCTATGCAATTCGCATGAAAGTCTTAGACGAGGGGATGAAACCACTTCCTAAAAGCAAACTTTATGTCGACCACCCACAATGAGACTGTCTTGGAGGAAAGGATGGCCTTGTTGCATTCGATCATCACAGGATGCAAGATCAACATTGGATGACTCATCGTGGATGAGACTTATAAATACGATGGTAAAGGCAATGAGAGTTTAGTTTTTCCATCTTTAATCTCTATTATTTGCATGCACCATAATGTGCCACAACTTGACTCGGACAACATACAAAAGAGCAAAGGAACAACTATTACCCCTGCCTTGTGGAGGCAATTGAATGTCACAGAGTCCAAGGAGAATGGAAAAAAAAAACTACAGAGCTGGTGTCCAAGGCCAAGACGCCCGAGGCTGAGCCTGTGACTCCTATGCCAGCTGGTTTAGTGGCAATGCTTTCTTAGATCTACCAACGCCAGGAGATTATCCTTCAAAAGCTCGAGAAAGTAGAGGAGCAGAACTACATGCTCTGGAAATACACTCATGTAGGGACTGTGCCATCAAGAAAACTCTTGAAGGAATGTCTGGGCATACCTTGCCAGCCTTCTATGAGTTCCCTGCTAACCTTCTTGACAAAAAAGATATGCCAGCCAGTCCCTATTCTATCCATACACTGACATAATCAGATGCCATCGTTTTAGTTTCCCAGTCCAAGTTGAATCTGCCAGCATAGATACACCACCATAATAAGAAGAAAGAGTCCAAGTCTAAGCCAGTGCAACACCTGTTGCACCTTCATCATCTACTGCCACTAACATCATCCCTGCTTTCGAGCCAGTGAGGATAGTTAAGGAGGTTATCCATGACATTGGAGCTTCCACGACCACATCAAAGCCCAACCTCAAATGAAATAAGTACATGGCTCCCAATAGAGGAGGCTTTGTTAAGCACGTATTTCACGGCCAGAACCCTTTGGAGGGGAGTCATCTTCCCTTTAACTCCTTCATTTCATTTTATTCACATAATCATTCATTTTATGTTTCATTTGTATATATGTGTTGTTTTTATGCATTGAGGACAACGCACACCTTTGGTTTAAGGGTGTATGTTGCCTTACATTTATTGCCATGACATTCATGCATGTTTGTATGTGTGCTGCCTCACATTTATTGCCAGGACATTCATGCATGTTTATATTTAGTTTCCATTTTGTTTGCATTAGTTTACCATGTAGGAAGCATGCATATCAAACCACTAATTTTTTTTAGTTTTCTTTGCCTCAGTCAATTTTTGTACTAATAATTTTGCCAACACTGCTAGTTTAGTAGAATTTGTTCTAGACTCATCTGTCCAATGAAGAAATTGGATCTTAGAAACTGTATACCAGCAGGTTAGTAATGTCGGGTAGCTTGGCAATTAAACTCAATTTTAGGGAACTTTAGTTTCACTCTACAAGTAGTATGTATCCAGTTTCCAAAACAAACTTAGGTTCCCTTGAAACTGAACTCGGAATAAAAAAAGAAAAGAAAGAAAATTTCAGGGTAGAAAGAAAGAATAAGGCAACAATGTTTTGCCAAAGGCTGAAATATTTTAGAACACTCCTATGCCTTAGAGAAAATAAGTAACTTGGGTCTTCGTGGTTTGCTCCCTCTTATGTCTCACACCAAACAGTATATGACGCGACCCTAATTAAATGTCAACATAAAAATACCCTTGGAAAATAAAGGAATATATATATATAATAATTCTGAGTTTGGTTAGTAAAGATAACTAAGGGAGTTAAATAAATTTGATGCATATTGCCTGCCCTTCATGCACACTTCATGACCTTATGCTAGAACTATATTGCTGCACTTGAATTGTTGATCAGTTTCGCATTTATCTACTAGATATCCGAGGACAGACCTAGGATCATATTTTGCTAGCTGGCAGGTGTTGGAAATAATTACAATTTTGCCAAGGTATACTCTTATTTTCCCGTTTTTAATAGATTTTAGTTTCATTACTTGAGTACAAGCAATGAGATAGATTTGGGGGAGTGTTAACTCCTTAAAAGTACTGATTTTTATGCTTATTTCACAATGCTTTTGCTCGTCCTTGAGTATATATGTTTGCATTTAGTTGTTAAAATCATGCATTTGCATAAGGAGTTAGGAGTTGTTCTTTTTCCAGTGTGAAGGTTGTTTATGCTGGTATTGATGTAGGTTAGTGGCATACAGGCATGGCAAAGAAGCGCAAGAGAAGACAGCATGAAAAGAAGAAGAAAATTGTCGAGTCACAGTTGGCACAGTTTGACCAAAAATTGCCAAGCTCGGTAGGCAAAGGATTAAAGTCTGATACTCGGTCAAAGTAGCCGTTAAACCAAGTACACAACAGCCCTAAAAGTCAAAAGGAAGATAAGATGATAGCACGTCTATCCTGCTGCTTGTCCAATTTTTCAAATTTCAAACCCAACCTAGGGTTTCCACGCATGCCTATTTAAAGAGAGTTGATCGATAAGCAAAAGGATGGAGAATCGGGATGTTGTACCATGATGAAAGAGGAAGCTAGAGGCCACATGGTTCGACCATATTAGATTGAGAGCACTGGAGCAATTGAAAGGCTGCATCGACGAACCTCCTTATTTACCTTTTCTCTTAGTTTAATTTTTATTTGAATGATGATGTTGAGATGTGATGATATTTTGTGGATGGAACTCCAACCATGAATTAAGCTTTTATAGTTGGTTGGGGATGTTTGCAATTAATGCTCAGTTTATGTTTGTTTTTAATAATTTAAATGCCTTGGCATTATTGTCTATCAGCTAGCACTTTATTTCCTTAAATTCTTTACCATACAACAGTTGGCATTATATGCTTATTATGCCTTAATGTCTTAACAGACTTAAGGGGTATCGATCAGTTGCTAAGTACTAAGAAGAGAAACTTCGACAGAAGATGTTCAAGTAGATGAGCTTACTTCGGCCGTGAATCTACCCCTTAAGGATAAAGATTGACACTTAGTCAAGTTAATTAATGAAAAGCTTCACTATAGACACATAGGGGTTTTATCGTGGTTAAATTAGGGTATTGCCATCGACAGAGTCCATACTATTTTTAAATCTGTTCGGAAATAAATCCAAGGCAAGACATTATTATAAGCTGACAGAGTTAGCGTGAAATCCAGGCATCCCCTGCCAATGCTTATCATTCATTTGAATACTTTTTCGTTTGTCAAATTGTTTCCACTTTTATTACTTTGTTTTAGCTATCTTTTAAATCAAAAACCTAAATCATTTTCAAACAGCCTTGTCCCCCTCTAACAAGTAAATATTGAGCAATTGAGTTGTTGGTCAATCCCTGTGGATTTGATACTCAACTTACTGTTGTATTACTTGTTGACCGTGTATACTTGCACGCAAGAAGACGTATCCTTGGCATTATTTTATAGCACTTTTACACTAAATATATAATCTTTTTCCAAGCTTTAGCACAGTCAACAACCAACAAGGATGATGATTGACTCTTCAGGTAATGGAATTTTGCTTGACAAAGATCCTGAAGAGGCTTTCGAAATTGTTAATCAGTTAGCCAATAACGACTATCAGTTTCCTATGGGGAGATTGAATCCTGGCTCTCATCTCCTGTAACACTCTAGTTGGATGATTCTCATAGTGTGTCAACTCATGTCTCCACCATTGCAAACTTGCTCAAGAACATGCAACTGATATCCAACACACGGGAGGCTAAGGTGATTCAATACACATGTGAGCATTATGATAGGAAACACTAGTCGAATGAATACCCCAGTAACAAGAATTTGGATGCTATACGGGGAATGCTAATCACAACAAAAATCCTTACTCGAACACCTATAACCTAGGGTGGTGACAACATTCAAACTTCGATTGGGGAGGTAACATGGGAAATTCAGGAGCACGACAGAATGCCTAGTAGAACCTCCTAGATTCTAACAGAAAACTCAGAGGCAGAACCAAAAAGTTTCTAACTCTAATTCTTTTGATTCTTCTCATCAAAGTTTTATGGATACTGCTCGGGTTATTATGCAGGATTAGTCAGCACATCTAAAGAATCATAATGATATGCTCACAACGAAAGTCGCTATGTTACTAATTCAACAATCTATCATGCAGAATCACATTGCTTTCTTACGATCCATGGAAATGCAAGTTGGTCAGATTGCCCAAGTATTAACGATGCAATTTCAAGGCAGATTGCCTAGTGATACTGAAGTCACTAAACCTTTTAGTTTAGAGCAATGCAATGCCATCACACTATGTAGTGACACCTAATTGACCAAAGATGGCAAGTTTAAGGGAGGTTTCCTTATTGATTCCACTCCAAGCAAGTCGTCCGCTAATACTTTAGCACCTAAAGATACACTCTTTTGTCTGATACAGTGAGAGACCTTGCTATTGATGGCATGGATAACAACATCAAGGATACTACAGCATCCAGCAAACCACATGATGAGCCCAGACCACCACCTCTATTTCTGTAATGATTGAAGGTTAAAAAAAAGACGCTTAGTTCCAAAAGTTTCTGGAGATGCTTAAACAGTTGCACATCAATGTCCCATTCTTGGAGGCCATTGACCAGATGCCTGTTTATGTGAAGTTTCTGAAAGAGATTGTGACCAAGAAAAACATGATGGGTGAACTTGAAACTATTGCCACAACGAGTGAGTGTGTGGTTGTGCTAAGTGATTTACCACCCAAGATTAAGGACCCTACTAGTTTTACCATTTCATGCTCCATTAGTCGGAATTACTCTAGCCACTCTTTATGTCATCTTAGTGCAAGTGTCAACTTGATGTCAAAATTAGTGTTTACAAAAATGGGCATGGCAAGAGCTAGACTACATCGTTGATCCTTTAATTGGCCGATCATTCCAAAATCATACCTAAGGGCAGGATTGAAAATGTCCTAGTCAAAGTTGATAATTTTTCTTCCTGATAAATTTTATCATCCTTGATTGCAAAGATGACGAGAATGCTCCCATCATCCTCAGAAGATCATTCTTTGCTACCAGGCGTTTTGTGATTGATTGTGAGAAGATTGAATTTACTATGAAGATGAAGCACCAAAAGATCACACTTATTGTCTTCAACACTCTCAAGTAATTGGATGACTATGAA
Organism: Hibiscus mutabilis; assembly: GCA_019671005.1. Lineage (NCBI taxonomy): Eukaryota > Viridiplantae > Streptophyta > Magnoliopsida > Malvales > Malvaceae > Hibiscus > Hibiscus mutabilis. The sequence continues at coordinate 43,326,397 of CM033719.1, forward strand.
GAATGTCAGCTTGTGCAAAGTGAAGAAGCACTAGTCAAAGAAAGCCTTCAAGAAATATGATGCAGCAATGTGATTAGTGTTGTGCAGCAATCTGAATTCGACGAGGCCATGCATGAAGTAGAAGAAAAAGGTAAGGGAAAGATTGAAAAATCCAATGATGTGCTTACCAGGCCAGGTATGTATATTAATCCTTTGGATTATGCTGAGTTTAAATCTCCCAAACCTTCTTTGGAGCATTCACCGATACTTGACCTAAAACCTCTTCCCCACAATTAAAATATGCATATCTAGGGGAGAATAATACACTGCATGTTGTCATATCTGCTAGCCTAACATTTCACCAAGAAAATAAGTCGTTACATGTCTTATCTTTACATAAGAAAGCTATTGGTTTGACTATTAGTGACCTGAAGGGTATAAGCCCTACTTTGTATAATGCTAGAGACTATGTTGTCGGCCCGTTCTTGGTTAGCAATGGAGTAAGATCTTTCATGTGATATATTATGCTAGTCGTACTTTAAATGAGGCACAAGTAAACTACACTACCATTGAAAAATAACTGCTTGATGTGGTTTTTCCATTTGATAAATTTAGGGCATACCTTATAGGAACTAAAGTCATTGTGCATATTGATCATTCTGATATTAAGTACTTAGTGACTAAAGAGGATGCTAAACCTAAACATATTAGGTGGGTTTTATTGCTGCAAGAATTTGATATTGAGGTAGTGGATAGAAAAGGTACTAAAAATCATGTAGCTAACCATCTTTCTAGGCGTGAGAATACATGCGATACTGATATTTCATGTGATATTAAGAAGGAACTCCCTGATGAGAAACTTTTCAAAGCTATGACATTGTCGTGGTATGCTGACATTGTTAATTTTCATATTAGTGGTATTTTTCTGTGTGACCTTAGTAGCCATGGAATAAAAAAGTTTTGACACAATGCACGCTACTATTATTGGGATGAACCCTACCTTTTCAAGTAATGCGCTAATTAGAGGATCCAGAGATACGTACCCGAGGAAGAGCAAGAAGACATCCTCTACCATTGCTATTCTACTACATGCAGAGTGTATTTTAGAGGATAAAGGACTGTTAAAAAGGTCCTACAATTTGGATTCTATTGGCCAGCCTTGTTCAAAGATTCCCATACATACTACAAGGCTTGTAATAGGTGCAAAAGAACAGGGAACATCTCTTGACGCAATGAGCTACCCATGTAAGTAATCCTTGAAGTCAAACTCTTTGATGTTAGGGGCATCGACATCATATGACCATTCCCATCCTCTAATGGACAATTATACATATTGCTCACAGTTGATTATGTGTCCAAGTGGGTGGAGGCCATTGCTACAACCAAGTATGATGCAAATATCGTCTTGAGTTTTTTGCACAAAAACATCTTTACTCAGTTTAGAGTACCCTGAGCTATCATTAGCGATGAGGGAAATCACTTCGATAACAAGTTGATTGCCAAGGCATTGGGTCGATATAGAGTTCACCATAAGATCGCTACGGCATATTATCCACAGACAAATGGACAAGCTGAAGTCTCCAACCGAGAGATAAAGTAGATCCTTGAGAAAGGGGTCAAGCCAAACTGCAAGGACTGGTCCTTGAAATTGGACGAAGCCTTATGGGCCTATCGTGCATCGTTTAAAACACCACTGAGCATGTCACCCCTATAAACTTTTCTATGGCAAGGCGTGCCACGTACCGGTTGAGCTTGAGCATAAAGCCTTTTGGGTTATCAAGAAGATCAATATGAACTGCAAACTAGCTGGAGAGAGAAGATTGCTCGAGTTGAATGAGTTAGAGGAGCATCGCCTAGATGCTCATGAGAATGCCAAGATCTACAAGGAAAAGGCCAAAAGATGACATGATGTTAAACTGATGCCTTAGCAATTTGTTGAAGGGTAAAAAGTTCTACTCTGCAACTCTCGCTTGAAGGTTTTCCTGAGCAAGTTGAAGTCTCGTTGGTTTAGCCCATTCCAAATCATCAAGGTGTATCCACATGGTGTTGTAGACATCAAGGATCTCAAAGATGGCCCAATCTTCAAAGTCAATGGACAACATTTGAAGGCCAACAACAGAGCACTAATTCTTCATGACAAATCTTTGGTCGCGCTACTGGATGCTTAGTCATCCAGTTCTATCTTTTAATTTTTTTTTATTTTTAATTTTTGGCATTTTTTTTTTGCACTTTGTTTTATTCCCATAGATTTTATTATTCTCTTTTTGTATTAGGTTTAGGCTTTATTTAATGTATTTTGTTTATATTTGACAGTTATCCATGCATAAAACCAAGTTGAAAGAATTTCATAGAATCGTGGATAAACAAGGACTTTTGGTTGACCTGTGTATACTTAAACAAGAACAAGTTGGCGGTTACGTGCGATAGAAGGAGAATATTGAGTATTTAATACCCTTTATTCCCGTTCCCATAACTGCCCATATCCTTTCTCCAACTTTTGCCATTGCCACTTCCCCATAACTGCCACATGTCATTATGGTATTCCACATGCTACTTCCATCTCTACCGCTCCATTCACAATATCATCAGCATTGAATACTGATTGACTTCCCATATTATCGCTGACTCTTTACTTTTCAAGCGCTTACCTTGTTCTACTATATTACCAACCAAAGTGGAGCAACAAAAATCATTCTCAGACACCCAGATTCCTTTTCTTTTACAAGTCTTTTGGTCTCCTCTGATTTGTCTCCCTCAATCAGCAAAGATGGTGCACAGTATTTCCTTCTCGAATTCTATCACCACTGAGTCCAATTCTGATAGCTCTACCAGCACACCTATTACTCACCCACCACTGGACCAGTTCACCGATCAACTCCTTTCTAGCCTATTCAAGCAAAGATACGAGCTTATGTGAAAGCAGAAGGTTATCATAGAAGAAGGGTTGGAATTCACTCCCCTTGCATGCTCTTGTTTGACGCAGACCTACTGCATGACATTTTCAGACACGAAAGAGGGACCTTCATTCAACAGCCTGACGACGTGAATATCTCTTGGGTACAGGAGTTCTACACCCATATCGGCCACCCTGGAGAATCTTTGGTACATGTTCGAGGGAAGTTGGTGGATTTCTCTACGCTGCTATTCATACCCACTTCCAATTCACTAGTCGACAAGATAATCATTCCATCTTCTTAGCTTTTGTCACTGACAGTAGCTCTTCGATGCTCTTGTGTGACCTTTGTGTTATTGGCACCAAGTGGGTTAGGGATGGTGCTCACATGAGAATGGTACATTGGCGGGATTTGCAGCCAACTTGGAAATTTTGAGCACACATAATAAATAATTGTCTCTTACCCACTCGAAATCGAGAAACCATCTCCCTTCGATGGATGTTACTCTTAAACTCTCTAGTCAAGGGACGTGACCTAGAACCTGCATAGCTGATTCATACCGCCATTATTGAAAGGGCTGTGTCGAGTAGCCGACAACAGGATTTAATCTTTCCCAACTTGATCATGGCCTTTTGCAAGAAATTCGGGGTAAGAAAATAGGGGGCGAATATTATTCTTGAAGCACCTATCAACATGCTTCCTTTTCAATTAAAGGAATTAAAAGGTTCTGGCCAAAGAGTACCTTCACCACCTATTACCGCCCCAAATCCCTCGGTGAGCAACACTATCACCGCCTTCCTTCGGCCATACTTTCTGTATGTTCAAGCCTGAGACTCGGCTGTGCGCACCCTCTTTAATGAGCTCCTCCCTAACTCCAAGGTGGAATTCCCATTGCTTCCTCTCCAACTTCTCTTTGCTACTACTGCTGGACCTGCACTACCAATTGAGCAACAAGATCCCATTGCTCATCTGGGACAAAGGCAACCAGATACTGATGTTGGTGCCTCTTCTCGCCCTACTAAGAAGACAAATTCCTCTCGGGAGAAAGGCAAGGACATCTTCATCCGAGAACCTTCTCCTAGTAACCCATTTGGTTAGTTTTCTTTTCGTTTTAGTTTTTCATTTTTCATATTGAATTGCATTTTTTTGGTTTTCTTGTTTCCTTTTTGCATTGGGGACGATGCTCTTATCAAGTTTGGGGGAGTACTATCTATGTATATATTAGGTAAAATTTAGGTAAAATTTTAAAAAAAATCTTTCTATAAATAGCCTAGTTTGTTTTTTATGGTTCCCTTTCATATGATCATATTAATTCTAAAATTGCTTCTATGTTGATCATGATTTACTATGATGAATCTATGCTTAATGTTTTGCAATGTGTTAAGAGCTTTCGTGTTTTGAACTTAGTATTGAAATTGTTGTAGTTTTTATCATACACTGTTGCATGCTCTCGAAAAGCTTTAGAAGCCTTAGGGAAATTCTAGGTCGACTCTCTGATGCCAAAAAACATAAATTAATGTGAATGAACCGAATGCTCAATGTAGCAATAAAAGGCTTAATCCTCCCCAAAAAATTGAGGAAATAATGAAAATTCATGTCATAGGCAAAAATGTTGAGGGACACTCTTCTATGCTTCTTGCTACCTTACTACACTAGGTGAGTTGTGTTTGCTCCACTTAACTTTCCCTGGTAGGAATGGTAATATTGGCATAAGAGTGAATGAAAGTCTTCACATGATGGCTCTACTCGTAGGGCTCAGGGATGGGCTATTTGTGACCTGAAAAGTAGTTGTGATAAGCTGAAGCCCATGTGATACAATTTATAAACTTAAAAAGAATGAAGGGAGTACAACATTGTGCTTAAAAAAAAGAAAATGCCGAGGCAATGAAAGAGAGAAATCTTTAAATTTTTCTAAGGCCATTAAGTGATGATTGAATGCGACACAACACCCACTGCACCTACAGTAGAATTGATCATTGCAACAAAATTGTGAGCTCTAATACATTTCATGTAACACCCTTAACGTATACTCGTAGATCGAATATACATTAAAGATGTTACGAAATCAATGGAAGAAATCTTGACTTGTAAATTTTTTTAGACCAAAATTTGATTTATAGTTTAACCCTTTCTCGGTTTTAAATTTAAAACTATGTCGTCTAGGTGCAGTTAGTTTTGACTCTGAATTGGTTTACAAATTTATAAATGAATTATTGAAATATAATTCAGGGTGAAAACTACGTAAGCTGCCTAGACCCTTTCTTGATTTTAAAATTTTTATGCGATTAGGGCAAAACAACATTTTAACCAAACCAAAGATTTTGCTATTGTTAAAAATTCGTATTTCTAAACTTATCCATCCATAAAAGCATATAATTACTTTGTAAACTTATGTTGTAGACAGTTCAACTTTAAAACACTTGTATGCCCACTAGTCTATCAAATTATGGTAAAGACGTACTTACTGAACTTATTATAGTAACTTGATTTTTCCCAAGTTTTTGCTCCTCCTCGATAGACGATTTTCAGGAAACCTACGTGTGACATAAGACACGCGCTAATTACGAACTTAGTGAGGCAGTTAAACTTATTTATTTTAAAAACATGAAATAATGTAATACAGTATGTCATATATAAAAGTGCATCTCATTTTCTCTATAATATGGCAAGTATATCACAATGTACATATGCCATGTATCATAACTATCATATAAATCATGTTATTATTGTATAAAATATTCTCTATCATGGACATGCTTTCATCATGTAATCATTTACATATCATGTACTCCATCATGGTCATGCTTCTTTATGCTATCATTTGCATAACATGTATTCTATCATATATCATGTAACATTTCTATCATGTATCATGTAACATTTCTATCATATATCAATAACATTTCTATCTCGTATGTCATGTACTTCTCAGTCATGTAACATGGAACTTCTTTTTCATGTATCATGAAATCATGTAACATCTTTTTCATGTATCATGTAATCATGTAACATTTGTATCATGTAGCATCTATATCATGTAACACCTGTATCATGTATCATGTAACATCTCTGTCATGTATCATCTCTATCATATGAAACATGTATCATCATGCAGTCATTTGCATGCTCATGATCTACCATGTAATCATCTTGTTATTATTATCATGGTGTCTGGCTAGACGCCCATGGAAACCTCGTAACCTATCTGCACCGTAGTGCCTTGTGGAGTACGTACTCGAGAGGACGCTCTTTGCTCCTTATATAAGGACGCTCTTTGCTCCTTATATAAACACCTTGTCAGTGCATTTTGCACTATGGGCTTGGATCCCTAGGGTGTATCTTGTTTCATTTTAATCTTGTCATTATCCATATTTCATGTATGCATAATGCACCATTATTTATGCAAACACTAATTCGTACATGGTATTCCATCAAGCTTGCCATGTCGAGCAATGTATCATATCATGTATTATAGAGAAATGCAATGTTGTTTTCAATGTAATGCAAACATTTAGAAATGCACTCACCTTGGCCATTTATTAATATGCCTCACTAAGCTCTATTGATCCTTTCCTTTATAGTACCTCGAACCTTCTTTTGATTCGGATCCAACTTCATTTATCACATGAATATAAATAAACATTTGTTAGATTCACTTCTAACAATATTTCAATTAAGCTATTTAATCATTCAACATAAAAAAATTCATAAATTTCTTTCCTTCCTTATACTGTTCACAAACTCATTTTTGGTCTCTAATGACCATTTTGATCTTGCTAACCAACATTAGCCACAAATTGTCTCAATTTCCATTTTCTGTCAACTTGCACTACCATCAAAAAAATATTTCTATAAAATAATCTACAACTCGGAATTTGACTCCGTTTGTTCTGAAAGAAACTAAATTCGAAAATCTTTTCACCCGTATAAATTAATAGTCCAAATTCAACTCGTACGATTTATGAAAAATTTTCAAAGTCAATTTCCAGTACTAATTTTCAGAACAGACTGCCAAATTGTTTTCTGACCTTTCACCACTTAAAAATTTATATCTTTTTACTCGGAACTCGAAATCAGTTTCCGTTTGTTGGAAACGAAACTAGACGAACAAATCTTAACATCGGTATAAAAATCACCATCTAACCTTTTTATAGAATTTATGGTGAATTTTCAAACTTACTGTCAAATCCAGTTTTCTACACAACTTCCATAAATAACTTCAAACTTTATACTCGTTTCTCCTTACTTTGCTATTTGTCAATTTGGTCCCCTTAATTTATTCAAACACTAATGTATCACTTTCTTCATCAAATAATTATTCAAAAATAATTTCCTCTAATTATTTATTCTTTCCGAAATAGGCATTAAAAATGCAAAGATAAGGATTCAAGCTTCTTAACTTTGCAATTTAGTCCTCAAATCAACATTACTATCTTAATTCCATCATTATAACTAAAATTCAGATTTAATCCTTTTCTAAAACCTCATTTCCGAATTGGTCACTTAACTTTGACAATTTGTCAAAATGGTCACTAATTCGATTCAACATCGGTTTAACATTCTAACTTGAATTTCACATCTCCAACTTCAATAATAACATAAATACACTACAAAATCATAAAAATTCAAATTAGTCCTCTAACTTTCAAAATTGTCGAAATGGTCCTTATACCTTTAATTTAGGGTTTTGCTTCCAAATAACAAATTCAAGCTTACTAAATCATTTATCCAACATCACAAACCCTAAATCAAACTTAAATCCATAAACCATATTCATCTTCATACAAACTAAAACATGTAGGGTTTAAATCTCAACTCAATAACATGATTTTAACATTATACTAGCTTGATTTCAACTTAAATTTCATCATGAAATCATAAAATTCCAAAAGCCCCAAACTTTTTCAATAAACCCTAATTTCTTGTCATGCAAAATTCTCATCAATCAAGCATGTTTTCCATGATTATTTACACCAAAAGATAGAGCTTGAGGAGTAGAACAACTTTGCAGTTGAAAATATTACCTGAAAATCGAGTTTCGGGGCTTGAATCGAACTTGAAAATTTTTCTCCCTTTTTTCTCCCCTTAGTTCGAAATATTTCAAGAAAGATGAAAATTTTGGTTCATATTTTACTTATTTAAATCCACATGTTAAAATTAAATGCATTTAAAATTCATTTAATTAGTGAAATTACTAATTTGCCCTTTTAATCCAATGGCCAAGACTTAATCTTATCAAAAATCAATGGCCATGATTTGATCCAAGTGTAATTCACCTTCCAAAATTGCCCTTAATATTTCAAAATATTTCAAAATTGTCATCATTATCAAATGACCAATTTTCCCTCCAACTAGTCTTTATTTACTAGTTTGTCATTCTTGTAAAAATTCAACCAAGTCTAGTTGGAATCCAACCAACTACAATAAAATATTCATAAAATAATATTTTATGAATTTTTCCATAACTTTTGGATTAGTCTCTAAAACTTTTCATTCGATCTAATATACCGATAATTTAACCCTTTACTCTAAATTAAATTATAGGATTCATCTTAAATCAAACTAAAAATATTCCCAACACTTTTAATGGACTTTTATAACCTTCCTTTATCATCTGGTAAAATCTCAAAAAAATGGATCAATTCAAGTATCTGAATTCCATTTAAACTTTGACTGTAATTTCCCAAAAATAGAAACATCAGATCAATCCAGAATCTTCACATTCGATCCACAATCTTAAATGATCTATTTATTTATAAAATAAAAACCCCTAACTTTTGGAAAATTACAGCTTTAGTCCTTTAGCTTTTCATATTTAGTCTTATACCACAAAGTTTTGTCTGTTTATCATTTTGGCCACTAAACTTGAATCTTCAATTCCCATTCCAATTTTCCTCGGATTCTAATCAAACTTTGGAAGTACCCAATTCAGCTCACTATCCATCCCATGATACTTTTAAACCTTAGAAATTTCCTTTCCAAAACCCATAATTAAAGAAATCCTAACCTTTTTCAAAGTTTATACTTTAGCCCCCAAACTTTCAAAATTTACATTTTGGTCACTGGTCAAAAATTAGGGTATTATATTGCATTTCATTAAAAAGCCGAGGAATGAATTACTATTGTACCATGTTTTGAAATTTTTGTAATCATAGCTTAGTTGGAGCCTTTGATACAATGGGCTGTTTGTTTGTTGTTTTTATTTTATCTTTAGTTTAGTCTAGTTTGCATTGCTTGAGGACAAGCAACAGTTCAAGTTTGGGAGTATTTGATGACTTTGTAAATGACCTATTTTGCGTACCCCTTTAGCTTAGTTTTTGCATGTGTTTAAGCCTATTTAGTTGCATTTATGAGTAGTTTGCAAATAGTTTGCATGTAGATAGGGAGTTATACTGCCTGTGCTTAATTGTATATACTTTTTTTGCTTTTAATGGGAAAGGTAGTTTTTTTGTGGTGCTTGCGCAAGAACAATTGGAGCTGGAGGAATGCTGGAGTAGAAAGGACAGCAAATCTCTCGAATGGTGCTGATTAGGGAAGAAGAGTTGAAGATGAATCTTACTTTGGCTTACGTGGACTCTCACTAGATACAGAACTCATTAAAGGAAGCGGGAAAACAAGATCCTCTTAAAGGAAGATTTGCTCACTTTAGGGTTACAAAACCCTAGCTTTCTCGCCTATATAAAGGAGACTTGGCCAAAAACAAAGGAAGCTCGATCACAAACGGCAACCCTTAGTCTTCAACTATCGGAGAACCACCAGAGTCAAAGTTCTAAAAAAGTCTCCACATGACAAAAGCCATCGATAGAGGTTGAAGGAGTGCGAGACCTGCAACAACAGTTAGAAAGCCTGGAGGAGATTGTCAAGGACGTTTGACCCCTTTTCTATACCTTACTTGATAAACTACTATGTTTTTAATTATTTTTATTATGGATGTTTTAGGCTTAGACATGAGCTAAATACTTTTAGTTGGGTTTATTACTCTTTTATGATATTTTTTTTGAGTACTTTGTTTTAATGCTATAGTCATTTTCCTTTATCTATATTATTCATCGTCCTTCATGCGTAGTTATTGTAAGAGCTATCGAGAGAGGCCTTTTAACTATTGATATGTGGCTTAATATCGAAAGAGTTAGGTTAAACAAACATGAACAGTGAGGCTAAGCTGTTAACTTAGTCTTAATCCGGCTTAGACATAAGTTAAGGGTTTCAACAACTAATAAGGGGAACTTGAATAGATAATATAGTTGTTAGGGTTCACGCAGACATGTATTGCCTTAGCTTTATTGTTATCAACTTCTAGGCATTGAGAGAGTCAAAAGTTCATTAGAAAACCTTGTCGAATAGATAAAGATCTTAATTGGTTTACGCAGACATGTATTGACAGTCGCTATAACAGTCAAATAAGTAATCAAGCATAATTCCTAGGCATAAACCCAACTTCCATAATCGTCTTAATATTTGCTTCAACATCTGCTTGTCTTGATCATAGCTATCTTTACTTTATGGCTTAAAGGCCCATTTGCCCCCTAAACTATGCAGTTTTTCTCGAATAACCCCTAAAGTATTTTTCAGGATGTTCTGCCCCCTAAACTAAAAATCATGACCTCGTTTGGCCCCTCCGTTAATCTCCGCTAAAATAGTTCTCACAAAGTAATCGGAATGTGCCACGTGTCACTTTTATTAGCAAAAAAATCAACTAACTTAAATAAAGCGGCTAAATTGCACGTTAAGTCAGCCAAATTATATTTTTGTTCATTTTAGTACCTAAAAATCTTTATCTAACCCGAAATTGACCCTTGTTTCTTTCTAATTTTTATAATTTAGTCTAATATTTTTAATATGATAATATTTTTGTTAATTTTAGTCCACCCTAATTTTTGTAATTATCATAATTTACTCCAATATAATTTTATAATATTTTTATTTATTATATTAATATTATCCGATAAGATAATTAAATATTATCATCTCTCCTCACCCCACTGTTCATCATCAGTAACTACAGTGTAAATCCAACTATCAAAAATCTAAAAACTACATTCCAAATTAACTCGAGCACTCGAAATACAAATCTAAAAACTACATTCCAAATATCAAAAATCTGAAAACTACATTCCAGTTCAACAAATAAGTCTAAACCAATAGTTTCACTTTTATTTCACTGCCATGGAACAAAAATGACAGGAAATTGAATCCTAACCCCCACGTCGAAACTCAATGGCGAGTCCTCGTCATACATCCAAGCTGCTTTGCTTCCTAACTCAATTCCAACATCCAACTCACCCAATCTGTCATCTTCATAACATTTTTATCACATCCATCATTAGCTAATCAAATTCATAGCCATCGTAAGCTATCAAACACACACAAACATTCCAGTGCTATTTTGGGAACATTCCAGTGCTCGAAATGCCTGCAAACATTCCAGTGCTCCTCATTACTAGTTTACCTGCAAATTTTTCCAGATTGTGTATCAAAAAAATACTCCGTGTATCCGGTAGCTGCAAAATATCAAAACGTTAAGCACGCTCGTGGATTCATATTGATGCAACGACTTCATGGTCCATGACCTTTTACAACGACGTAAAATGATGTTGGGAAAATTAAAAAAAAAATGTCACCAAAAGTACCAATTACATATCGAAAATAATAGGCCTCCAAGGAAATGACATTACACAACTGAATTTCTAGTGTCCCACACCTTTGTCCTGCACTTCCATGGATGACTTCTTTCAACAAAAAAAAAACACTTCCGTGGATGACAACATAAAGAAAAGTTATTCATTATTATATCGCATTGAAGATGGTAACAAGTGATGGCACAAGTTATGCAAATATAATGTAACAGGAATTCCTTGATTGCAACAGAAAATACATTATAACTTCTATGTTCATGTAACTAAAAAAAAAAGAGGAGAAGAAGAAAGAAAGATTTCGAGTGGATTTACAGAGCTTTGATTTTCATGTACCAGAGAAAAAATATGATCTTTCGAAGTCATCTTTGATGGTTTGAATGACTGCAGTACAATCAATAGCTTCTGACCCATCAAAGCCAAGCTCAAGATTTTTCTGGGCAGCTTCTTCAACATTTGAGGGTGGTCGGAGATAAGAAGTAGCAATCCCCAGAAGCTCGGAACCATACCAGGCTACCTTGAGAAGAACATTCTCGCGTTCAGATTCTTGTGTGGTGGGTAAATTGCTATTGGAATTTTCTCCGTTGCATCTAATTATGAACATGTTGCGGCTGTAGTTTTGCCGAAAAATGATGAACTGATGAGGTGAGTTGACGTGGGGAACGGCAGAAGCGAAGGAAAGAACGACTGCCATTTTAGTGTTGAAAGAGGACTAAAATGAACAAAAAATAAAATCTGGCATACCTAATGTGCAATTCAACCCTTTTATTTAATTCGGATTATTTTTTGTTAATAAAATGACATATGGCGCGTTCTGATTGGCCCATGAGAATTTTTTTTAACGAAAATTAACGGAGGGCCGAACGAGGTAAATTTGGGCCAAAACGTCCCTAAAAATACTCTAGGAGACTATTCGAGAAAACGTGCATAATTTAGAGGGCAATTGGAACTTTAAGCAAGAGAGAAAGAGAATCAAAGTGTCCTGAGATTTCTTCTTCATACTCTCGAACTGTTGCTACAGCGCTCCAAAATCCTAAAGCTTCTCTCGATAGCTTTTCGTCATTTGGAGACTCTTCTTAACCTTCAACAATGGCAGTTCTTCGATGAAGAAGTCAAAGGGATGTTCTTCCCTAAAAAAACTTCTCTGCGTATTTGTGCATTAAGTGCAGCCACCTTCAATTGTTGCCCTTGGTGTCTTTATATAAAGGTGGCTCTCCTAGGGTTTTAAAAACCCTAAAGTGCAAGTAATCTTTTAATGGGGATCTTACTTTTCTGCGTCATTAATTGCTGAATAAAAAATATCATGTTGCATGCTTTTAATAAAGTGTCGTGTGATCCAGCAAAGAGAATTTTTGCTTTCCACATTATTAATGGCTCATAAAGGAGAGGGGTCCATGCGTTAATTAAATGTTAAAAATGTCAAATATTCATGTCTAGCATCACAGCGAATGCTGTAACATCTATTCAGCACAAGAAAATTATGCTGCAATGCTCTTCCAATCCATTGCTTCCTGCACAAGCAACACTAAAAATCACTACATTTCCCATTAATAGCATCAATATAGATAAACATTAAGATCAAACACCATAACCCCATAACTATATGCAAACTACTTCTAAATACAATAAAGTGCTTTCAAACACATACAACAGGCCAAGTAAAAGGGTCTAAAATATAGGTTCTTTATGCACTCATCACGCACATCCCACAGTCATCTTTGTCATTAAACATGACAAAATAACTCACTTAATTATTAATAACATGCCAACACAAAATGAAATGATTAAAAATATACAATCATTGAAAGCAATATACCCATTGCTTTAAATTTTGACTTTAGGCCCACCAATTGCAACTCTGTCAATGGCACCCGTAGTGAGCCAAACACTTGAACAAACTTTTTAACTAAAAAATTTCCTCTAAGGTTTTAATCTAAATGTACAAAGATATTATCTTTCAGATACTCCTTAACTCCATATAAAATGTTAGCTTACCAATTTCTACATGCAAAAGCACATTATCTTACCAGTTTTTTAACAATAGTCATTCATCCATGATTGCCTCGAGTAGTTGGTAAGCAGTCAAGTATCATAGCTTCCCCAAGACCCATATCCAGAACACTCAAATACCAACGTAGGTTTTGGTTATTAATGGGTATAAATATCTGCATACAATATTTAAGTAATATGTAATTGAATTCCTAAACTATATAATTTTTTATTTCAAGAAGTTTCTATGGACAAAAATTTGTTCGTACTATTTCACAATTCGTCATGGTCCCAATGTTTAAAATGTGCAACCCAAAATCAGCAAGTTGTTTACCACTCATTTCCCATTTTAGAAGCTGACTCTACATTTCACAATAGTATTCATCATGCTTCCAAATAAATCTATATTTATTTGTACTATACATTAACTAACTAAATATTTAACATATACTTAAGGAGCAAGGGAGAAACCCTCTCCTTGCTTTACAGTTTGTTGCAAAATCTTCAACAACTATAGTCCACCCAACAACTCAATAATCTAAAAAAGCGCAAAACAAGGTTAAACAATTTTAGATAACTTTATTAATTAAAATAACATTATTGCATTGCTTAAGGTATTAACTATAATAATCACTGAATTCACTCAATGTGTAGGACATAAGGAATCAGCATCATTTACAATGACGTACACGTGGCAAAAATGCATGAAGATTTTACTGCACAAAATTGTTTACTTACAAATTGTTACTGACCTAACTATATACACTTATAATGGATTGTTTACTTTTTTTTGGAAAGGGTGTATTCCATATATAGTCATATGTGCCTTTTGTAGATGGCTCAATCCCATCGGTTATTTCAACATAGGTCGGTAACTGAAACGCTTAAACCTTTCACATGAAATATTGAATGGTATAAAATATAAACATAGGTAACGGCATTCAAAAAATAACTACTTCTACCAATATTTATATATTGTCAAGCATATTTAAAAAAAGCATCCCATGCGAAATAAAAATGCAAAATTTTAGTTCTCACTCCACTGTCAACCCATGCATCCATATCAAGTTCCATTAAAAATGGCAATGGCCATTAACAATTTTTTATTGATGTCACATTACAAGCACCATATTATGAAAATAAAGACATTATATTAAATAATGAAGATCAACATCAAACTTTTTGATCATCATTATTGATTAATGCATGTTTCAAGTTTTCATTCGTACTCGTTTTGCTTGTCCACTAACCTTGGAAGATGCTTTCTCATTCGGCTTACCCTACAAATATACATTTGTGTTGATACAACTTCAGCATCAAAACATTTATCATTATCAAATTTATAGACTACAATGTTGATTTTACATTTTTCTTTTTGGCTACCACACTTACATTGTCCTTCTTCATCACCATGTCAACTTCTTCACTCGGTTTAGACATTAGAACATCTCTATTTTCTTCCAGTGGTTCCTCTTCGTCAAGCCCAAGGCCAAATTTTGTATCAATTACACGTAAAGCCTTCTTCAAGTACATAATGTTCGCACTCAAACCCATAACATGATCAACCACGTTCTTCGATTCACCCTTTAGTGCCTCCAACATCTCATCAATTTTAATTTTCTTTTCTAGTCTAACTTTCAAACACTTTTTCATTTCATTCACATCTAAAATGACATTCCCAAATGTCTCCATAATCATATCAGTAGTAGCACTCATCTTTCAACCTTTTTTCCTTCACTGCAACCACTATTCGATCCAATAATCTGCCAAAATAATTCGTTTTTTAATGTCATTTTCTTTCACTACACAATACATCTTTTAATAACTTACTTACCTTTATTTTTTGCAGATCGGTCTCCCTTAATGCGAAAAACAATGTTTGCTACCTCTTTGTTCCCCCATGCATGAATGCGACCAACACGACTTGCAGCAGCAGTGGCTCTACTGGAAACTTCTTTCCAATAATCATACAATACCACCTACATTCCTAATTACTCACAACATTTTTATTCAAAATTAAACCATGCTAAATCTTGTACTACTAGCACGAAACATAAATTTACTACAAATTTACCTCTAAGATTGCTATACACCCGGTCAAGAATGTGTGACTTTCACGAGCATTATATTTTGATGCACCATCAATCAATCTCTCATATTCAAATTTACACCAGTCCAGTCTTTCATTCGACCCATCAGATCACAATAACTTAAAATTTTCTACAAAAGGCATGGTGTCCGACGTTGGATATAGAAATACACCAACAATGTACATAATCACCACCGCTTTCAATTTATCTCCTTCATAAAAATCACTTAATATTTATCCCTCTAGTACAACATATGAAATCTCGGTGCTGAGTTTATTCTTCAAAGCCAGTTCTTTCCTATTATATCTCTCCATGATGTGTCCAACATCAACACCTTCATTTCTTAGTCCTAGAACAACTTCCACATCTTCCACCATTTTACAAATATTGTGCCTATTAAATTGCATCATTGACCTTTCAGCATCAAAGCTCTACACTAAATACCGACATAGATCGCGGAGAATTACTCAAGATTTTATTCCAAGTAAACCCCCAAACCCAAGTTCTCCAACAACACCGTCAATCTTCTTAATCTTTATCTCTTTAAACAATGTCGTCAACTTTTTCATGCAAAACCTTGACGATACCTCCTACAACAGATAAGATATGAATAATTACCTTAATGTTAGTATCCTATAGTATACTAACGATTACTTTTAAGCTCAACAACTTTGTCTAAGAAATAAAACACTTTTACCTTCTTAACATTACCCGTGCCTCGGCTTTTTGATGTTGATTCTATATATGTTTTCTTCTGTTTGTAAGTGCATATCAATATAAGGCTTTTTTCCTCATCACTCATTTTTTTCCATTTCTTTGCCAATGTTTTCCTTGCCTGTATTAGTCAGAGAAATATTAGATTTTTATCATATGTAAATATTATTAACAAATACAAATCACATAAATATATTCCAACTTCCCATTTACCTCATTTGTCATTTTTTTTCTTCCCTCTCTTGCATCCTTTACATTCACTTATATTGTACATACAATAATTCAAATTTAACCTATGCAAACCTTAATTCTAACCAATTAACAATTTTAAAAATTTCTACTTACATTCAAATTTAACTTACTAGAAGTTAAAATGTGCAAACAAAGATTTTGTGCCTCAACCACCGCGACCGAGTCATCCTTCACACCATCTACATCTAAATTGCTATTTTCATCCATGCTCAATCAACTTCTTCTAAAATTAATGTGACATAAGTTTATAACACAAATAATACTCAACAACACCCACTATTGGACAAAAACAAATTAAGTATCTTCTTACCTATTCAAATATTGATCCAAAACATATTAATGGTTCTCTGCTATAGAATTTTTTAACGTGTCTCCATGTTATAACCACAGTTATCTACACTATATTTCTTTTAATAATTTGTTTCATCATCATCTTATTAGATTGCTATCTATTCTTCTTCATCC
Organism: Hibiscus mutabilis; assembly: GCA_019671005.1. NCBI lineage: Eukaryota > Viridiplantae > Streptophyta > Magnoliopsida > Malvales > Malvaceae > Hibiscus > Hibiscus mutabilis. Next base: position 43,343,413 of record CM033719.1, read on the forward strand.
TTAACATCTCTTCTCAACCAGAAATACCGATACTTATTACACGATATTGGTATAATATACCCACTCACATTATATTTCATTTAGTAGTATCGATATCATTATACAGTATTGATACCATTTTAGGCTTCGAATTAGCTCATTTTTATCCTATTTTGATATAACATCATCAATACCGATATTACATGAACATTACTAATATCATCATGAATAGTATCCATACTACTATACTCTATCCATACATTTTATAAGCATCAGTATCGTATGAACAGTACCGATACTAAATCAAGAGAAATGTATTTTCACCTTAAAATTCGTATTGAACAGAACCATTTTTAAGCCTATTACATTGCATAAAATGTACCAAAGGTGTCTCCCTTTTCAACCAAAAATGTCTCCTTTTCGAATACTTGCTCCTTCCTTCAGCCTTTTTAATTTGCTCTTTACCTCCTTTCAATTGCTACAAAATGGAAACACCAATAATTTTGTTTGAGTAAATACAAATCCATCATCCAAAATCTGTCACACTGAGTAATAAACCATAATTATTTGCAAAATCCTAGAAGAAAAATAATATTTTCCTTACTCATGTCGTTTGGGTACCAACATTTTTTGAAATTACTTGTTAATGTATTGCTTAGGATAGGTTTCTTACCTCGTATCTTAACTTTCTTCGAACTCAAACTTCTAAAAATTCCAGTAGAAAATGTTTGAACAAGTTTAAAAAGGTTAGAAAACTATTTGGAGATGAATTAGGGTAACGATGCAGCTTGGGATAAGGGTTTTAACCCTTTTTTAGCCTATCGGTTAACTGGTTTTACCTTTACCCTATTTTGTAATTTTTATTTTTTTAATCCAACGACTCAGATTTTATTACGCCCAATCTAACGATCGTATCGGTATTGTCTTCTTTTAGCTTCTTTTTAAAGGGTTTCCTTTTAGACTTTCTCAGTGCATCTCGGTCCATTTTGGTCAATGGATTGGAACAGGACGGTTCAAAGATTTACAAGGCCCTATACAGTTTATAAAAACAAGGCACTTTAATATATAATCCTATAGATATATAAGTTTTTTTTTTAAAATATTTTTATCTTAGTAAAAAATATATTATGGGACCCTCTTTAAAGTCATTTTTAAAAAAAAATTCTTCTACTTTATTAAACCAAAATTTTCCCCCTCTAAACATGTAATTCAACTTATTTTGTGTCCCTCTTTTTCTAAGGGCATGTGCGGTCGCTTATCTCGCACATATCCAAAACCCCCACTAGATTGAAAGCATGTATCAATGTGTAACCACCGTACAAATTGGTATAAAATTTAACATTTTAAACCATTTTAATGTTTTTTTAATCTTAATTGCTTTTTATTTTTTATAAGGGAACTTCACATAGGTGGTCACCAAACTATCACCCTTCTCTTGTTTTGGTCACCCAACTAAATTTTTCGTCAAAACCATCCCTAACATTAGATATCTTTTCTGTTTTGGTCATCTATTGTTACAAAATTAACGACAGTGCTGACTTGACAATTTTTTATTTTTTTGTCAGCATGTTACATAGTATTTTTATTTAACCAACCAAGAGTTGACATGTGTCTCCTCCTAATTTGAACAAATCAAACAAAAAACACATAAAATGCTATTGCTAGATGGAATTGAACCTAAGACCCTTTAACCATGGGGTCCAATGCCTAACCACTAAGCTAAACTTAGGATTCGATTAAGTTTTATCCAAACAAATATTTAAGTTATACTCTCACAACCTAAAAAATAAGCAAAACTACCACCATGGAGTTTTGGACCAGAAGCAAGTTGTTCAACCACAAATCTAGGTTGAGAAATTATTATATTTCCACAAAAATTAATCTTTAATTTAAGATTATTATCACCTCAAAATTAAATCAAAATAATACTAAAATAGATATAAAATTATTTTTTCACTCTTTTTGGAATAAAAATTTAATTAATTATTTTTATAAAAATGTATTAGGTTATTATAAAAATTTATATATATTTATGATAGATTAAAAATTATGAATTATTTGAAAATAACTATTTAGATTTAAATTTATTATTTTAATTTAAAAAAAAAACTATTTACCTTGAAATGTAATTAAAATTTAAGATCAAACTAGAATTATTTTTTCACTCCCTTTTGAAATAAATAATAATAATAATAATACATATTTATTTATTTATTTTATAAAACAAATATTAAAACTTTCTAAAAATTAAATTGATAATATTTATTTAGGATAAAATATAATTTTTAAATAACATTTAATTCGTTGACATGTATATGAACAAATTGTTTTACATATGGTTAATTTCTAGAATGATCTAATACATTTTTATAAAAATAAACATTTAGTTTTTTCATTCTCGAATGAATTGGAAAAATGATTTTAGTAGTATTTTGATTTAATTTTAAGGTGATAATGTATCTTAAATTAAAGATTAAATTTTGTAAAAATATAATAAGTTTTCAACCAAGCTTAGTGGTTAAACACTTTGCTTTTGGTGTATGGCGTTCTTGGTTCAAATCTCCATGGAGGTAGTTTTGCTTATTTTTGAGGTTGAAAGAGTATAACTTAAATATTTATTTGGATAAAACTTGACCAAATTTTAAGCTTAGCTTAGTGGTTAGGTGTTAGACCTTTATGTAAGACGTCTTAGGTTTAATTCTAACTAGCAGCATTAAATCAATTGATTGTTTTCTTTGAATTGTTCAAAATCAGTATGTGACACATCAGTATTGCAATTAATTTTTTACTGGTTGGTGACTAAAACAAGAAAGGTATCTAACGTTAGGGGCGGTTTTGACAAAAAATTTAGTTGGGTGACCAAAACAGGAAAAGACTGATAGTTTGGGGACCACAAGTGTACTTTTCCCTTTTATAATTATATATAAAAATAAATGACAAATTGCTTATTTTGTAACCCCTAGACCGGCCTATGCGGAATGACCAGGTCTAACAGGGCACATCTCAACTAATATATCCAAGTAGAAACCATGTAGAAAATTCACGCTTCTAATAGAAAACATATTTGCATAAATCACTGCAAAACGATCAAAGATATGTATATAATAACATAACATACAGGATATTAGTTACAAAATAAGTTATATCGAGTATAGTAGCAAAATACTCATAACATAAGGCTTCATATATTCTAAAATATAGACACATGTCACCTTGAAAGAACAAAATGGTGGATAGAAACATTACAAACTAGTAAAGTACTGAATGTGTCGATCCTCTGAATGTCACGTACAAGGTAGCCTATCCAAAATATCTAAAAGGGAGAAAATTTGGGGAGTGAGCTAGGGATCTCAGTGTGTTCCATTAAGTGCAAAATAAAACATTTAAATAGTTCAGATATGTATAAACATTTTAGAAAATCGTGTTACAAGGCAACCAAAGTTTTCATGTAAAACCTAGCTACCCTCCATCCGAGCTCTAGTATGCAATTCTCTAGAGCTGCATCTATAAAGGCGTTAACTCAAGACCATTGAGCATATGTACTATCCTAAGTGAATGCCTTAGGTCCAGGAAGAATTACCCTAGCCAAAGCATAGGAACCAATTAATGGAGGAATTACCCTAGCCGAAGCATAGTAACTGAATACAGGCAGAACTACCAGCCGAATCAGGGCTAAACCAACAGAGACTTCATATATTATCCCAAGTACCCTAGAAAAAGTCTAGGTAGAAGCCACAGTATTTAGTGGTAAGCAATAGTATCAGTAAATATAAAACAAGAAATTATTCTCTGTAAAACAGTAACCAGAGAGTATACTATTTAATCGGGTACTTAGGCATAAATCAGGCAGATAAATGACCATGCTTGAAATCAGGAAACATGTTACATTTGCAAAACCAGAGAATGTCAGTCATGTGCACATGATCAGTTCAGACAAACATTTAAAACATTGATCAGTTCAGACAAAACATCTAAAACATTTATATAGTACACAAGGAACACACCTCAAAAGATCTGGTCAGTTAGATGCCTACTGAGCACCAGTGTCACGCTCTGATGTCATGCTAGAACCTATGAAACAACTAATCTTAAATTAATACGGGAGGAATTTTCTTGTTTGATTAATCACAATGTACTGATACATACGAGTCACAATAGGATCACGCGGTCGCACGTAATGAGAGGAGCTGGGCTGAGTAGATGCATGGTCGGGAGAATCTCTAATACCTTTAAACCAATAATATCATAAGTCAGACCTTTATTCAATAACTTCTCTTAAATAATTTAACTTAAACATATGCATGATCAGGTTCAACGCCAATTTTGTAGGCTTTCGGGTTAAAATTTTATGAAACGTACTTCGAAAACAGGCTCAAGACGTCGAAAAACATAAAATATGGGTTTTTGGAAAATTTAACTTTTGGGATCAGAGTTAAAGTCAACATTGACGTCATCGGCCAACGCTGACGTCATGTTGACATCATCGATCAATGTTGATGTCATGTTAACATCATCATACAACACTGATGTCATGCTAACATCATCGATCAACGTTGACATCATACTAACATTATTGGTTAACGGGTCTTGGGTCGGGTCTGGTCAACTTGGGTCAGGTTCGGGTCAGATGGGTCGGTTCAGGGTATAGGTAATAGGCCACTTTAACCAGACTAGCCCAAATCAGTGGCCAGACAGGCTCAAGCCGGTCAGGCCGGTTTGGTCCAAGGTCCACCGTCTCAAGCGACCAAAAATTACCCAAGACGGTGTGTGACCTCTACACACGGCTGAAAACACCTCCAAACAAGGCCAAAAATGCCATCTACTCAACCATTACAGTCAAAAACCCAAAATTGAGCTGAAAACTTACCAAACTTACCCAAAACAAAACAAATGGTTGGAAAGTAATGTAGCACCGATGAAGTTTCTATCATTTTTGGACAAATGATCCAAGGGTAGGGTTTTGATCGGCTCGGCCTGAGGGACCCACTCGTGGCGATGGCACGACGAATGAATGTCAAACGGCACAAGAATCGTCAAGAACATAGGAACAACTCTCAGGGTTTCTCATTGAACCTTTAAGTTGCTCTCTATAGTGCACGGCGGATAACTAGGGCAAGTGGTGGTCGGGGTTTTGATCAAGATGGGAAGACGTTCACTTTGTTGGTAGCAGTGATGGCCACAGAGCAACGATAAGGGAGATCGGACGGTGACCGGGTTTGGGTGTTTGGGAAGGTGAAAAGTCTGTAAAATATGGATTTTGGATGGGTATATCAAATTAAATAAGCCATAATGAGGTGGTTGAGATATTTCATATTGTTTATTATTTTATTTCTGGAATAATGTCTGGAATGAATTTAAAACTATATTGGTGTAGATTATTATCAGAAATAGCCTTAGTCCAGATGGTTAAGGCTTATGCTTACCAAGCACAAGTCATGGGTTCAACACCCCTTGACCGCATGATTTCATTTTCATTCATTATTTTTTCCTTTATTTTTTTTAATTAGCTTTTATAAATTTTATGGGTGTTACAACTTTCCTCCAAAAAAAAATTTTGGCCTCGAAATTTACATGAGTTAAACAGATGTGGAAACTGCTCCTTCATCGACTTGAGAGTCTCTCAGGTAGCATATTCTAGACCACGATTACTCCAATTTACTTTAACCATAGGAATACGCCGGTTCTTCAGAACTCTCTCATCTCGATCTAGAATCTAAACAGGCTCCTCCTCATATAATAAATCTGGCCTCAACACCACGTCCTGAATCTAAATAATATGACTCGGATCCGGATGATACTGCCTCAACATAGATACGTGGAATACATTATATATATGGCTAAGCTGGGGAGGTGGCTCAAACTGATAAGCAACTGGTCTGACTCTCTTCAGAATGCGGTACGACCTAATAAATTTGGGACTTAGCTTACCCTTGCGTCCAAACCTCGGAACATTCTTCCACGGAGATACCTTTAGGAAAACCTGATCACCAACATCAAACTTGATATCCTTCCTCCCCCAATCAACATAAGATTTCTGTCTATCAAATGCCTTCTTCAAACAATCATGGATCAATCTGACAGTCTCCTCAGTCTCATAGACCAACTCTAGACCCAAGGATTTTTTATCATATAACTCAGTCCAACAGATAGGAGTACGGTATTTTTGACCATACAGAGCCTTATATGGTGCCATACAGATACTAGTCTGGTAACTGTTATTATATGCAAACTCGGCCAAAGGCAAGAAGTCCTTCCAACTACAGCGAAAATCGATCACACATCCCCGCAACATATCCTCTAGAATCTGAATCACCCTCTCTAACTGGCCATCAATTTGCGGATGAAAGGATGTACTAAAATTCAGATGGGTACCCAATGCACTTTGCAAGTCCAACCATAGTTAGGGAGTAAATCTTAGATCTCAAATAGAGATGATAGATAAGGGCACACCATGCATTCTGATAATCTCTGAGATGTACAGTCTAGCCAACTTCTCTAGATATAAGTAACTCGAACAAGAATAAAATGAGCTGACTTAGTGAGTCAATCAAAAATCACCCATACAGAATCCTTTTTAGAATGAGTCAGAGGTGACACAATAATAAATGTCTCATACCCCTTCCAAATCATCATGTCAGCAACCAAAACAGACACCACATTATACAGATAACCCTGGTGCTCACCAACTAGAACCACTGTCTGATCATCACAAGTATGCAGAGTCATTCTCTTGGACTCACAATCCAGATTAAACCTATGTTTAGACAACCAATCCATGCCAAGAATCAGATCAAACTCTTCTAATGATAGCTTTATAAGATCAGCTGGAAATATTTCCCCTTGAACTTCAAGAGGACATCGCCTGAAAACCTTATCCATACTCACTAACTGGCCTACTGGACTCATAACAGTAACAGTACTCTCAGTGGTTTCATCCAAAAAATGAAGATCTCGGGATATAAATTTCAAAATGTAAGAATATGTGGAATTATTGTCAAGCAATGCAAAATATAGAACATAATGTATAGTAATTGTACCTACAATGACGTTTGGCTCATCTATGTCATCACGGCGCCTAGTAGCATAAACAAGTGTAAGCTGTCTAGCCTCAGTCATAACTGGTCCCGCTCTCTGATATGGTCAGCCTCTGCTATTAGACCTAGTTGCAGACCCATAAGCTTTCTCATAGTTAAGTCATCTAGACAGAGTCTGAATAGATGTTTGTGAACAAGCGGGAGTCTGGGAACGAGCAGAAGTCTGAGTGGATGCCCCTTTAGAAGGAGAACTAGACAATCTTTCAAGAAATGATCCATGGATCCATATCGAAAGCAAGCACCTATCAACTTCCTATATTCTCCTTAATGACAATTACCACAATCCTCACATACATGCATCGAAAAAATCTTGAGGAATTTCTTCGACTGACAGTTGCGCCTGAAGGTGCCAAATGCCTAGAACTCGTATTACTCCTTTGTGGCTTAGTAGTGTGAGTCCTCTTATCAGGACGTGCACTGGACTCACCCTGACCAGAAGACCTCCTAGATCAATCTTGATCTCAAACTCCACTGCCCTGAATAGCCTCTAACAACTCAATATCCTCTGCAGTTTTGGCCCGATTTACAAGGTCCTCAAACACCTTGTCATGGTGAGTAGTAACCCGATTACAAATCCTAATCCAGAGTCCCTCTAAGAACTTGTTGCATCTATCTTTCTCGATGATTACCAAACCAGAACCATATCTCTGCAAATTCAAAAACTCTAACTCATACTCTGTAACAGTCATAGAACCCTGCACCATGTCTTTAAAAGCTTATTGTCTCTCTCTCTCAAGAACTGTTCACCCAAAAAATGATTCTTAAATTGTTCCTTGAAGAATTCCTAAGTCAACTGATCAAAAGAAACGCTACTCACAATAGACTCCCACTAGGTGTGGGCATTCTCGTCCAACATGGATACAACACCCAAATATTTCATGGTTGGCTCAAAACCCAACTAATCTGCGTGTCTCTATGTGTCATACAACCACTCCTCAGCCTCAATCGGTGCTCCACTAAGACACCCCGAGAAGGTCTTGACCCCGTTATCAATCAAGGTATGGGAGATAGGGACTTCAGGAGTAATGCATGATGCTCTGACTACACCCTGAATCAGCTGAAGAAACTGTCTACTCAAAGTCTCATCAGTAACTCCAATCATAGGCTCTGGCCTAGAAATTGTCGCTCCTCTAACCGGAGTAGTAATGTCAATACTAGGGGTAGGTGGTGGAGCAATCAGAACTAAAAGACCACGAGGATGTGAGGCTTTACAAGAGCTGGAGGATCCACAAGGGCTGAAGCATTTACAAGGGTAAGTGAATCAACCACCGGATCATCTATCGAGTCAGCAAATCTGGCAGTTCGACCACGTCTACAGGTAAGTCGATGACCTTTTCTGGTGCTCATATCAGAGAACAACTACAAGAAGGGTAGAACCTAGGGTCAGCTTATGACATTGGAGAATTAAACATATAAAATTTGGTAACATGGCCCTTTTTTATAACACTTTTGTAAAACGTTTCAAAACAATACTTTAAATGGACTCATCCACAGTCTGAGGTTATAAAACCAAAAGCTTTGATACTAACCAAATGTAACCCCTAGACCGGCCTATGCAGAATGACCAGGTCTAACAGGGCACATCTCAACTAATATATCCAAGTAGAAATCATATAGAAAATTCACGCTTCTAATAGAAAATGTATTTACGTAAATCGATGTAAAACGATAAAAAAATATGTATATAATAACATAACATATCGGATAATAGTTACAAAATAAGTTATATCGAGTATAGTAGCAAAATACTCGTAACATAAGACTCCATATATTCTAAAATATAGGCACATGTCACCCTAAAAGAACAAAATGGTGGATAGAAACATTACAAACTAGCAGAGTACTGATTGTGTCAATACTCTGAATGTCATGTACAAGGTAGCCTATCTAAAATATCTGAAAGGGAGAAAAATTGAGGAGTGAGCTAGGGAGCTCAGTGTGTTCCATTAAGTGTAGAATAAAACATTTAAATAGTTTATACATGCATAAAACATTTCAGAAAATCATGTTACAAGGCAACTAAAGTTTTCATGTAAAACCTAGCTACCCTCTATCCAAACTCCAAGATGCAATTCCCCGAATTGCATCTATAAAGGCATTAACCCAGGCCTATTGGGCGTAGATCCATCCTAAGTGAATACCTTAGGTCTAGGCAGAATTGCCCTAGCCGAAGCATAGGAACCAATTACATACGAAATTACCCTTGCTGAAGCATAGGAACCAAATACAAGTGAAATTACCAGCTGGATCAAGGCTGGACCAACAGAGACTTCATATATTATCCCAAGAACCCCAGTAAAAGTCTAGACAGTAGCTACAATATTCAGTGGTAAGCAGTAGCATTAGTAAATATAAAACAGGCAATTATTCTCGGTAAAATAGTAACCATAAAGCATGCTATTCAATCGGGCACTTAGGCATAAATCAGGAAGATAAATGATCATGCTGGAAATTTGGAAAATGTTACGTTTTGCAAAATCAGAGAATATCAGTCATGTGCACATGATCAGTTCAGACAAACATTTAAAACATTGATCACTTCAGACAAAACATCTAAAACATATATATATATTACACAAGGAACACACCTCAAAAGATCTGGTCAGTCAGATGCCTACTGAGCACTAGTGTCACGCTCTAATGCCGTGTTAGAACCTAAGACACAGCTAATCTTAAATTAATATAGGAGGAACTTTCTTGTATGATTAATCATAATATACTGATACATACGAGTCACAACAGGATCACGCGGTCATACGTAACGAGAGGAGATGGGTTGAGCAGATGCACGGTCGAGAGAGACTCTAGTACCTTTAAACCAATAATATAATAAGTTAGTCATTTATTCAATAACTTCTCTTAAAAAATTTAACATAAACATATGCATGATCAGGTCCAACATCAATTTTGGAGGCTTTCGAGTTAAAATTTTGTGAAACGAACTTTAGAAACGGGTTTAAGACAACAAAAAACATAAAATATGGGTTTTTAGAAAATTTGACTTTTGGGGTCAAAATCAACGCCGACATCATCAGTCAATGCTGATATCATACTGACATCATCAGTTAACGCTTGTGTCTTGCTGACATCACTAGTCAATGGGTCTTGGGTTGGTTCTGGTCAACTTGGGTCAGGTTCAGGTTAGACGGGTCGGATCAGGGTATGAGTTAATAGGCTGGTTAGGCCTGTTCGGTCCAAGGGCCACCATCTCAGGTGACCGAAAATTGCCCAAGACGGCGTATAACCTCTGGGCGTGGCCCAAAATGGCCGAAAACACCTCTAGACAAAGCCAAAAGTGCCATCTACTCAGCCATTATAGTCAAAAACCTGAAATCGAGTTGAAAAACTTACCAAACTTACCCAAAACAAAACAAAAGGTCGAAAAGTAACGTAGCTCTGACGAAGCTACTCTATTCTCGACGATTCCGGTGTCGAACAGATGATCAAAGGTCAAAAAGTAACGTAGCTCTAACGACGCGATGAACAAACGTCAAAACGGCACTGGAATCGTCGAGAATAGAGTAGCAACTCTTGGGGTTTCTCACTGAACCTTTAAGCTGCCCTCCACGGCGCATGGCAGAGAATCATGGCGAGTGGTGGCTGGGGTTTTTATCAAGATAGGACGACGATCACTCTAATAGTGGCGGTGATGGCTACGGATCAACGGTGAGGGAGATCGGACGGTAACCAGAATTTGGGTGTTTGGAAAGGTGAAGAGTTTGTAAAATCTGGATTTTGGGTGGGTAGGTAGATCAAATTAAATGAGCCATAATGATGTGGTTGAGATATTTCATATTGTTTATTATTTTATTTCTGAGTATAATATCGGGAATGGATTTAAAACTCTATTGGTGTAGATTATGATAAAAATGGACTTATCCCCGATGGTTAAGGCTTATGCTTACCAAGCACAAGTTACGGGTTCAGCACCCCTTGATTGTAAGATATCATTTTTATTCATTCCTTAACCAGAATTTGGTTGTTTGGGAAGGTGAAGAGTTTGTAAAATCTGGATTTTGGGTGGGTAGGTAGATCAAATTAAATGAGCCATAATGAGGTGGTTGAGATATTTCATATTGTTTATTATTTTATTTCTGAGTATAATATCGGGAATGGATTTAAAACTCTACTGGTGTAGATTATGATAAAAATGGACTTATCCAGATGGTTAAGGCTTATGCTTACCAAGCACAAGTTACGGGTTCAACACCCATTGATTGTAAGATATCATTTTTATGCATTCCTTAACTAGAATTTGGGTGTTTGGGAAGGTGAAGAGTTTGTAAAATCTGGATTTTGGGTGGGTAGGTAGATCAAATTAAATGAGCCATAATGAGGTGGTTGAGATATTTCATATTGTTTATTATTTTATTTCTGAGTATAATATCGGGAATGGATTTAAAACTCTATTGGTGTAGATTATGATAAAAATGGACTTATCCAGATGGTTAAGGCTTATGCTTACCAAGCACAAGTTACGGGTTCAACACCCCTTGATTGTAAGATATCATTTTTATTCATTCCTTAACGAGAGAGTGATTTGACTTTATTTTAATTGGGATAATAACAATTTTAGTTCATCATATTTTCGCATTAAATCAATTTATCACTGTAACCCCCTTGACCCGGCCTAGACGCCCGACCGAACCAAGAGAACTACATTAGGTTTGTCAAAGCAAACCAAAGAAAATTTCAAAAATCGGTCCATTTTTTTCCTTTTATCTTGTCTAAATGCACATTATTATTCCAAAGTGTACATACTCGCAGTGGGTGAATTTTCAAAGGAAACGCTTCATGAAAAGGCCTTCAATTGCACAACATACATTTTAGGGACCAAATTGAAAATATTTTAATTTACAAGGCCAAAGGTGAATTTAAGATTACCAACCTTTAATTAGTCAGATTACATGCTAGCACGTCAATGTTTAACTCATTCTGATAGCACAATAATCAGGGACTAAAACGAAAGAAACCATAATTGGCTTTCCATGACATTAACGAAATTAACTACCCACTGTATCGATATGCTAAGGCCCGTATCGATACGGTATTGCACTCCCGTTTTGGTACGCTATGTATCGTGCCGGTACGCCACTTCGAATATAAAATCCTATTTAATTTATTTAAATATCGTACCGATACGGTTCACTAGCGTTTTGATACGTTAGCCCGTTCCAAAAAGTAAAATTCCAGTAGCGTTGGAACGTATCGGAACACCTACACCCGTACCGAAACACTCTGCTTAAAATTGCCTAGCCGTACCAATATTGTCCCCGCTTATCGGTACGTCTAGGCTTGTAATGTCAAATTTAGCTAGTTTTTCACTCGAATCTAGATGCATTTGGGTCCTAGCAACTTGCATTCATGCATACAAACAACCATAAATACCTAAGCTCACATTTATACCAGGGTTAAACATCCAAAACAATCTCAAGCTACCAAAGGATTACTCTAAAGGCATGCTTCCTATTCTACTTTGCCAAACATACAAAAATACACAAATAGGCCAAACTCAGCTTAAGCATCATATCAACACAACCAACAACACAATATATTTGCTCAAACCATCACAACATGGCAACCAAAAAGGAAGCTCTAGATGCATACCTAAGCAACCATTCATCTACAACTATAAGCAAGGATTAACATCAACTTAGCAACGTCAAACCATCCTAAAAAACTAGCATAGAAACATACTTAAAATCCATAAGGAAACAGAATTACAACTCCCAAAAACCATGGATGACACATTGTCTTATTAACCGGAACTTAAACCGAGTTCTTACTCAAACTTGTAAATGTCCTTGGATCACTTGGCTCTGCCTCTTGCTGCCCAAACCTCAATGTTCTGCATCATTAGGAAAAGAGAGCGTAAGCACACTTGCTTAGCGAGGATGCTCATAAAACAATGATGCATTAAAACCATTTGAAAACCATATGCTTGTTTTCCAAAAACATGCTTACAACCAAATCATTTCTCCATGATTCCAACTGAATCAAAGCATAATAACCTTTATGCAACATCATGTACATTCCATGCTTAAATCCCAAAGCATTAAATCATAAACCACGCTTAAATCTCAAAGCATTAAATCGTAACCCGTGCTTAAATCTCAAAGCATTAAAAATAAGTTCAACACATGAACCTCCACATATATTGGCATTTATAGTGACCCGGATAGACTACCCTCTATCCACACATATCGAATATATGGATCTCTCATATCATGCCTAGTTAGACAACATGATATCCCAAACCTTGCCTAGTTAGACCGCAAGATTTGACAGCCTCACCTAGTTAAACCGCAATTTTTCCTCATTGCCTAGTTAAACCGCAAGATGTTATTACCTTGCCTAGTTAAACCGCGAGTTTTACTTCCTTGCCTAGTTAAACCGCAAGATTACCATCAATTTGATTGCCTAGTTAGACCACACGCCCCAAATGATGTCCCAACAGTCCGAGTGGCCTTGTTAAACCGCCATACCTCAAGGACCCATAACCACGATCAATTTTTTCATATTTTATAGTGCACTTTAATCCTATGGCATGCCAACTATATCCGATTGTTTTTTCACCATGTCACATAACCAATATACCATTTACAAACCATTTACTTACTGCTTTACAATGTATAAACAAAATATCACATATGCAAATCTCATTGCCAATGCAATAACACCATTCCCAACCAGAATGAAAATCAATGCTCAATAGCATTTAATTTACTTTCAAACCCCTGCATATGTACTCAAAATCATGCATTTCCAGTGAGTAAATCATACCATGTTTATCACCAAAACATGCAAACAACATGCTCATATCCAAGCCGATATTCAAGAGCAAAATAAGGGAAACTTAATTCTGAGCTTAGGTAAGCGTCTTACGCTTACCCTAAACTCCCAACAACCTTTACAAACCTTTGTAAAGCATTTAAAACCAGTTTCCACTCACCGATACGCTTCGCCTTCCTTGCCAATGCGATACAAGCTCTCGGCAAGCAACAACACAGCGTCAAGCTTCGTCGCCTTGATTATCCCCTATTTTAAACACATAAAACCAGAGGATAAATGCATCATTATGCATTCAAACCACTGCCTCAAAGCAAAACCCCGCAACTCTCAGGTTGCCCATTTAGAAACCATCCGAAACAAACAGAAATCATCATCAAGCGTTTCCGAAACTTAACCCAGCCACAAAACAACGATTCAACCCATCAATCAACATCAATTAACATCCAAAAACCCTTTCCCATCATCGTTTTACTTTCAGCAAAGATTAAACTCGAATATCATCACAAAAACTCAAATCTAACAACCTAAACAATTCGAGATCCAAGAGTTTCGGGATTCTATTGGTAAAAACAACTTATCAACATCATAATACATCCAAAATATGTACTAAATCAATCTCAAACACTGGAAATCAGATCCACTTCAAATATTACCTTGTTTCATCAATTTTACCCAATTAACTCAATCAAACAAAGATAAAACATTAAAATCAGTTTACAGATCATAAATCAAGGATCAAATACTTGGGAATTTCAGTAAAGAACCATACAATAGAGGAGATCATGGACCTTACCCCTATTGTGAGATTTCTCCCTCAATTGGTTTGATAAAAGCTAAGAAAACACAAGATTTAATGAGATTTTGTAAAAACAATGTTAATTAATCAATTACAAATCACAAATACAAGTTAGAAGACTTCTCACCTCTGGATTTTGATGAAAACTTGAGTGTTTGGCTGAGGAGAGAATGGAGAGAAAAGTTACGTGAATTTTCTTTAAAAAGCTTAACTAACTTTTTAACTAAAAAACCCCTTTTTAATTAACTTTAAAACATATGTTAAAATATCTTTAATTAAGGGAGAAATTATCAAGAAAAAAACTTGATAAAATAGCTCCTTAAAGATTCTAAGAATTTGACCATTTTCATTTTAGTCACCTTTAAAAGCAGTTTTCAGAACTTACATTTTGGTCACCAGCCAAAATGTCCAATTTCCAAATCTTATTTTCCAAAATTGATTTCACCATTATCCTCAATACAATTAATAATGATTTTAGAATATTTTCCCACAATTTTATCACCTTCAAAAATATTTAAACCAATTTAATCTCGAAACTGACCCGAAACTCTAATACCGGGCCTTCGAACCAACCTTTAAAACATCTAAGCCCAAAACCGGGGTGTTACAATCACTAAATTAAGACATCAGCTCTATTTTAGCCACTAAATAAAATATTTTTGTGAATCAAGTCACTAATTTTTCATGATTTGATCAATCAAGTTATCTGTTGTTAAAGTCATAACGACATGAGTGATGTGGATCCATTTTAAGTGGAATAATAACAATTTTAGCTATTCATATTTATATATTCAATCAATTTGGTCTATTTTTTCTTCTAAATTTGCTTTGATTTCCATCATTTCCATTTTGCTTTCTTTTCGTCTCTCTTTAGGGTTAAACTAGATTTCGACCAAAGTCCATCGTGCTAATACCATCTATCGTCGTTGTTATTGACCTTTCGACTTCAAACTTTTTTGCAACTAATCTTTTATCTTCCATTTCATCTAACGCTCCGACCCACCTTCACCTTCTCAACCCTCCACTGCCATTAGCTGACCATTTCACCATTAACAAGAAAAATGGACTTCACCCTTTCCCAACTGCCACCAACTTCCAATCACAGCTAGGGCTATGAACTTCGATTAATAATGAGAAAAGAAGGGTTTTAGACTAAGAAGACAAGAAATTGACTAAGAAGAATACAATTTCAGGATTTGTTGATTTCAAGCATAAATGAAGTAAACCTTCACATCAGACTATATTTTTTTTCTCGTTTACAATTTTTTATATTAACATACATTTTATTTATTTGACAGTTGTTGTCTTTCCTAAGAAACTTTTTCTAAACTATTGTTGTTGCTACTCCTTATCCAGATCAAGTCATTTGAGCTAAGTTTTCCTTTCCTTGTCCTGCTTTCCTTTTTCTCCAAGCCTCTCCCATCTGTCGATCAAATAACATCCGCGAGCCCAACTTCCCATTTAGAAATCTCTATTTCTTCACCAAGGTCATGACAATGCCCCCACCTACACGTCATTCTTTTCCCCCAGGATCAAAATCAGAAAATTGAGATTTCAACACATTGTACTCTTTCCATCACACATTCCCCATACCCAAATTAGACCATCAGATCAAAAATTGAGTTACATGATTGTGGTGTTTAACAATTCGTTTGTCGAGCACCATTTCAGGATATACCTTAAATTGTCCATCATGTTTGACTTTTGGGGAATCTTTGGTGATAATGACCTTGCTACACATCTTAAATAAGCTCGCAAACAGCTTTAGGTTCCTTTTGAGTGCCAATGAAGTCTGCTTACCGAGCTGAAACTTTAGGTAAACTTTAGCAATCTCCAACACAAAACTAGTTCCAATAAGGATTTCGTTAATGTTGTTCCCAGTGAAAGTGTCTAAAAGAATGTAACCATCCATTGCAACCATTTCAATAGAAGTTCCAGCCAATTGGGGTAGATTTTTTCGGAAGAGTGCAAGGAGGGAGAGTGTGTTCCTGTTGATGATAGCAAGTAGCAACTATGTAGGCTCTAGCACTTTCAGCAATCAATTCAGGAACAAGTTCTGTTCGAGATGTTACACTACCTCTCTAACTACACAGATTGCTTCCAAGGTAGCCGCGTCTTTCGATGCTTACCAGACACTTCTAGCAGCATGCCCTTCATCAAACCTCACAGGTCCAAGACCCTTATCCCAAGCTCTCATGCCACCAACCTGATTACTATCATATTCTGATTTGGGTGATCTACCATCCAGGCTACTGCCAGTAGGATATCTTCTTGATGTAATTTGTTCGTTCTTAGAAGCACCAAATGAAGGGAAATCTCAATCACTCGATATTTCATATCACAAAGAAGGTTCCCTTCCCGCCTGGACCAGTTCCATCAGATTGTGCAAGCCACTCTCCAGATGGGATTCACCCAACGAATCTGGAACTATAGTAAGAGAATCCATTGCACTTACCCAAGGGCCTATTCGATGATGCTTCAAACCCTAACATAAAATTATCACCTCTCATGATTGATGATTTTAGTTAATACTTAGTCATATCTTTGATAATTCTCTCAAAACCCTTAACTCTATTTTGCAAATGTTATCATGAGATTCGATTGTGGTCTGTTGAGCTGCAATAATTGTCTCTGAATACCTAACCAATTTCCTTTGCTACTAACGAAGGATCCCTCATACTGTCCATCCACCTTTAAAAAAACCAAATGATTTCTAGATAGCTCCCTTTGATTTATCTTTTCTTTAGACCATTTATCCCGCAGATTAGTAGCTCCAGTTCCACACTCCATGTTATGGTTTTTGCTATTGGAAGATACAATGATGTCATCTATTTGGCTGTTTCTCATACTATTCAACCTTCTTGTTGCGTCTAGATCATTTGGTTCTGGTTCTTGCACATCATTTGAGTTTGAAGAATTACGGTAAACGACTACTTCAACCAACAATTCACTGAAACCCCTCGATTCAAGTTTCAGGAAGAATTTAAGATTTAATTCTTCTTTAAAATTACAACCACTCTTTCAGGAATGCTTCCACCTTTGTCTTCGGAAACAGATTCCGTTACGTGTCAAAATTAATAGGAATAAACAGTGTAGTTTATTTTAGTATAGTCAGTTTTATGTGTTTGGGGGTTAAAAACCTGTTTTTCAGGAATGCTGTCCAAACAATGCTATGTCGTTTTATGTGTTTGGGGGTTAAAACCCTGTTTTTGGTTTTGTTGCAGGTTATCGATTAAAATAGAATGAAAATTGTTTCTCTTGTCTCCGCCTCTTCATCTGAATTCTTCTTCTACTTTCTATCTCAATCTTCCTCTTCTATCTATTTCTTCTAATTTCTGTTTGTTCTTGCAACAGAATCACATGTAGAGGAAAAACTACTAGATGAATCCTTTATCGATGGATATATTTTTATCACCAACCTTATTTTTTTCAACCATTCTTTTGTGATGATTCAGTAGATTGAGGATTGTCACCATCAGTAAATAAGACTTTGTGGTCATCTGCAACTCCATCACCCCATTTTCTTGTAATCTTCTTCCATTATTGCAATGCTTCTGTCATGGCATTTCTCATAGGTTTAAATCTATCAAATCGACTATCCTCCAGCAATGTTATTGTTGAAGATGCTCTATTTGCAACCAAGTTGCTTGAATATAGTGCCAAGGCACTTAAAGCATCAGTGGTTGTCTTCCAAGTCACCCAATTTGTGCTCCCAACACATTCATGGATGCTTTGTAGTAAAGCTTCCAAACTCTGAGGGGTAATTGCTCCCACCTGAGTGAATAAAGTTTTTATTTTTTTTATCATCTACGCCTTGATCAGCCCGATGTTGAACCACTGATTCTGTCGCATCTCCAACATCTTCGTCAATTCAATCCTGTATCGAAATTTTAGGTTTGGCATTTCATCAAACAATTTATGCCTTTTTTAGTGAAACACTCTGATACCAGTTATACTATCTTCTAAATAATCGGTGAATAAGGTTGGTGTAGGCTAATTTATAGTAGTTAAGAATTTTGCTAGGAAGTATGGGAATCTTGCTTACTGTAGTTGTGAATTTTGGGAAGGCTATTATGGTAGTGGTGCAATTGATAGTGAACTCACTGGTAGAGTTACTATTTTCTAGATTAGCATTATCTTTAGGTGGTAGGCCATTGCTCTATAGATTTATTTTTGATAGAAAATAAAAAAAATTTAGGCTTGTAGTTCTTACCATGATCATCCATCATAGTGGAGTTTGTGTCATCCTTCATGATTTTCAAGTGGTGATTCCAGCCTAACATCTCAAATTCGTCATTAGTTCTTCCTAAAAGATGATGTCATTGCAATGTTTGACCTTCCAAATGCAACATGACGAACTGAATTTTTGAGAAATTAGCGTTTGTTGAAAACTAGTCCTCGAATTGAGCTTGAACTTTTGCATCAATGTCTTCCACACCAACAACAATTTTTTCACCATCTAATACCTCATCCTTTCGCACATGCATTTCATCAAACACCTTGACATCTTTCGTGGTTTGTCACATAATTTTGCGTTGACAGAAACCATGGGCATCTCATCTATGTCTGGATCAGACTCATGTTCAACTACCCAATTTACAACAGCCCCAAGACTTGTATTACCAGAAAATGGAGAACAAGTTCAGTGGACTTGGAGAAGTTGGAATGGAAGGTGAGCTCGACATGCTCCTGGGCTTCCTCCTCCGATTTCAACGGTGTCCCACAATCCCCTAAGTTGAGGATTATTTCCTTTTTCGAGAACAGATTCTGAATCTTCTCTAAATACCTTGGGTTTTCTTCAATTTTGGACTCCAATCTCTTCAATTGGTTCTCTATGGTGTTGATTTGTTCCTCCCATCACTTAGAATCCATGTGTGCTTGACCGAGTGGAATAGATGTGGCTCTAATTATCAATCGTCACAGCAAGAGCTGTGGTGGCAAATATTTTTTAAAAATATATTTAATGAGTTATTAAAGGATTAAATTTAGTTTTGAATAATTCTTAAATGAGTCAATTTAATATTAAATTAAAAAGTGACTATTTTGCAATAGTTGTAAAATATTAGTGTTGGCGGTATTGATGTTTTCAACTTCCATTTTTCCTATCAATTAGGATGGCAAGTGCTTGGATGTTTTCCGATTAGGCGTCGAGACTTTGGCATCGAGACGGTAGCAAGTTGGTGACTGCAAATGTGTTTTGGTACTCTAAAAAGGTTTGAATTATGGCTCTGAGGGTTTAGTTTAAGCCTAGCAAGATTAGCTAAGCTCGGCAGTAAGTTTTCTCTATTTCGCCTTTTGATTGTCGGTTCGATATGAGGTATGATTTACATGTTTTGGTATGAAAGCATGAATTGGTTTACTTACTGTTTTATGCATTATTTAAAAGATATGTAACACCCACAACCCGGATGTCACATTTGGGCCTCATGCCTGAAACCCAACCAACCAATTTTGACCTAGTTTAGCCCAATCCACAAATCCATTATGAAAATCCATTTAATTACAACCCAATAAAACATAATAAATATTCGAAAACATATACAGTGGAGCTCCTTTTAAAATTACATTATAAACCTTTGACTCGATCGTTTGAAAGTCCGAATACAATTTACAATATACAATAGGTTCCTACGAATACATAGCCCAATGACCTAAGTACTGTACTCTGAAGAGACGAGGCACTGGATTCCTTCCCTGATGGTGCTCCTCATAGAACGAACCAAACCTACTAACCTGCGAACGGAAACAACGATTCCAAACGCTAAGCTAACAAAGCTCAGTGGATACACCGCCACTCAACCATGCTACATGCAAATCATAAATAAAGCAATGCAACAAGAATGATATCATGGCAAGATAACGATGGCGCTACCATATCCGCCTAAACACATAGCATTATGAATGCATGATCACGCACACAACTCATACAAGTACCTCATACGTTAACATAGCATCATACAGATAACACCAATGACATTAAGTGAGGTATGCGTCCACAAAGCATCGGAATCCAACACTTGAGTGAGGCCCGCGTCCATAAAGCATCGGGACCCTACACTACGAGTAAGGCCCGCGTCCACATAGCATCGGGATCCTATACTCTAAGCAAGGCCCGCGTCCACATAGCATCAGGATTCAATACTCTAGGGGATGAGGCCCGCGTCCACATAGCATCGGGATCCTACATCCAAGCTCGGGATTCCTCATCAAGCATCTTCAAATGAGGCATGCGTCCACATAGCAACGTGATCCTACATTCGTGAGTCCTCAAGGTGTTGCAACACACTTAGGGTATCCAAATCCCAACAACAAGGGATGACTCGACCATCTAGGTGTCCCATCAGCATGCAGCAAGGACCCCAACCGCCATACAACATTCATTCTCGACATAAGGGTTTTACCGCACACAGCTCTAACACCCTTACCATCGCCCTATGGTTTCTATCAATTATTATACCACCCTATTGAACTTATCCATTTATTAGTATGTTAAGAAAGTACACATTAGCCGTTCTCATTAATTTATCTTATTATTCAATAAGACTTAACCTTATAGACGCCCCTTCCACGCATAGCAAGGACCCCAATTACCACACAGCATCAACCGATCCACCTAGGATACCTATTGGTTACCACATCACACAGCTTACCCAATATATAATGAGTCATTAACCATTTATTTTATACACGGGGTTTAAAACTCTATTTCTCAATTTTAATATTCATTTTACACCTTAACGGACCCCTAGGGCCCTCTGCCTCGAATTATAGAATCCCTGAACATAAACTCAACTTTCTTAGGCAGAATGCCCAGCAAGTACCGATACTCCTATATGGGTATCGGTACGCCCTTATAGGTACAGGTACTCCCCCATGGGTACCGATACTTGATTTAGACTCGAAAGGTCTGGTACAACAAGCTGTACCGATAAGCTAAACCCCCATATCGGTACTCCATTTAGGTTCGAAAGAACTGTACCCTCAAGCAGTACCAGTACACCCCATCACGTATTGATACGCATAATTGGTACTAAGATCGCCTCGTACCGATCTGTGACTGTATCGGTACTCCCACATACGCGTACCGGTACACTAAGCCTCTCCCAGGCAATGTAACATTGCGTACTGATACGCTCCCAAGCGTACCGATACGCAAAGATGCTACTGGAATCCTTAATATGCAAGGGGTACCGATACACGGAAAGGCATACCGGTACACCCCTCACAACCTTTCCCCCTTTTAAACTAAGGCGTACCGATACGCTAAACCCCCGTACCGGTATACGAGCCCGATTTTTAAACTCTGGGTGTGAGTTTCACCTAAAAACCCTGTTCAACCCCCATGATTCAACCCCAAATCATTCCTACAAGTTATGGTGAAGGTATTAAGTGAGTCTCTACCCATTTTAAGCCTTAGCAACATCAAATCCACACTTTATCATTAGAGAGGTCAACCAGAGCATATCAAACCATAAACACCCAAATCATGCACAAAACCTATTTTTATGAGTTGCAGGAATTCAAAGGAGTTAGTAGTGTACTAACCTTGGATTATAGCTAGTGAAGAAGCCCTCAACAATCCATTCTCACTCTTCTTCTTCAAACCCCCAACTAAACCTCATACCACACCGAGCCAAGTAAAGATTACCTCAAAATAAAGATCCTTTAATGCTGAGCAACTTTTCCTCTTTGCCCCAAACGAGATTCATACTCTAGAGCTCAAAGATTTGACCTTGAACATGAAGAAGTTTGGGTGGAAGATGAGAATGGGTGAGAAAGGGAACAAGGGGACCAAGATGATCTCACCCCCTCTCTTTTCTACAAAAAATAAAGCCCCACATCAGCCCTCTTTGTTTTCAATTTGATGTTTACCAAAAAGCCCTTCAATTATACTTCCAATTCCATCACCAAACCAACTATAGGGCTCTCAAGGCCCAAACGTTTTAGCCTAAACACGAAGCCCATCTTCGTGTTAACCCGACCCTCAGGTTCCGAAACCCAGGTCGTTACAACTCTCTCCTCCTAAAAAGAAATTTCGTCCTCGAAATTTAAACAAGGGAAGGAGAGCATCTGACACAATTTCAATCAACTCCTTGCTTATACATGTCCACGATACACTTCTGCCACTTTTAACCTTGACATCTCAACTCTCTTCAAGAGTCCTCAATAAATCTGTTCTCGAATCCAGAGCGACACTCGCAACGAACCTTATCGCGGATCAACAACGGTTGGTCTCAACAACACTATCAAACACCAACCCATTGAACTTACTCTAGATGAGTCACAACTCGGTGAACGAACCTCTATACCAACACTAGTAGTTCCAAGGTCTTGAACTTAACCCTCATCTGCGTCCATAACGCGCCACTTCTTCAAGGTATACCACAAGGCACTCCCTCATATAAAATCACCATAACCCACGTGTTCAGGAATAACAAACCTTATCAATCATGTTCTATCATCCATCTAACATGAAAATACAACATTCTTTCACAACTTGGTTAACTAATATAGAACTTAACACCTCATTTTCTTGAACCCACTACGACATAAGCATATGTGAATCCACGATTAAGCGATTCTACTAGCCAAGCCACTTCGGTTCCACAAGAAAATTGTTACCACAACCAAACTCTACTAGGGATCAAACCACCAAACTGTCCTTAAGGGTCTGAACACTCTCTTGCACTCCCAATCACCAATTTCTGACTAGCGTTGGTGCTAACACTTTAGCAAGTCCTTCAAGATTCCTAATGGTTCTCTCAACACAACTTATTACAACACAAGGATCCGATTCCATACAACTTTAACCAAAACCCACATTTCTCCGAAGTCATTCAGAATATCTTTACACTGTCACTATGCATGCAAACAATCCATCTCAAACCCAAATGAGCAACCTCTATTCATTGAACTTAAGATTACACCGTCGCATTTGTAAGTCCAAAACATTCTTCGACTTGCCCTTAGAGTTCAAACATCGCATCAACCCCAAAATTTAACGCTAATTCTCATTAACCTTTAACTTACGAGATCAACATCCTAAACGATCTTACGGGAATCTCAAAACTCTTCAATATTAACAAGATCATCAGCCCTGAAATATAAATATTGACCTTCTATTGTTATACATCAGCCCACGACAGCTAACACCACTATATCTCGCTATACCAACATAAGCACGTCCCAAGGTGAACCCATTGGCAACATCGCCTGCACCCTCTCCTCTACAAAAGAATTCTCACAAGAGGGGTTCGGTAAATGTCAGACCATAAGGTGATGAGCGCTTAATACCGAACTCAACACATCCCTTATCATGGGTACTGCTCCACGATAAAGAGGTTACCCCGCTCAACCCTCGAAGAGCACCTCGATAACCACTTGTACGCCCACCGCTCCAAATCGCAGACTCTCACTCTTGCGTCAACTATGCGTACTAAAAACGTCTTGCAACCTACAAGTTCCTCTTCAACTAGCATCACATGAGCACAACACATAAGCTTAAGAGATAGGATTTATCCACGCATAATACCAACAAACAGGTTTATTCCAAACCCCAACTCGAGATTCTTACTTGGAAACCAAGACACCCCTCGCACTCACGTGACCAACCCGTACCAAGGGTAAGTCTAACAAGTCCACATGGAATGTTACTCTAAACCATACACACCACCCACAGTGGAACCGTTATTTACCAACACTTACCAATCCATCAATTAACCAAACCAATTTCAACCTCAAGGAAACTTATCACAAAGCCTGCTCCCGAAAATCTCTACCAAGGTGAGAATAAGAACTTAAACTACTATCAAGAAACTGAAAACCACAATGGGACCGAATCATCTAACTCACTCTTAGCAACAAGCTTGTCCATTCTGGCATGAACAACATATTTTCTAACAAAAGCTCGTGCAATGACTCTAACTGTAAATCTCACATGACCTCCACCCTGATACTTCAGCAATGACCCAACATCACTTCTCGAAGAACCTTAATGATGCCCATAAGAAGTCAACTTCAAAGACTGAATCGGTAAATACTCATCTATAATTGAGCAATCCTTCGCTACGTAACCCGATGTCTGACACATAACAAATTCCCCCAAGCAAGAAATATACCTCAAGGTGATATCAATCACAAGGCTCATGAACTAGTGGGAGAGACGCTAGGACCGAACCATCAACACTCTCCGTTACAGAAGAAACCGATAAGCCCCTTACAAAACCTTTAATTTAGATTTCTGGCCAACCCTCAGCTGATCTAAAACAACTCTTTTTGATCTGCTCGAAGCACAAACCCTCCCCTCTTCAGGGTCTGAGAAGAATCTTATGATGTTCTGATTTCCCCAAAACATGATCTACAGAATCCTCAACTGACTCAATATTGGCTCTAAGGTCATTCGAGTGCTTCGTACTAACGACTTGCTCAGAGAATACCCTAGGTAAAACTGTTGTCCTATGCATCAGTATGTCAACTTTGAATCCACACCTAACCTCAACCACTTTTACTCTTCGATAGCAACAATCTTTGGGATTAATAGCTCAACCGTAGAAAAATCTTACTCATACATAACGCTGCTTGACACCTTAAACTAACTGCAAGAACTGATCCCTCATCCTATTCATATGAGCTTCACTAACATACCTTTTTCCTGACTCACCCAAGGAAACATCCCATGTTGAGAAAAACAGCTGTTGTCCTAACCCTACAGTCTCTCACCATTTGTATACATTGCCTTTAAGAAAAAGATGATACAGTTAGGATTTTCTTAAAACTATTCCACGTCATCCTTAGATCCTTCTAAGTGTTTCTTAACCATCAATCTGATTGATCAGGTTATTCTTTCTCAACCCCTTTACCATACTTAGATTCGTAACAATAATGCCCCTCCCATTAAAGGAACATGGCTCCCTTCACGACTCTTTTTGGTCGATCACGCGCCGTTAACCCAACTGGTCTGAACCACATTCGGAAGATGATGGCTTGTCTTTTCCATACCCTGGGTTTGGTTCCCCCAAAACCTCAAAGCTTCCAACACTACACTTGTCATCTCAAGCTAGCTCATGACAGGACAACAACCGGTGGCCAAGATCGTATTAATTCTTTTAGAAGACAACTCCATCGTATCTGCAACCACGTATTCTCAAGCCTTACTCAAGCATCGCCTTGCACAAAACCCACGATGTCTTTCCAGCCACTACTATAAACAACCACAAAAAGTATACCTTGCTCGAGATCTCAGGGCATTCAACTTACTAAGAGCGTACTTGGGACCTCACAACCATCAAGTCCCTCTCCACATTAGACAAAAATGCATATCTGCCAGGCGGGCTACGTCCCCATCACATGGTACCCACCATTAAGGCTCACATACTACGAATGATGGGACCCCCGATTGACACTCTACCACTGGTTAATCAAAAGCAAGTCCTCTTATCCATTCTATAAGGGTCGTCCACCAACACGTAGAATCTCACCACTGGAGGTTCTCACCATGAACTCAAGGCTTTAAGGTAACTTACGACATATATCCATAATTACTTCTCAAGCGATAGGAGGAGGGCACACTCTCAACTCCTCTATTCCTTCATATACCCAAGCTTAACGTCTGAGATAACTCTGATCTCATAATCATCCTCAAGGGAAACAACCATCATCACGGTCCCCATGATCGCGATCGAACCTATCTTAATGTCGCAACCAGTGACAGACGCGAACACAAGGCACACCATCCATATTCCAGTCTTGAAGAGTACAACTTAGACACACAGGCTGATATTCGCTAGACACCTATTCCTGACTCCTACCCATCTTGGGGTTTCCTAAAACTGGCTAAACCTAGGCTCTAATACCACTAAATGTAACAGCCACGACCAGAATATCACATTTGGGCCTCATGCCTGAAACCCAACCAACCAATTTTGACCTAGTTTAGCCCAATCCACAAATCCATTATGAAAATCCAATTAATTACAACCCAATAAAACATAATAAATATTTGAAAACATATACAGTGGAGCTCTTTTTAAAATTACATTATAAACCTTTGACTCGATCGTTTGAAAATTTGAATACAATTTAAAATATACAATAGGTTTCTACGAATACATAGCCCAATGACCTAAGTACTGTACTCTGAAGAGATGAGGCGCTGGAATCTTTCCCTGATAGTGCTCCTCCAAGAATGAGCCAAACCTACTAACCTGCGAATGAAAATAACGATTTCGAACGCTGAGCTAACAAAGCTCTGTGGATACACCGCCATTCAACCATGCTACATGCAAATCATAAATAAAGCAATAAAACATGAATGATATCATGGCAAGATAACGATGGCGCTACCATATCCACCTAAACAAATAGCATTATAAATGGATAATCACGCACACAGCTCCTACAAACACCTCATACGTTTACATAGCATCACACAGATAACACCAACGATATTAATTGAGGTCTGCGTCCACAAAGAATCAGAATCCTACACTTGAGTGAGGCCCGCGTCTACAAAGTATCATGATCCTACACTACGAGTAAGGCCCGCGTTCACATAGCATCGGGATCCTACATCCATGCTCGGGATTCCTCATCAAGAATCTTCAAATGAGGCCCGCGTCCACACAGCACTGAGATCCTACATTCGTGAGTCTTCAAGGTGTTGCAACACACTTGGGGTATCCAAATCCCAACAACAAGGGATGACTCAACCATCTAGGTGTCCCATCAGCACGTAGCAAGGACCCCGGCCGCCACACAACACTCATTCTCGACACAAGGGTTTTGCCGCACACAGCTCTAACACCCTTACCATCGCCCTATTGTTTCTATCAATTATTATACCACCCTATTGAACTTATCCATTTATTAGTATGTTAAGAAAGTACACATTAGCCGTTCTCATTAATTTATCTTATTATTCAATAAGACTTAACCTTATAGACGCCCCTTCCACATACAATAAGGACTCTAATTACCATACAACATCAACCGATCCACTTAGGATCCCTATGGGTTACCACCTCACACAACTTACCTAATATATAACTAGTCATTAACCATTTATTTTATACACGGGGTTTAAATCTCCATTTTTCAGTTTTAATATTCATTTTACACCTTAACGGACCCCTAGGGCCCTCTGCCTCAAATTATAGAATCCCCAAACATAAACTCAACTTTCTTGGGTAGAAAGCCCAACGAGTACCTATACTCTTATATGGGTATCGGTACGCCCTTATACCGGTACTCCCCCATGGGTACCAATACTCAATTTAGACTCAAAAGGTCTGCTAGAACAAGTCGTACCAATACGTTAAACCCCTGTATCGATACTTCATTTAGGTTCGAAAGAATTGAACCCTCAAGCCGTGCCGATATGCACCATCACGTATCGATACGCAACATCGGTACTAAGATCGCCCCATACCGATCCGTGACTGTACCAGTACTCCCACATAAGCATACCGATACGCTAAGCCTCTCTCAGGCAATGTAATAGTGCGTACTGATACGGCGCCAAGCGTACCGATACGCAAAGGCGCTAATGGAATCCTTAATATACAAGGAGTACCGATACACGAGAAGGCATACCGGTACACCCCTCATAACTCTTCCCCCTTTTACACTAAGGTGTATCGATACGCTAAACCCCCGTACTGGTATGCGAGCCTGATTTTTGAAATCTGGGTGCGGGTTTCACCTAGAAACCATGTTCAACCCCCATGGTTGAACCCCAAATCATTTCTACAAGTTATGGTGAAGGTATTAAGTGTGTCTCTACCCATTTTAAGCTTTAGCAACATCAAATCCACACTTTACCATTAAAGAGGTCAACCAAAGCATATCAAACCATAAACAACCAAATCATGCATAAAGCCTATTTTTATGAGTTGCAGGAATTCAAATGAGTTAGTAGTGTACTAACCTTGGATTATAGCTTGTGAAGAAGCCCTCAACAATCCATTCTCTCTCTTCTTCTTCAAACCCCCAACTAAACCTCATACCACACCGAGCCATGCAAAGATTACCTCAAAATAAAGATTCTTTAATGCTGAGCAACTTTTCCTCTTTGCCCCAAACGAGATTCATACTCTAGAGCTCAAAGATTTGACCTTGAGCATGAAGAAGTTTGGGTGGAAGATGGGAATGGGTGAGAAAGGGAACAAGGGGACCAAGATGATCTCACCCCCTCTCTTTTCTACAAAAAATAAAGCCCCCCACATCAGCCCTCTTTGTTTTCAATTTGATGTTTACCAAAAAGCCCTTCAATTATACTTCCAATTCCATCACCAAACCAACTTTTCAACCCTCAAGGCCTAATAGGGCTCTCAAGGCCCAAACATTTTGGCCTAAACACGAAGCCCATACTTCGATTGACCTGACCCTCGGGTTCTAAAACCCAGGTCGTTACAAGATATGCATTGATTTATCAAGTATGAGGATGCTTAAAGGCAATGAGAAATGGTTCCTAAATGGAACGTGGTTGTTTCCTTGGCCAATGTGATTTTGCATATGGAAATGGTTTGTTAAATGCATAAGGAAAAACAATAAATAAAATTGTTTAAAATAGTATATAGTCTATTTGACATACAAAAATAAATTATCGAATATAGTTGGAATGCCATATGGTTTAAAGTGCACTATAATATAAGTAGATCGCTCCACGACTTACGAGTATGTGGTAAGACTACTCGGATGTTGGTCCTTCGCTTGTGGTAGAGGTGAGACTACCCGAATTGAAGGTGAACCTTGCTTTTTGGTAGAGGTGAGACTATCCGGATAAGTTAAGAAAGGAAAACTGATAGAGGTGAGACCATCGGGAAATCCGTGAATCCGATGAATTTTTATAAAGTTTATGGTTTAATAAAGGTCACACTAATTGCCAATATATGAGGATATAAAGAAAAGTAAAATTGAAAGCTTAATGCATATGATTTGATCAAGCATGTTTTATTAAATGCTTTGAGAATGAAAAAATTGTTACTAAAGTATGATCCATATGTTTCGAACAAGCATGTTTTATTAAATGCTTTGAGAATGGTGAGTATGAATTGCTTAAATACGAGTTTCTACTATCAATTTTGGTTTTGAAAATGCATTAATGTTTTACCCTTTTTAGCACACTCACTAGGCATATGTTTCGAACAAGCATGTTTTATTAAATGCTTTGAGAATGGTGAGTATGAATTGCTTAAATATGAGTTTCTAATATCACTTTTGGTTTTGAAAATGCCTTAATGTTTTACCCTTTTGAGCGCACTCACTAGGAATTATATGCTTATGCTCTCTGTTCTTCTGCCAATGCAGTGAATTAAGCATATGCGGGTTGTGGTTCGAGGCAAGAAGTGATCCCAAGGCAAGCATATTAAAGAGTATGTTTATGGTGTTATCATTATTTATAATAAGGCAATGTGGAATAATCATTGGGATATTATTTTGTATAAGGCATGATTATATGGTTGAAGTTTATATCATGTTGGATGATGGCATTATTTAATGTGTACGATGTTGGTTTTATTTAATGCTAAGTACATTTGATGGTTATGATCTAATGTCATAAAATGGTTTAAATAATGATTGGATGGGTTGCTTATATTCTAAGTGTACATATGGTCATATGCTTCTAATTTTATTTGATCTATAGCCTATGTTGTGATCTTGACCATTAGGTGCATTGGGTGTTGCTTTATGTTCTTAGGAAGCATGCCTCTAGATTCCTTGGTTGAATATGAATTGTGTTGATTAATTGTCATATAATTAATTGAGCCTAGATGTTTAATGATGTTACAATTATAGGAGCTTGGCAAGGTTATTTGTTTGTATTTTATGTTCGAGTTGGGATTCGTATTGTAACCCCCTCGACCCGGCCTAGTCGCAAGACCAAACCGAGCGAGCTACATTAGGTTTACCAAGGTAAACCATAAGGAAAGAAACCAAAATGCGACCACTTTTTTATTTTATCTTGTAGATGCAAAATCATTAACCTATATGTTCATACTGTCATCAAGTGAAAACTCAACTCAATCGGGCATCGATTTGACATCCAATTGGCTCAATTGCAATTTAAGGACCAAATTACAATTTCATCAAACTATAGGGACTTAGCACATTTTTAGGTTACCAACCTTTAATTAAGCAGGTCTCATATTCTCATGTCGAAAATCAACTCGACTCGATTATTCAAACTCAATTAATTGCATCCACAACATTCAGGGACCAAAATGCAAGGGAACAGAACTTCACTTCATGACATTAACCGAAATAACAGACAACCGTACCGATACCCGTGACACCGTATCGATATGGTGCCTTATACAAGCCAGTACTATTTTGATACACCACGACATGTTTTGGTATGCCTAACTGGTAGTTCGTAAATATTTGGCACACGTACCGATGCGGTATGGTAATGTTTCGATACACGAGTTTTGTCCCAAAAAGTAGATTCCAGTAAAGAAAATCCATACCGGTACACCCAAGCCCTATCGAAACACCATGCTTGATTTGGCCTAGCCGTACCGATATGGTCCCCCGCGTATCGGTACGCCTGGGCCTGTAATGTCACATTTAACTGGTTTAACAAGCTCTTAGCCTATCCAAAACACCCTAACATGCTTCTAACATACATCCAACATATTCAGGATACAATTCAGAGCATAGCATCACAGATTCAACATCAATTCATGGCATTTTGCATCAAACGTAAATCTATAGGCATGCAACCTAGAAACCATTCAAGTAAAACATGAAACTCCAAACCATCACCAAAACCAAACCATAAAGGCCATTTACAACTTTAGAGCAATCAATCAAACTTTCTCAAACAGGGTGTTTATCAAAACATCTCCCAAAACCAAAATGAGTACCCCGTTGCCCTTATTACTTATAGTCTAATCCAAACATACTTTGGTAAACAAGTCTTGCTAGGATCCCTTGCTCCTTGCTGCCTCCAAAGCTCTCAATTCTCAGCATTGATGGACAATAAGAGCGTAAGCACACAAGGCTTAGTGAGGAGCGCTCACAAACAAAACACCATCAATGAATTTAAAATCATATCTTAATAACTTATTGAAATCCCATTTCAAAATCGTGTTTCAACAACATTTAAAACATCATTATGCCTTTTAACCATGCACTTAACATCTTTAAAACCAGCATATTAAACTGTATGCAACATGTATCATTAACCAACAACAAGTCCCATTGCTCAACCTAAATTTAAGTCTTCCCACGCATAACAACCATATACAAAGCTTAAAGAGTAAACATGTATAAATCACATTATACAACATAAACTTTCCAATGATACATCAACAAATATATTGGCTTACAAGTGATCATTAAACAAGTCCATTAACAAAAGAGTTCATCGGATACACAGATTCAACAAGTGTTCAACCAACACTTCAAGCCATCTCAACCTGAATAGCGATACAACAACAATCGCAGTACATTACCAACCGTGTACACCTTTCAACCCATGGGGACACCAACCCCAATCATTGGTTAGACGCTTAATCCACTAACAGGAGTCTACGATACTTTTTAACCCCTCAACCATTAGGGTACTCGGATGGCGTTTTCGGTAAACGGATCGAACCCCTCAACATCCAAGGTGACTTATTATAGTGCACTCAATCATATGGCCGACCAACTATATCCGATAACAATTTTAAAACCACATCACTTGCCAATGTAATTAACCATTTAGCATTTACCTCACTGTTTATAACAAGCATTAACCAAACCATTTTTCCAAAGCAACAACCATGCTTTAAACCACAAGTATAATCCATATATCTTCAAGGACCACTTACCATGTGCATCCTTCAGCATTTCATGCTCAAAAATGGTATATCAAATACTTTAAAACATGCATAAATAGTAGGTAACATGTAAATCAAAAAAGTGCATAAAACCATTTAACACTAGCACGACCGAGAGAGAAAATCCACTTTTACTTACTTCTGAGTTTAAACCAGCGTATCAAGCTAAGTTTAAACTCACATAAACCACATTTAAAACATTCAATGCTAGAATCCACGTTCTCACTCACCGAGACCGAAGCCTTGATTTGCCAACGCAAACCAAAGCCTCCAATGCTACATCGTTCGCATCCAAAACAACCTCCCCTGTTTAAACCACATACCAACAGAGGATTAATGCATCTCCATGCATTTACAACACTGCAACAATATATCGTCGCGGATTCTTGCATTCACCTCACAATTACCCAACCACAACAACCGAAAACCTCAACTAATCCTTTCTAAACACAACCCAGCCACAACCTAACAATCTAACACCACTTTTATCATCAATTAACATCTAGAAACATAATCAAATCAACCTAACACCTCCAGCAAACACACATCCACCATAAAACCTCAAAACACGAATTTAGCAACCTAAACAATTAGAGATTCAAGAGTTTCGGGGTTCCATTGATAAAATTGACCTATCAACATCATTAAACATCCAAAATATGTTCAAAAACAATCCATAATACTAGAAATTAGATTCAATTCGAATCTCTATAATTTCATCAATTTTACTTAATTAAATCTATATAAAAACGTAAAATCAAATTATAAACCATAAATCAAGGATCAAATACTTGAGAATGTCAATAAAGAATAATTTAACAGAGGAGATCACGTACCTTACCCCTGTTATGTGTTTTCTCCCTCAATTGGCTTGTTTAAAGCTAAGAAAACATAAGATTTCAATGAGATTTTGTAAAACAAAGCTAAAGAATCAAGTTAGAATCAATAATCTGAGTGAAAATAATCTCTCACCTCTAGATTTTGATGAAATTCTGAGTGTTTGGTAGAAAAAAATTGAGAGAAAAAGTTTAGGAAAAAGTTATGTAAATTTTCTTTAAAAGCAAATAACTAATTTAGATATTTTAATCCCTCTTAATCACCCTCTAAAACACATGTTTAAAATGATTTAATTGAAGGAAGAAACCACCAACAAAACTTGGTAAAATTAGCTCCTTAAGGATTCTAAGAATTTGACCCTTTTCATTTTAGTCACTTTTAAACAGTTTTCAAAAAGCGCATTTTGGTCACTAACCAAAATGTCACATTTCCAAATTCCATTTTCCAAAATTGATTCCACCAAAAATCAATATATATCAAAAGGTGATTTTTAACTATTTTTCCATATTTTTATCTTACCGAAAAATATATGATCCCGAATCTAACTCGAATATCTAACATGGTCCACCAGACCGTTTAATAAACCTCAAAATCGCTAAGCCCTAAAACCGGGGCATTACAACTCTCCCCTTAAGAAATTTTGTCCTCGAAATTTACCTAGAGGAAACAGATGCGGAAACTGCTCCACCATATCTGACTTACGTTCTCACGTGGCTTCCTTAACTCCGCAGTGCCTCCACAACACCTTAACTAACTGAACCGTCTTGCCACGAAGAACCTTACTGCTGGTATCAAGAACCTCCACCGGTTCCTCATTATATGACAAATATGGTCTCAACTCGATATCTTCTACTGGTATAACATACGACGGATCCGACTGATACTTCTACAACATCGAAACATGAAACACATCATGTATCTTCTCCAGCTCGGGAAACAACCTCAACCGATAAGCAACAGGACCCATACGCTCAACAACCTCATACGGTCCAATAAACCTCAGGCTAAGCTTTCCCTTCCGCCCTAAACGCATCACCTTTTTCCAAGGCGGCACCTTCAAAAACACTTGGTCACCAACGGTATACTCTATATCCCTACGCTTCAAATTTGCGTAAGATTTCTAACGATCCGTAGCCGCTTTCAGGCGCTCACATACCAACTTAACCTCTTCATTGGCATCTTTCAACACATCAGGCAAAGAAATGTGCTTCTCCCCAACTTCAGCCCAACACACGGGTGTACAACACTTCGTACCATACAACGCCTCGTATGGTGCCATCTGTATACTAGCCTAATAACTGTTATTATAAGTGTACTCCACCAAGGGCAACTGCTTCTCCCACGTTCCTTGAAACTCAATAATGCAGCACCTCAACATATCCTCGAGAACCTAAATCACGCGCTCTAACTGACCATCCGACTGAGGATGATACGAAGTGCTAAAATTCAGTCTTGCTCCCAGAGCATGATGCAAGAACATCCAAAACCTTGTCGTAAAATGCAAATCTCTATCTGAAACTATGGATTTAGTCACCCCATGCAAACGCACAATCTCAGAGATGTACAGATCAGGCAACTTGTCTAAGGTATACGTAGTATGCACTGGCACAAAATGCGCACACTTCGTAAACCGATCAACAATCACCCAAATGGAATCCTTCTTGGTCGGTGTCAAAGGCAATCCAGACACAAAATCCATGGTGATTCTTTCCCACTTCCATTCCTTTATCCTCAACGGTTGCAACAACTCAGAAGGAAACTGATGCTCAGCCTTTACCCGCTGACAAACCATGCATCAACCAACAAAATCAGCCACATCTTTATTTAGACCAACCCAATAGTATTCTTCCCTCAACCCCGATACATTTTAGTACTACCAGGATGCAATGCAAAAGGAATAGCATGTGCTTCGGTCAAAAAGGTAAGCCTCAACTCATCATCCTCCGGCACAACCACTCGACCTTTGAAACACAACACTCCATCATCATTAAAATAAAAATCCGTAGGATTTCCATCCATGATATCCTTCACATGTGGTACCAAACCATCACCATACGGCTGCCTCTTCTTAATCAACTACAACAAGGACGACTTCAACTGTAACTCCGCTAACAACCCTTCGTCACCCGTCACACTCAAGCGAGCAAACATAGCTCTCAACTCCACAGCTGCTTTCTTACTCAAAGCATCCGCCACAACGTTGGCTTTTCTCATATGATATTCAATGGTCAAATCATAATCCTTAAGCAACTCCAACCATCTTTGTTGCCTAAGGTTCAACTCCTTCTGCGACACCAGGTATTTCAAGCTCTTATGATCTGTATAAACCATACACTTCTCGCCATAATGGTAATGCTTCCAAATTTTCAAGGCAAACACAACTACGGCAAGCTCAAGGTTATGAGTATGGTAATTACGCTCATGCACCTTCAATTGCCTAGATGCATTCGCAACTACCATACCCTCATGCATCAACACACAACCAAGCCCAACATAAGATGCATCAATATAAACAACAAACTTCTTCCCTGATTTAGGCTGAACCAAGACTGGAGCGCACGTAAAAGATTCCTCCAACTTTTCAAATGCTCGCTGCCTAACCTCCGTCCACTCAAAACGAACATTCTTCTGCAACAACTTGGTCAAAGGAGCAGCCAAACTGGAGAATCCTTCCACAAACCTAAGGTAATAACCAGCCAAACCAAGAAAACTCCAGATATCTATTACCGACTTAGGCACCTTCCAACTCATCACTTCCTCAACTTTATGCGGATCAACACAGATTCCCTCGACCGACACAACGTGCCCAAGGAAAACAACCTCCCTAAGCCAAAACTCACACTTGCTTAACTTAGCATACAACTAATTAGCCATCAACATCTGAAGCACAAACTGCAAATGTTTGCCATAATCCTCCTCTGTACGATAGTACACTAGGATATCATCGATAAACACCACCACAAACTGATCCAAAAACTCATGGAACACCCGGTTCATCATGTCCATGAAAGTAGCTGGTGCGTTGGTCAAACCAAACGGCATCACAAGAAACTCATAATGCTCGTACCTCGTACGAAAAGCTGCCTTGGGTACATCCACATCCTTCACCTTCAATTGATAGTACCCAAACCTCAAATCAATTTTAGAAAACACTGACGCACCTCAGAACTGATCAAACAGATCATTTATTCGCGACAACAGATACTTGTTCTTTATCATCAACTTGTTCAACTGCTGATAGTATATACACATCCCTAATGTACCATCCTTTTTTTACAAACAATACCGGTGCACTCCACGGTGAAATACTCAATCTAATGAACCCACGATCAAGGAACTCCTACAATTGCGTCTTTAACTCCTTCGGGGCCATGCGATACGGAGCAATAGACACCGGTGTCGCATCTGCATAGGTTGCAAAGCCAAACTCTACCTCACGTTCAGGTGGTAACCCCGACAAATCTTCCAGAAAAATACCCGAAAACTCGCATATCGTGTGAATATCCTGCACCCTCAACTCCTTTGAAACAGGCTTCATCACATAGGCCAAGAAAGCCTGACATCTGGAACCCAACATCCGACTCACTTCCAAAGCTAAAACAACATTAGACAAGAATTTGGCATTCTCGCCAACAACCACCACCTCAAAATCATCCGACAACCTTAAGGATATCTGTTTGGTCTCAAAATCCACCACGACTAGATGCTCGGACAACCAATCCATGCCCAAAATAACATCAAAGCCATGGAATGGAAACTCCATTAGATCCATGACAAAAACATAGCCTTGAACCATCAACGGGCGCCTACGATACAACTTCCAAACTGCAACTGTCTCTCCAAGAGAGCTGGTCCTCTAGCACCCACATTTAGAATTTCAATAGGTATATCAAGCAACTAGGCATGCTCACACAAGATGTATGAATGGTTAGAACCAGAATCAACCAACGAATAAAACAACAAGGACTGTAAAAAAAAGTACCTGCAATCACACTGGTGTCATTACGACCCTCGCAGTGCACATACACCCTAGCCAATCCACCTTCCCCAGGCTGGATAACAATGGTATGAGCTACAGTCCTCTGGCCACCATCTCGATGCTGAAATGGTCTACGACCACAACCACAGCCTCATTGCGGAGCAACAACAGGTGCAACATCCTGCCCACCTCGAGCCAACAACGGACAATCACGTCTCTGATGGTTGCCAGGCCCACAACTCCAACAAGCATTAACCATAATAGGCGCATGTGCCTGACCCTCCCAGGCCAAACGCAGACAATCTCGCCTTAAATGATCTCAGGATCCACAAACCCAACAGGTGTTAAACGGCGCTCTAACCTAGGCACCCTGGCCCTGGACTCTACGTCCCACAACATCTCCGCCATGCCTCGGCTCCGGGCGAAACCTCCTGTCACGGTGTCTCTTAGCCTGACCATCGCTAGAACCAGAATCAGCAACTCTCTTACCCGAGCTAATGTAACACCCTAACCATTATTCTATATCCATTACCAATTAGAGTATTACATTAATATTTATAAGAAAAATTATAAATTGTCTATTTTTCCATTAGTCGCGTAGAATCATATTTTGAATTTTTGTCCCATCGAATTAGGTCCAATTTCAGGCAGCAACTTAACAATTCTTATCAATGATATATAAGGGATATAACTGCCTAAAATAAAAATCTACCCGATTGCTCTATTTACCCTTTTCTAGTTACTATACGTTTTTAAATTTAATATAATTACTCACCATCCACTATAAACATAAACTAGTTTATAGGTTATTACAAACCATATATAAATTAGTATATAACCGACTAATTTTAACATATACATGCAATCTAGAAACATCAATACACATTAAAATATGTTATTAATGATACCATGGTTATATTCTGGATAAGTAGGATGCCGCTCATTACTCCAAACTTTGCTTTTTACCTACGCGTGAAAACCACACACTAAGTATATACTTAGTGAGGCAATAATAATATCCAGTGCAATATAACATAACTATAACTAATAACATGTAACCATATTCATGCATTTTAAATCACTAGACATGTCTTACCATCATGTTAATCATATATCAACATAATATAAATAGGATATAACTTTCTTACCAATATACTTGCCATAATTTTAAGAGTTTATGAACTCTTTCACCCGTTTATCAATTATTTACCAATACTATAGCCCAAATATAAACCTATGAGGACCCTAGGTACTCGAGTCAAAGATGCACCGAAGTGCTAATACACATAAGGTCGTGCCCACCATAATACACATAAGGCCGTGCCCACCATATGCACTAAGTGTTCTTTATATACACTATAGTGCTAAACCAGATATGCAGCGTGCTACTAGACTCTATGGCATGCCAACTATACCCTATCCCTCAATAACTTATTTGGGCATATTTTCCATATTTATTCTATCCATGGCAACGTATATCAACATAATTTAACATTGGGCAGTTCATACTCGAAATAACATTCATAGTATTACATCATATATAATTAGTGATGCATGCATTAATATTAAATTTTTGACATACTTAAAATATGTCAGTCATATGATCAATGACATAAATATCATGCCAATATATAAACCAGGTAGACTTATCGCAAGTCTTCCCAATGATGTATAAAATATTCATGTATCATGTTATGTATGTATTGCACTCACCTGATGCCTCACTAGCAACCTTACTGTCGATTTAACCTTACTCTTGAACTTTTCCCTTATCTTTAAACTTGCTCCGAATACGATCTTGATCACGGTCACGATCTATAAAATCATCGTTTACCAAACACATACATTTCAAAGCATATGTTAGTATCATTCTAACATAAGCACATATTACGAATAAAATTCCTAAAAATCCTTTATTATTCATATCCATCACAGACATTCTCAAATCTCATAAAATAACCATAAAATGAATTCTTTTAGAATTCATCTCAATTTTTCCAACTTATTCAATATGGTCACTTGCCATTGAACTTCAAATTCAATCATTAAACAACATATTCAAGTATTCCAAGAATACCTTCAAGCTTAACACATTAATTTCTAATCACTTTCCATATCATTCTCAATTTTTCCTTAATATGCCATTTGGTCCTCAACACTTTGTAAACTTCCAAATTGATCCAAACAATATTCCAAGCCTTGTAAAATCATTCTCACATCATTTCTAGCCTTAGGAAAATTTTCCATAATTTTCTCTAATATTCCCCCAATAGGCCGAATATGAAGGGTCAAGTTACTCAAATTTTCCAACTTGGTTCAAGCCAGAATTCAACTTCTAAACCTCATTTCCAAGCTTCTATAACCATTCCCATATCAAAATCAATCCAAAATCAACTTCATATCAAAACCCTAACTTAAACCAAATTAGGATTTAACTAATTTCAAGTAGTTTCAATCATCATACAAGCTTGGATATGATTTAACAACAACAACTTCATTAAAATCTAATCTTAAATCTTCAAAATTAAACATCCCCTTCATCCATCATAATCATAAAACTAAGGTTTCAAGCAAGGAAAGCATGAACAATTGGTACCAAATGATAGAGAATTTCATGGAGATCAACTTCATGTTTCATGCTTTGATCCAAAATCCAACTAAATAAGCTTGAAAATCATAAAATTTCTTCTTACCTTTGGTGTGAGTTTAGAATAAGGGGAGAAAGATGAAGATAATTCTTGATTTTTCTATTCTTTAATTTTGATCCATTTGTCATCTTTTTTAAAAAATCCAAATTAAAAATCTCTTTTATTACAAAATGACCATTTTGCCCTTGTAATACAATGTCCGACATCTTGCCACATGTCAAAAGATTAATCCAGGGTCAAAAATAAACCAAGTAATTAGTGATTACCAACTTTACCCTTGAAATTTTCCAAAATACCATATTGCCCTTTTTCATCTAATGGCTCATATTTAATATGGAAAATCTACTTTAATCCAATGGTTCATGTTAAATCCTACAATTTTAAGACATGAAAATGAAATTTTTAACCTTGCCTTATCAACCTTTAAAATATCTTGAATATCCGATTTGATCCGATTATCCGAATATTTTTCTAAACTTTATCGCTTTATAGCCATTAATACAAACTCCATACGAAAAATCCAAGTAACACAAAAACATCATTCTTGGGGGTAAACTTTTCATTTATGGGACTAAAATACATAACTTTTGGAAATTACAATTTAGTCCTTGAACTTTTCCTAAGTTTATACTTTAACCATAAAACTTTCAAAATTTTTATTTTAGTCACTAACCAAAAATTGAGATATTACAATTCTCCCCCTTAAGAAAATCCATCCTCGAATTTTCCTTACATACTTGGTTCAAAAAGGTACGGATGCTGCTTTTTCATTACTTCATCTGCTTCCCAAGTAGCTTCTTCTACTTTGTGATTTCTCCACAAGACTTTAACTAGAGGAATCTTTTTGTTCCTTAATTGCTTTTCTCCTCGAGCTAAAATTTTTACAGGTTTTTCATCATTGGTCAAATTCGATTGAATCTTGATTTCTTCTGGTGTAATAACATGTGAAGGATCTGATCGACATCTTCGAAGCATGTACACATGAAATACATCATGGACTTTACTCAACTCCGGTGGTAAAGCTAGTTGATACGCCACTGGACCAACCTTTTTTAAGATTTCATACGGACCAATAAATCTTGGACTAAGCTTTCCTTTTCGTCCAAAGCGTAATATCTTTTTCCAGGGTGAAACCTTTAAGAATACTTTATCTCCAACTTCGAACTCTTTATCCTTTCTTTTAAGATCTGAATATGACTTTTGTCTATCAGCAGCAACCTTGAGATTATCTTGAATTATTTTTACCTTATTCTCCATTTCTTGAACAAGATCTAGTCCGATGATTTTTTGATCCTCCAACTCGAACCAATTAAATGGTGTTCGACATTTTCTTCTATATAATACCTCATAAGGTGCCATCTTTATACTTGTTTGATAATTGTTGTTGTAGGCAAACTCAACTAATGGAAGATATTTCTCCCATGAACCTGAAAAATTAATTATGCAAGCTCTGAGCATATCTTCGAGTATTTGAATAGTTCTTTCTGATTGTCCATCTATTTGATGATGAAAAGCAGTACTGAAGTGTAGCCGAGTTCCAAAGCTTCATGTAGTGCACTCCAAAACCTTGAAGTGAACCTTGGATCTCTATCAGATATAATAGATCTAGGAACTCCTGC
The DNA here is from genome assembly GCA_019671005.1 of Hibiscus mutabilis. Lineage (NCBI taxonomy): Eukaryota > Viridiplantae > Streptophyta > Magnoliopsida > Malvales > Malvaceae > Hibiscus > Hibiscus mutabilis. The sequence continues at coordinate 43,384,982 of CM033719.1, forward strand.
AATCTAACAATTTCTTTAATATATAACTCTGCCAACTTGTTCAAGGAGTAATCTGTTCGAACTGGTATGAAATGTGCTGTCTTAGTTATTCGATCTACAATCACCCAAATCGAATCTTTCTTACTTGGCATTAATTGTAGACCTGTTACAAAATCCATAGTGACATTTTCCCACTTCCATTGTGGGATTGAGATCGGTTGAAGTAATCCCGATGGAACTTGGTTTTCTGCCTTTACTTGTTGACATGTTAAACATTTAGCATCAAACTCAGTGATAGCTTGTTTCATGCCAGGCCACCAAAATTGACTCTTTACGTCTTGATACATTTTGTTGCCTCCTGGATGCATAGTTAAAGGACTGAAATGTGCTTCTGAAAGTATTTCCCTCTTTAAATCCTTATCTTCAGGAATGTATACGCGTCCCTTGTAGTATAGGCATCCATTTGATTTTATTTCAAAGTCTTTAGATTCACCATGTTCAACTTGCCTTTTCTTATCCAAACATTCTGCATCCTTTGCTTGTAACTCTTTAATCCTTTCCATCAGAGTAGGCTTAACTTGAAGTTTAGCCATTATTGCACCATTTTCCTGTAACTTTAACTGAGCATTAAATGATCTCAAGGCAGAAAATGTCTTCCGGCTAAGTGCATCTGCTACCATATTAGCCTTCTCTGGATGGTAATCAATGATTACATCATAGTCCTTGATCAGTTCTATCCATCTTCTTTGCCTCAAATTAAGCTCCTTTTAAGACAATAAATATTTCAAACTTTTATGATCCGTGAAGATGTAGTACTTTTCACCATATAAGTAGTGACGCCAAATCTTCAAAGCGAACACCACTGCAGCCAACTCTAAATCATGAGTAGGATAATTTCTTTCATGAGTTTTAAGTTGTCGAGAAGCATACACTACAACTTTTCCTTCTTGCATTAATACACACCCCAAACCATTATAAGATGCATCACTATATATTGTAAAATCCTTCCCTGATTCTGGTTGTACCAAAACAGGAGCTTCTGTTAATATCTTATTCAATTTGTCAAAGTTTTCCTGACATTTATCAGTCCAAACAAATGTCACATCTTTCCTTAATAACTTAGTTATTGGAGTGGCAATCATTGAAAAATCTTTCACGAATCGCCGATAATAACCAGCAATCCCAAGAAACTTCTTACTTCAGAGACATTTTGAGGAACTTTCCATTCAAGTATTGCTTGAACCTTCTTAGGATCAACTCAAATTTCTTCCGTAGAGACTACGTGTCCAAGGAAAGCTACTTCAGACAACCAGAATTCACTTTTTGACAGCTTTGCATATAATTTCTTTTCTCGGAGGATCTGAAGAACTACTCGAAGATGAGTATCATGATCCTTTTTGGTTTTTGAATAAACCAATATATTTTCTACGAATATTACCACAAATTGATCCAAATATGGCTAAAATATCCGATTCATCAGATCCATAAAAGCTGTCGGTGCATTTGTAAGTCCAAAAGGCGTTACTACAAATTCATAATGCCCATAACTAGTTCTAAAAGTTGTCTTTGGTATATCTGCTTCTTTGATCTTCAATTGATGATACCCTGATCGAAGATCAATTTTAGAAAACATCGTTGCTCCTTTAAGTTGATCAAAGAGGTCATCAATCCTTGGTAAAGGATATTTATTCTTTACCGTTGTAATAACCCAAAATTTGTTATGTTGATTAAAGGTCATTTAGTACTAAGATAAGGGCTTAAAAGCTAACTTAGTGACTAAAATGACAGCAAGTCAAAAGTTGGTTTCTAGAGCCTAAAGATGGGAAAAGTATAGGCACCTGATGGATAATTTTTACCATTAGTAATTTTTATTTCACAGATAAGTAATACAGGTTACTGGAAGATGATATGTATAGTCAGATTTCCGGTATAAGATTTATGTAGAAATTTATTCTCGATCGAACAATCAGGGGAATGAGCAGATATTGGATTCAAATAAAATTACATGGAGAATTTATCAGTAATTATTTTATCCTGTACATGGATTAAACAGATCATGGAGAAAAATCTGATATAGATCCCGGGAATAAAAATGCAGTATAAGATATCGAATTTCGATTGAACTGCAAAGTTAAGCGTGCTCAAGGCATATGACGGGTGACCTAGTGGGAAGGTCTTATGTCAGTACTTGAGACTGATAAAAAGTAATCAGATCGAGTTAATATTATTCGTATGGATATCTAATAAAGGATTATTAAGAGAAATTTTACTCGATGAGGATTTTCAATAATTATCAGAATAATAGACTGAGTTAGGAAAATTCAGTCTAACTCTTTAGGAAATAAAGTTTTTATGAGATAATAATATTAATTTTTCCGAATATGGAAATATAAAATTTACAGAATAAATTCGATAGCTCGGTAAAGGTAAAATCGTAGTAGGAGTGTTTTGTGAATATCGGGAAATCGAATCGAATTGAAATTTCAAAAATTGTTCCATAAGCCATAGAAAATCATAAAATAATATTTATGGAATAGTGGCCGGTTGAGAAAGAACTAATTTAGTTAGATTGTAATGGAATGTCAGTTTTTGAAACAAACTAGTAAATAAAGACTAGTTAGAGGGTAAATTGGTCATTTGGAAAGGGTGACAATTTTGAAATATTTTTAAAATGTTAGGGACATTTTTGGAAGATGAAATATAAAAGGACTTAATCTTGGCCCTTGATTTTAGATGATTTTAATTAGCCATTGGATTTAAAGGCTAAGTTGGTAATTTCACTATTTAAATAAATTTAAAATTCATTTAATTTTACAAGTGGCAAAAATAAGACAAATTCAAAGCATTTTAGTCAAAAAGATGAATAAAATTTTGTTCATCTTTCTCATGCCGACCGTGAGCTATAGGAAACCATGGGAGAAAGAATATACAAATTTTCTTTAGCAATTTTGAAGGCTTTTAAGCAAAATTCAAGGTATGATCCTTTAGAATAATTTATTTTACATTCAATTCTCTACATTTTGGTAGTAATATTGCATGGTGTTGTGAAGAACTACTTGAGTTATTCATGAGAAAGAATTAGGGAATTGATGTGCTAAGTTGAAGTTAGGACTTGAATTACATGAATTCAATGTTGTTTTGATGAAATTAAGCTTGGATTGTGTTTAATTTCATGATGAAGTTAAGAACCCTAACCCCAAAATTTGGGAATTTATTTAGGGAATTGAAATTAAAGGATGTTTATGAAAGATTAGGGCTTGTACATGCTTGATTTAGTGATTGGATTGAAGAATTATGTTGAATTGCATTAAGTGACCAAAACGAAAATTAAGTAAAGTTGGGGGCTGATCTGTTATGGCTGGAAATGATATGAACTTGGATTGAATTGATGAATAGCATGTTTAAATTTAAGAGTTGGGAGCTTGTATCTTTAAGTGATCATTTTGGCCAAGTAGAAAAAAATGAAGGACCAATTCGGATTTGGCTTAAAGGAAGGGGAAAATTTATAAGAAAATTATAGTTTTAGTATATTTCATTGAATCGAATATAGAAAGTTTAATTTTGATGTTTAGATCAAAATAAAGTTCTTGAATGATAGAAGGACCAAAATGGCAAGCATGAAGAAGTTTAGGGATTGAAGTATGATACTGAAAATTTATGAGTACTTAATTTAGATTATTGATTTAAGTACTTGAATTGAATAAAGGAAGGGAATAGTAGCTTAATTACTTTAAGGACTAATTCGGCCAAATATGAAAGTTTAGGGACCAATCCGGCAATGTAGTTCTTGATGAAGACTAATTTTGATTTTGGTTAAATAATTGTTTAAGCCTATTTTGATGAAGGATGTAAAGAGAACTTATGAATACAAGCTTCATTCAGTTATTTGAAGTAAAATGATAGGACTAAATTGATAAGTAAAGAAATAAGGAGAAGTTATGGTAAATTTAGAAACTAAATATGGGAAGTTAGGTTTAATTTAAATTATGGCAGTAAGTTTAGAAACTCACCATAAATTTTATAAAAATTGTTAGATGGTGAATTTTATACCGATATAAAGGTATGTCAGTCTAGTTTCGTTTCCATCAAACGGAAATTGATTTCGAGTTCCGAGTTAAAAGATATGAATTTCTATTCGAATGAACGTCAGAAAATTATAGAGCAGTTTTCTGCCTGGACAATCTATGACGTGAATTCAGTGATTTTTCATAATTTTTGTAGATTTTATTAATTTATTTGGCTTATACCGTTAGAACCGTTATCGAATCTAGTTTCTCTAGTATAAAGGAAATTAAGATCCCATATGTATTCTGCCCTGTACAAGTAAATCTTTGAAGGTAGCGCAAGCTGTCAGAAAATTGAATTTGAAACATTTTGTATTTAAATGTTAGTTAGCAAGCTCGGAAGAGTTAATGGAAGTTCAAATTGGTCACTAAGGACCATAATGAAATTTCAAAAAAGTATCGGAAAGAGAGGAAAACAATTGGAAATTTTATTTTCGAATAATTATGTTAAAAAGCAAGTTTAAGGTATTGTTAGATTTGAGTCTAACAAATATTTTTTTGTATTTATGTGATAAATGTATTCAAGTTCGAATCAGAGAAGGTTCGAGGTACTATGAAAGAAAGGATCGAACTAGGGCTTAGTGAGGCATCATGTTAAGTGGCCAGAGTGAGCGTATTTTTACTTATTTATTATATATGTGATATGAATGAGTGCATTTTTATTTATTTTATATATATGACTTGAGAGAGACTTGCAAGATGTCGACCTTAATATTAGTGAAAATATATGTTGATCAAAGTTATGTAAATGGCATATGTGATACACTGATATGGCATAATGATTTATATAAGGTAAATCAAATTTTAGATATTTGGGTATGAACTGCCCATTATCGAATAATGCATGATATTACTCATGAATTGGATACTGAAAAATGGAAATATTATATTGTTATGCCCAAGTACTAGTGTGAGAGTCTTTCGTATAATTGGATATCCAGAGAGTCATAGCAGCTGCATTCCAGCACTACGGTGCGTTCCAGACACTTTAGTGTTGATATTAGACGCTACGGCGTTGAAGTCACTTCGATGATGATTAGACACTTCAGTGTCGACTAGCAAAAAAAGTGCAATAATGAGGAGCAAAGAGCGTCCTCGAGTACGTATTCATCCCAGTCGCTTCGGCGATGCAAAGGCTACGGCGTTGTAGACACTATGGTGTCGTAAGATGACTTGTATACCATAGGTTCACATGAAAATGCATGAGAATATTTGGTATAGTTGGATATCCATAGGGTCTTAGCAGCTGCGTCCTATCACTACGGTGTGTTTCATTCACTTCGGTGATGTTTAGACACTTCGGTGTTGACTTAGACGCTACGATGTTGTTCAGACACTTCGGTGTTGTTAGCACAAAATGTGCGATTATAAGGAGAAAAGAAAGTACTGATTATGAGGAGCAAAGAGCATCCTTGAGTATGTACTCATCCCAGTCGCTTAGGCAATGTAGACGCTACGGTGTCGTTGACACTATGGTGTCCCGATGACCCCCGTACCATGGCATCACATGATTTTGTAGTTTGTGATATAATACATGAAATATATTTATGCAGTCAGTTAAGTTAAAAAGCTTAACGTATATTTGATTGATAAAATAAAGATTTGATGATATGATATAAATTGCAATTGGGACACGCTTGCCATTTTCAGGAGCTGTATTGCACTGTTATATGACAGAGGAATGACTTGATATTTACCTTGGGCCATAAGATTTTACAATACAGTTACATGACTTTACAGTAAAAAATTATTGCAGAACAAATTTCTTACATGATTATTCCTGCATTACAGATTACATGATTTATACTTTGGGCTATAATACTTGAAATGCATTTATGCAAGTAGTTAAACTAAAAAGCTTAATGTACACAAGACTGGTAAGACAGATCGAATCCTATGATTTGAAGATGATATTCGTTAAATGAACTATGCATGTAAGATAGTTCTATACATGATAAAATGATATCATCTACAATTGGAAATCGCTTGCCATTTTGCAGGGTTGTGATATTTATAATTATTGTTTTACATTGATATGATTATGCCTCACTAAGTTATTCTTAACGTGTGTTTCATATCACACGTAGGTACTTCAGACTAGATAGCAGAGGAGGAGTTGCACATCGTTGGATCAAGTTAGCCTATATTATCAGTAAGTATCACCACATCCTAGTCTAGTGTGTAATATCCCAAATTTTTGTTTAGTGACTAAAATGTAATTTTTGAAAGTTTAGGGCTTAAAGTGTAAACTTTGGAAAAGTTTAGGGACCAAAGTGCAATTCCCAAAAGTTGTGTAAGTTAACCCGTAAATGGATAGTTCACCCCACAAGAGTGGTATTTTTGTGTTACCTAAATTTTTCATACGAGGCTTATATTATTCGAATTTGGATCGAATAAAATTTTTTAAGCGTGCTCATACCAGAGTAGCACATGGATTAATCTTGAATTTATGAATAATTGATAGAATTGGAGATTCAAGCATGATAGGAAGTTAAAAGGATTGATGTGTCAAGAAAGGAAATATGAGGGACCTATTTTGAAATGAAAGTTTAGTGAAGGATCAAGTTGAAAAAAGTTGAAAGTTGAAGGAAAAATTTCAAGAATGTTAGAAAATAAATGAATGGTTTATTTATACATGAATTTAATGTACAAAACCAATGTAGTGACTAAAATGTAACTTTTATAAAGTTGAAGGACTAAAAAGAAAATAGTCCAAAATTTGTAGACAATAATGGAAATTGTTCCAAAATGGGCTTGATCAATTGTTTGGTGTTCAATTTGGCCTCTAAAGACCTTAGGTTGAATTCGGCAATCACCAAGAATATTGGGAAAAATTTTGAAAATATTTTATATTTGAATAATTATATCTTGAAGTTGAGTTGGTGATGTTAGATTTAAGTCTAACAAAGAATAGTGATAAAATGTGTTCAATTGGTCTTCTACAGTTCGAAGGGAGACTGAAGGAGATCCAAGTGATAGAAAGAAAGAAAAGGATACAGAGTGAGCTTAGCGAGGCTAGCCAGTATAAACAGGTGAGTGCATTTCTAAATGTTTGTATTACATTGAAAATGGCATTGCATTTCTCTATAATACATGATATGATACATTGCTCGACATGGCAAGCTTGATGGAATACAAGGTAAGAACTATTGCTTGCATAAATGATTATGCGTTATGTTTGCATGAGTAGTGATAAGATTAAAATGAAACAAGTAGACACCTTGGGAGTCGATAGCACTAAAGAGGTGGGAATATAAGGAGCAAAGAGCGTCCTTTATGAGGAGCAAAGAGCGGCCTCGAGTACGTACTCAATTTTAGATACTACGGTATTGAATTAGAGGCTATAGAGTCCTAATGGACTTGCCTCGTATCAGGCACTGATCATGCCGTATTGAAATAGATACTTCAGTATCGTAACAAGATGAATTGAAAAAGTTATGAATATGCAGATGATTGCATGATAAAAGCATAATCATGAAAGAGCATATGTTATGCGGATGATCAAATGATGAAAGTATGACCATGATAGAACATATAATATGCAAATGACTGTATGATAAAAGCATAACCATGATAAAGCATGGGCTATGTAAATGATTACATGATAAAAACATGACCATGGTAGAGTACATGATATGCAAATGATTGCATAATAAAAGCGTGAACATGATAAAACATCTGTTATGCAAATAATTACATGATGAAAGCATGCACTTGATAAAGAATATGTTAAGCATTAGATAATACATGATTAATATAACATAAAGTACATGGGTTACATGACAGAGATGAGACATGGCTCATATGATAGTGGTAATACATGATATCATGTCAATATGAAATGCTTGCCATTTATAGAGAAATATAATGCACTCTTACATGATATACTGAATTTGCATTACTTCATGTTTTGATAAACTGAAATTATATGCCTCACTAAGTTCGTACTTAGCGTGTGATGTTGTTTCACACGTAGGTTCTCCGAGATAGATATAAGGAGGAGCTATCATTTTGGGAGATCAAGTTATTACAAAAGCTACGATATGTACATCATAAGAGTAGTTGATATCTAGTGGCATGTACGAATCTTAAAGTATATGTTGGCATGTATTTTAAATCAGTAGATTAGTTTGTAAACTTTAAGTGGATAACTGCTTTAGTAAACCAAAGTTTATGTTATATATATTTATATGATAATATGAGTGAATGGAATTATAAAACGTTTTGTTATAAATAGTTATGATTTTGATGAAGTTAAGTGTCGTTTAACTCTAATCGCGTAATAATTTTAAAATCAAGAAAAAGTCTAGGCAGGGAACATAGTTTCCACCCTGAATAATGTTTTTTCTTCAATAACATATCTTTAAATTTTATAAACCAATTCAGGGTCAAAACTAGCTACTAAAGACTAGCGCCACTTTTTATTTAAAACCTAGAAAGGGTTAAATTACAAGACAAATGAAAATAAAATATTCAAGTCAAGTTTTCTTACAACTTAGTAACATCTTTAATGTATATTAGCATTATGAGTATACGTTAAGGGTGCTACATAGTGGGGCATGTATAGATATTAAATAAGTAGCTATTTTGTATGTCTAAATTTTCATACTCTATTTATAAGTTAATGTGGATGTATGATCTAGAAACAAGACTTAGTTTGAGGAATTAAGAATATTAGAAATGATGCTTCAAACAATTTTAACCTTAGTTGGTTGTTTATCGCGTAGCGATTTTAAAATCAAGAAAGAGTCTAGGGAGCACACACAATTTTCACCCTGAATTATATTTTAATTTTAATAACTGCTTAAAGTATTTTATAAACCAATTCAAGGTCAAAACTAGGTGACTCTAGACAGATTTGTAATTTAGTGAAAACCAAAAAAGGGTTGTTTAATCAAATTAGTTTTGCAAAAAAATTTACTAGTCTAAAAATCAGTGTAAATTAGTTAGTAACATCTTTAATGTGTATTCGAATATCGAATATACGTTGAGGGTGTTACATTTAGTAGTATCAGAGTAAAGGTTTAGCCGATTCTAGAGGTTAAACCGAGTCCAATATGATTTTGCTAAAGTGTGCATGCCTCTTAGGATGTATTGCTTGCATAACTTGATGTAGCTCCTCAATAGTATGAATAAAACTCTAATGGCTATAAGAAAAATAAGATATTGTTAGATTTCGTTAGTTGACGAATTCCAAGGGTTAAGAAAGTTTAGAGAGTAAGGAAAAAGGTAGTCATGGGACGATAAGCTTATGATTGAATAGAATTGTTGGAGATTACTGCAAATGTAATTTGGCAGCCTACTTAAGATAAGCTGAAGGCTGTGATTTTGCATTACAAATTTGGAGACATTATCTACATAGTGAAAAGTGTTATATCTACACAGACTATAGCAGTTTGAAGTACTTAAGGACACAGAGAGATCTAAAATTTAAGCAATGAAGATGAATTGAATTTCTAAAGATTTTCAATGTTATTACTGATTAGGAAACGTTAATGTAGTAGTTGATGCTCTTAGCTGGAAAATGTTCTTTATTCCGCATGCAATGAATACTTAATTATCTTTGGGAAAGAATGGTATACTAAGTACAAAGTTATAACTTTACCCAACCTTGTTAGATCCAATTAAAGATTTGCAAGTGGCAGATGAAGAATGCCTTGAAAAGAGAAAGTAAGTAGAATCTAGAGAAGCCTAAGATTATGAAAGCAGATATGATGGATTGCTATTGAGGAAAAATTTATAATGGTGAAATGAAGAAAGGAATTTTAATAGAAGGACAATCAGTTGGACTATTACGATCTTTGAAGATAAGTTACGAGCCTATATTATTGATAACACAGGATTGTAGGAATGGATTGAAATGTTCAGAATAATCCAAAAGTGGAATGAGTGAATTTGACTCGAAAAATAGAAGACAAAGTGAGGATTCTTTAAAATAATACTAAAGCAACTGCAGATCAACAATAGGTACATGTGGATAAAAAGAAAAAGGATATTGAGTTTAAATTGTAAACAAGGTATGTATGGAAGTTGCACCTTGGAAAAAGATACTATGCTTTGGTCAAAAGGAAAGTTTGGTCTCAGATTCATTGGACCATATGAGACTCTTAAAAGATATGGACAAATGACTTATTAATTGACTTTACCTTCGGAGGTGAGAAAGACTCACAATATATTTCATGTGAATTTGTTTCAAAGGTATCGATCAGATTCTTTTCACGTTATCAACCCAAAGGAAGTTGAATTACAATCCGATATTTGACATATGAAGAAGAACCGATGAAAATCTTAACATATGGAATTAAAAGGAATAAGAAAATTACCTTGGTCAAAGTCCTTTGGAGGAACCACAAAGTGGATAAGGCAACTTGGGAGACCGAGAAGAAAATGAGAGAGCAGTACCCAAAACTATTTAAAACAGGTATGTTTTGAAAATTCAAGGACAAATTTTCTTAAGGGGGAGAATTGTAATACCCCAAAATCTGCTATGTTGATTAAGGGTCATTTAGTACTAAGATAGGGGCTTAAAAGCTAACTTAGTGACTAAAATGACAGCAAGTCAAAAGTTGGTGTTTAGAGCCTGAAGATGGGAAGAGTATAGGCACCTAATGGATAATTTTACCATTAATAATTTTTATTTCACATATAAGTAATACAGGTTACAGGAAGATGATATGTATAGTTAGATTTCTGGTATAAGATTTATGTAGAAATTTATTCTTGATCGAACAATCGGAGGAATGAGAAGATATTGGATTCAAATAAAATTACATGGAGAATTTATCAGTAATTATTTTATCTTGTACATATATTAAAGCAGATCATGGAGAAAAAGCTGATATAGATCCCGGGAATAAAAATGCAGTATAAGATATCGAATTTTGATTGAACTGCAAAGTTAAGCGTGCTCAAGGCATAGGCTGGGTGACCTAGTGGGAAGGTCTTATGCCAGTACTTGAGACTAATAAAAAGGAATCAGTTCGAGTTAATATTATTCGTATGGATATCTGATAAAGGATTATTAAGAGAAATATTACTCGATGAGGATTTTCGATAATTATCAGAATAATAGAATGAGTTAAGAAAATTTAGTCTAAGTCTATAGGAAAGAAAGTTTTTATGAGATAATAATATTAATTTTTCCGAATATGGAAATATAAAATTTTTGGAATAAATCTGATAGCTCGGTAGAGGTAAAATCGCAGTAGAAGTGTTTTGTGAATATAGAGAAATTGGATCGAATTGAAATTTCAAAGATTGTTCCATAAGCCATAGAAAATCATAAATTAATATTTATGGAATAGTGGCCGGTTGGGAAAGAACTAATTTAGTTAGATCGTAATGGAATGTCAATTTTTGAAACAAACTAGTAAATAAAGACTAGTTTGAGTGCAAATTGGTCATTTGGAAATGATGCAATTTTGAATTCTTTTTAAAATGTTAGGGACATTTTTGGAAGATGAAATATAAAAGGATTTAATCTTGGCCCTTGATTTTAGACGAGATTAAATTAACCATTGGATTTAAAGGCTAAGTTGGTAATTTCACTATTTAAATGAATTTAAAATTCAATTACTTTTACAAGTGGCAAAAATAAGACAAATTCAAAGTATTTTAGTCAAAAAGTTGATGAAAATTTTGTTCATCTTTCTCATGCCAACCGTGAGCTATAGGAAACCATGGGAGAAAGAATATACAAATTTTCTTTGGCAACTTTGAAGACTTTTAAGCAAAATTCAAGGTATGATCCTTTAGAATAATTTATTTTACATTCAATTCTCTACATTTTGGTAGTAATATTGCATGGTGTTGTGAAGAAATACTTGAGTTATTGATGAGAAAGAATTAGGGAATTGATGTGCTAAGTTGAAGTTAGGACTTGAATTACATGAATTCAATGTTGTTTTGATGAAATTAAGCTTGGATTTTGTTTAATTTCATGATGAAGTTAAGAACCCTAACCCCAAAATTTGGGGATTTATTTAGGGAATTGAAATTAAAGGATGTTTATGAAAGATTAAGGCTTGTACATGCTCGATTTAGTGATTGGATTGAAGAATTATGTTGAATTGCATTAAGTGCCCAAAACGAAAATTAAGTAAAGTTGGGGGGATGATCTGTTATGGCTGGAAATGATATGAACTTGGATTGAATTGATGAATAGCATGCTTAAATTGCTTAAATTTAAGAGTTGGGAGCTTGTATCTTTAAGTGACCATTTCGGCCAAGTAGAAAAAAAATTGAAGGACCAATTCAGATTTAGCTTAAATGAAGGGCGAAATTTATAAGAAAATTATAGTTCGAGTATATTTCATTGAATCAAATATAGAAAGCTTAATTTTGATGTTTGGGTCAAAATAAAGTTCTTGAATGATAGAAAGACCAAAATGGCAATCATGAAGAAGTTTAGGGATTGAAGTATGATACTAAAAATTTATGAGTACTTAATTTAGATTATTGATTTAAGTACTTGAATTGAATAAAGGAAAGGGATAGTAGCTTAATTACTTAAAGGACTAATTCGGCCAAGTATGAAAGTCTATGGACCAATCCGACAATGTAGTTCTTGATGAAGACTAATTTTGATTTTGGTTAAATAATTGTTTAAGCCTATTTTGATGAAGGATGTAAAGAGGACTTATGAATACAAGCTTCATTTAGTTATTTGAAGTAAGATGATAGGACTAAATTGATAAGTAAAGAAATAAGGAGAAGTTATGGTAAATTTAGAAACTAAATATGAGAAGTTAGGTTGAATTTAAATTATGGCGGTAAGTTTAGAAATTCACAATAAATTCTATAAAAATGGTTAGACGGTAAATTTTATACCGATACAAAGGTATGTTAGTCTAGTTTCGTTTCCAACAAAAGTAAAACTGATTTGAGTTTCTAGTTAAAAGATATGAATTTTTATTCGAATGAAAGTTAGAAAAAATTATAGAGCAATTTTTGCCTGGACAATTTATGATGTGAATTTAGTGATTTTTCATAATTTTTGTAGATTTTATTAATTTATGTGGCTTATACCGTTAGAACCTTTATCGAATCTAGTTTCTCCAGTATAAAGGAAATTAAGATCCAATGTGTATTCTGTCCTATACAAGTAAATCTTTGAAGGTAGCACAAGCTGTCATAAAATAGAATTTGAAACATTTTGTATTTAAATGTTAGTTAGCAAGCTCGGAAGAGTTAATGGAAGTTCAAATTGGTCACTAGGACCATAATGAGATTTCAAAAAAATATCAGAAAGAAAGGAAGACAATTTGAAATTTTATTTTCGAATGATTATGTTAAAAAGCAAGTTTAGGGTCTTGTTAGATTTGAGTCTAACAAATATTTTCTTGTATTTATATGATAAATGTATTCAAGTTCGAATTAGATAAGGTTCGAGGTACTATGAAAGAAAGGATCGAACTAGGCCTTAGTGAGGCATCATGTTAAGTGGCCAAGGTGAGCGTATTTTTACTTATTTATTATATATGTGATATGAATGAGTGCATTTTTATTTATTTTATATATATGACTTGAGAGAGACTTGCAAGATGTTGACCTTAATATTAATGAAAATATATGTTGATCAAAGTTATGTAAATGGCATATGTGATACACTAATATGGCATATGTGATACACTGATATGGCATATGTCGAATAATGCATGATATTACTCATGAATTGGATATTGAAAATGGAAATATTATATTGTTATGCCCAAGTACTAGTGTGAGAGTCTTTGGTGTAATTGGATATCTAAAGTGTCATAGTAGTTGCATTCCAGCACTACGGTGCATTCCAGACACTTCGGTGTTGATATTAGACGCTACAACGTTGTATTCACTTCGGTGATGATTAGACACTTTGGTGTTGACTAGCACAAAAAGTGCGATAATAAGGAGCAAAGAGCGTCCTCGAGTACGTACTCATCCCAGTCGCTTCGGCGATGTAGACGCTACAGCATTGTAGACACTACGGTGTCGTAAGATGACTTGTATACCATAGGTTCGCATGAAATTGCATGAGAATCTTTGGTATAGTTGGATATCCATGGGGTCTTAGCAGCTGCGTCCTAGCACTACGGTGCGTTTCAATCACTTCGGTGTCGACTCAGACGCTACGGCATTGTTCAGACACTTCGGTGTTCTTAGCAAAAAATGTGCAACTACAAGGAGCAATGAGCATCCTGATTATGAGGAGCAAAGAGCGTCCTCGAGTACGTACTCATCTCAATCGCTTCGGCGATGTAGACGCTACGGCGTCGTAGACACTACGGTGTCATGATGACTCGCATACCATGGCATCACATGATTTTGTACTTTAGGCTATAATACATGAAATATATTTATGATGGCAGTTAAGTTAAAAAGCTTAACCCATATTTGATTGATAAAATAAAGGTTTGATGATCTGATATAAATTGCAATTGGGACACGCTTGGCATTTTGCAGGAGCTGTATTGCACTGTTATATGACAGAGGAATGACTTGTATTTACCTTGGGCCATAAGATTTTACAGTACAGTTACATGACTTTACAATACAAAATTATTGCAGAACAAATTTCTTACATGATTATTCATACATTACAGATTACATGATTTTATACTTTGGGCTATAATACTAGAAATGCATTTATGTAAGTAGTTAAGCTAAAAAGCTTAATGTACACAAGGCTGGTAAGACAGATCGAATCCTATGATTTGAAGATGATATTGGTTAAATGATCTATACATGTAAGATAGTTCTATACATGATAAAATGATATTATCTGCAATTGGAAATCGCTTGCCATTTTGCAGGGCTGTGATATTTATAATTATTGTTTTACATTGATATGATTATGCCTCACTAAGTTATTCTTAACGTGTGTTTCGTATCACACGTAGGTACTTCGGACTAGATAGCAGAGGAGGAGTTGCACATCGTTGGATCAAGTTAGCCTATATTATCAGTAAGTATCACCACATCCTAGTCTAGTGGGGCATGTATAGATATTAAATAAGTAGCTATTTTGTATGTCTAAATTTTCTTACTCTATTTATAAGTTAATGTGGATGTATGATCTAGAAACATGACTTAGTTTGAGGAATTAAGAATATTAGAAATGATGCTTCAAACGATTTTAAACTTAGTTGGTTGTTTGTCGCATAGCGATTTTTAAATCAAGAAAGAGTCTAGGCAGCACACATAGTTTTCACCCTGAATTATATTTTAATTTTAATAACTGCTTAAAGTATTTTATAAACCAATTCAAGGTCAAAACTAGGTGACTCTAGACAGATTTGTAATTTAGTGAAAACCAAAAAAGGGTTGTTTAATCAAATTAGTTTTGTAAATTAAGTAACATCTTTAAAGATCTAAAATTTAAGCAATGAAGATGAATTGAATTTCTAAAGATTTTCAATGTTATTACTGATTAGGAAACGTTAATGTAGTAGTTGATGCTCTTAGCTGGAAAATGTTCTTTATTCCGCATGCAATGAATACTTAATTATCTTTGGGAAAGAATGGTATACTAAGTACAAAGTTATAACTTTACCCAACCTTGTTAGATCCAATTAAAGATTTGCAAGTGGCAGATGAAGAATGCCTTGAAAAGAGAAAGTAAGTAGAATCTAGAGAAGCCTAAGATTATGAAAGCAGATATGATGGATTGCTATTGAGGAAAAATTTATAATGGTGAAATGAAGAAAGGAATTTTAATAGAAGGACAATCAGTTGGACTATTCTGATCTTTGAAGATAAGTTACGAGCCTATATTATTGATAACACAGGATTGTAGGAATGGATTGAAATGTTCAGAATAATCCAAAAGTGGAATGAGTGAATTTGACTCGAAAAATAGAAGACAAAGTGAGGATTCTTTAAAATAATACTAAAGCAACTGCAGATCAACAATAGGTACATGTGGATAAAAAGAAAAAGGATATTGAGTTTAAATTCAGAAACAAGGTATGTATGGAAGTTGCACCTTGGAAAAAGATACTATGCTTTGGTCAAAAGGAAAGTTTGGTCTCAGATTCATTGGACCATATGAGACTCTTAAAAGATATGGACAAATGACTTATTAATTGACTTTACCTTCGGAGGTGAGAAAGACTCACAATATATTTCATGTGAATTTGTTTCAAAGGTATCGATCAGATTCTTTTCACGTTATCAACCCAAAGGAAGTTGAATTACAATCCGATATTTGACATATGAAGAAGAACCGATGAAAATCTTAACATATGGAATTAAAAGGAATAAGAAAATTACCTTGGTCAAAGTCCTTTGGAGGAACCACAAAGTGGATAAGGCAACTTGGGAGACCGAGAAGAAAATGAGAGAGCAGTACCCAAAACTATTTAAAACAGGTATGTTTTGAAAATTCAAGGACAAATTTTCTTAAGGGGGAGAATTGTAATACCCCAAAATCTGCTATGTTGATTAAGGGTCATTTAGTACTAAGATAGGGGCTTAAAAGCTAACTTAGTGACTAAAATGACAGCAAGTCAAAAGTTGGTGTTTAGAGCCTGAAGATGGGAAGAGTATAGGCACCTAATGGATAATTTTTACCATTAATAATTTTTATTTCACATATAAGTAATACAGGTTACAGGAAGATGATATGTATAGTTAGATTTCTGGTATAAGATTTATGTAGAAATTTATTCTTGATCGAACAATCGGAGGAATGAGAAGATATTGGATTCAAATAAAATTACATGGAGAATTTATCAGTAATTATTTTATCTTGTACATATATTAAACAGATCATGGAGAAAAAGCTGATATAGATCCCGGGAATAAAAATGCAGTATAAGATATCGAATTTTGATTGAACTGCAAAGTTAAGCGTGCTCAAGGCATAGGCTGGGTGACCTAGTGGGAAGGTCTTATGCCAGTACTTGAGACTAATAAAAAGGAATCAGTTCGAGTTAATATTATTCGTATGGATATCTGATAAAGGATTATTAAGAGAAATATTACT
Source organism: Hibiscus mutabilis (assembly GCA_019671005.1). Classification (NCBI taxonomy): domain Eukaryota; kingdom Viridiplantae; phylum Streptophyta; class Magnoliopsida; order Malvales; family Malvaceae; genus Hibiscus; species Hibiscus mutabilis. The sequence goes on from CM033719.1 coordinate 43,401,992, forward strand.
CGATGAGGATTTTCGATAATTATCAGAATAATAGAATGAGTTAAGAAAATTTAGTCTAAGTCTATAGGAAAGAAAGTTTTTATGAGATAATAATATTAATTTTTCCGAATATGGAAATATAAAATTTTTGGAATAAATCTGATAGCTCGGTAGAGGTAAAATCGCAATAGAAGTGTTTTGTGAATATAGAGAAATTGGATCGAATTGAAATTTCAAAGATTGTTCCATAAGCCATAGAAAATCATAAATTAATATTTATGGAATAGTGGCCGGTTGGGAAAGAACTAATTTAGTTAGATCGTAATGGAATGTCAATTTTTGAAACAAACTAGTAAATAAAGACTAGTTTGAGTGCAAATTGGTCATTTGGAAATGATGCAATTTTGAATTCTTTTTAAAATGTTAGGGACATTTTTGGAAGATGAAATATAAAAGGATTTAATCTTGGCCCTTGATTTTAGACGAGATTAAATTAACCATTGGATTTAAAGGCTAAGTTGGTAATTTCACTATTTAAATGAATTTAAAATTCAATTACTTTTACAAGTGGCAAAAATAAGACAAATTCAAAGTATTTTAGTCAAAAAAGTTGATGAAAATTTTGTTCATCTTTCTCATGCCAACCGTGAGCTATAGGAAACCATGGGAGAAAGAATATACAAATTTTCTTTGGCAACTTTGAAGACTTTTAAGCAAAATTCAAGGTATGATCCTTTAGAATAATTTATTTTACATTCAATTCTCTACATTTTGGTAGTAATATTGCATGGTGTTGTGAAGAAATACTTGAGTTATTGATGAGAAAGAATTAGGAATTGATGTGCTAAGTTGAAGTTAGGACTTGAATTACATGAATTCAATGTTGTTTTGATGAAATTAAGCTTGGATTTTGTTTAATTTCATGATGAAGTTAAGAACCCTAACCCCAAAATTTGGGGATTTATTTAGGGAATTGAAATTAAAGGATGTTTATGAAAGATTAAGGCTTGTACATGCTCGATTTAGTGATTGGATTGAAGAATTATGTTGAATTGCATTAAGTGCCCAAAACGAAAATTAAGTAAAGTTGGGGGGATGATCTGTTATGGCTGGAAATGATATGAACTTGGATTGAATTGATGAATAGCATGCTTAAATTGCTTAAATTTAAGAGTTGGGAGCTTGTATCTTTAAGTGACCATTTCGCCAAGTAGAAAAAAATTGAAGGACCAATTGATTTAGCTTAAATGAAGGGCGAAATTTATAAGAAAATTATAGTTCGAGTATATTTCATTGAATCAAATATAGAAAGCTTAATTTTGATGTTTGGGTCAAAATAAAGTTCTTGAATGATAGAAAGACCAAAATGGCAATCATGAAGAAGTTTAGGGATTGAAGTATGATACTAAAAATTTATGAGTACTTAATTTAGATTATTGATTTAAGTACTTGAATTGAATAAAGGAAAGGGATAGTAGCTTAATTACTTAAAGGACTAATTCGGCCAAGTATGAAAGTCTATGGACCAATCCGACAATGTAGTTCTTGATGAAGACTAATTTTGATTTTGGTTAAATAATTGTTTAAGCCTATTTTGATGAAGGATGTAAAGAGGACTTATGAATACAAGCTTCATTTAGTTATTTGAAGTAAGATGATAGGACTAAATTGATAAGTAAAGAAATAAGGAGAAGTTATGGTAAATTTAGAAACTAAATATGAGAAGTTAGGTTGAATTTAAATTATGGCGGTAAGTTTAGAAATTCACAATAAATTCTATAAAAATGGTTAGACGGTAAATTTTATACCGATACAAAGGTATGTTAGTCTAGTTTCGTTTCCAACAAACAGAAACTGATTTCGAGTTTCTAGTTAAAAGATATGAATTTTTATTCGAATGAAAGTTAGAAAAATTATAGAGCAATTTTTTGCCTGGACAATTTATGATGTGAATTTAGTGATTTTTCATAATTTTTGTAGATTTTATTAATTTATGTGGCTTATACCGTTAGAACCTTTATCGAATCTAGTTTCTCCAGTATAAAGGAAATTAAGATCCAATGTGTATTCTGTCCTATACAAGTAAATCTTTGAAGGTAGCACAAGCTGTCATAAAATAGAATTTGAAACATTTTGTATTTAAATGTTAGTTAGCAAGCTCGGAAGAGTTAATGGAAGTTCAAATTGGTCACTAGGACCATAATGAGATTTCAAAAAAATATCAGAAAGAAAGGAAGACAATTTGAAATTTTATTTTCGAATGATTATGTTAAAAAGCAAGTTTAGGGTCTTGTTAGATTTGAGTCTAACAAATATTTTCTTGTATTTATATGATAAATGTATTCAAGTTCGAATTAGATAAGGTTCGAGGTACTATGAAAGAAAGGATCGAACTAGGCCTTAGTGAGGCATCATGTTAAGTGGCCAAGGTGAGCGTATTTTTACTTATTTATTATATATGTGATATGAATGAGTGCATTTTTATTTATTTTATATATATGACTTGAGAGAGACTTGCAAGATGTTGACCTTAATATTAATGAAAATATATGTTGATCAAAGTTATGTAAATGGCATATGTGATACACTAATATGGCATATGTGATACACTGATATGGCATATGTCGAATAATGCATGATATTACTCATGAATTGGATATTGAAAATGGAAATATTATATTGTTATGCCCAAGTACTAGTGTGAGAGTCTTTGGTGTAATTGGATATCTAAAGTGTCATAGTAGTTGCATTCCAGCACTACGGTGCATTCCAGACACTTCGGTGTTGATATTAGACGCTACAACGTTGTATTCACTTCGGTGATGATTAGACACTTTGGTGTTGACTAGCACAAAAAGTGCGATAATAAGGAGCAAAGAGCGTCCTCGAGTACGTACTCATCCCCGATCGCTTGGCGGCGATGTAGACGCTTACAAACATTGTAGACACTACGGTGTCGTAAGATGACTTGTATACCATAGGTTCGCATGAAATTGCATGAGAATCTTTGGTATAGTTGGATATCCATGGGGTCTTAGCAGCTGCGTCCTAGCACTACGGTGCGTTTCAATCACTTCGGTGTCGACTCAGACGCTACGGCATTGTTCAGACACTTCGGTGTTCTTAGCAAAAAATGTGCAACTACAAGGAGCAATGAGCATCCTGATTATGAGGAGCAAAGAGCGTCCTCGAGTACGTACTCATCTCAATCGCTTCGGCGATGTAGACGCTACGGCGTCGTAGACACTACGGTGTCATGATGACTCGCATACCATGGCATCACATGATTTTGTACTTTAGGCTATAATACATGAAATATATTTATGATGGCAGTTAAGTTAAAAAGCTTAACCCATATTTGATTGATAAAATAAAGGTTTGATGATCTGATATAAATTGCAATTGGGACACGCTTGGCATTTTGCAGGAGCTGTATTGCACTGTTATATGACAGAGGAATGACTTGTATTTACCTTGGGCCATAAGATTTTACAGTACAGTTACATGACTTTACAATACAAAATTATTGCAGAACAAATTTCTTACATGATTATTCATACATTACAGATTACATGATTTTATACTTTGGGCTATAATACTAGAAATGCATTTATGTAAGTAGTTAAGCTAAAAAGCTTAATGTACACAAGGCTGGTAAGACAGATCGAATCCTATGATTTGAAGATGATATTGGTTAAATGATCTATACATGTAAGATAGTTCTATACATGATAAAATGATATTATCTGCAATTGGAAATCGCTTGCCATTTTGCTGGGCTGTGATATTTATAATTATTGTTTTACATTGATATGATTATGCCTCACTAAGTTATTCTTAACGTGTGTTTCGTATCACACGTAGGTACTTCGGACTAGATAGATAGAGAGGAGGAGTTGCACATCGTTGGATCAAGTTAGCCTATATTATCAGTAAGTATCACCACATCCTAGTCTAGTGGGGCATGTATAGATATTAAATAAGTAGCTATTTTGTATGTCTAAATTTTCTTACTCTATTTATAAGTTAATGTGGATGTATGATCTAGAAACATGACTTAGTTTGAGGAATTAAGAATATTAGAAATGATGCTTCAAACGATTTTAAACTTAGTTGGTTGTTTGTCGCATAGCGATTTTTAAATCAAGAAAGAGTCTAGGCAGCACACATAGTTTTCACCCTGAATTATATTTTAATTTTAATAACTGCTTAAAGTATTTTATAAAGTAATTCAGGGTCAAAACTAGGTGACTCTAGACAGATTTGTAATTTAGTGAAAATCGAAAAAGGGTTGTTTAATCAAATTAGTTTTGCAAAAAAAAATTACCATTCTAAAAATTAGTGTAAATCAGTTAGTAACATCTTTAACGTGTATTCGAATATCGAATATACGTTGAGGGTGTTATAACCGTCACTTTATTAAGTTGATGATAATCCACACATAACCTCATTGATCCATCTTTCTTTTTCACAAATAGGACTGGAGCTCCCCAAGGTGATATACTAGGTCGAATAAAACCTCGATCTAGTAATTCTTGTAATTGAGCCTTAGCTCTCTAAGTTCTGTAGGAGCCATTCTATATGGCGCCATTGATATTGGTGCTGTTCTAGGAAGCACATCAATACCAAATTCCATTTCTCGATCAGGAGGTAATCCCGATAATTCATCCGAAAAAACATCTAGACATTCCTGCACCGTAGGTATCTTTTCCAGATATGTCTTTGTTTCCAGAGTATTTATTACATGATCTAAATAAGCTTCATACTCATATGATAATAACTTTCCAGCAGATACAGCTGCAAACTCATTACTCAAATAATTATGCCTTTCTCCCACAAGTATTATTTCCGAACCATCTGGTTCTTTTAAGACTGCCCTTTTTAATCGGCATTCAACCGTAGCATCATATGCCGATAGCTAATCCATTCCAAGAATAACTTTAAACTCTTGGAAAGGCAATTCCATAAGATTGGCTGGAAATTGGTTCTACCAAAATATTTCTTCCAAGTACTACTTTAGAACTAATATACGAATGGGTAGAGCCCGGATCAATTAATACAAAAATAGGTCTACCAAAGAGTTCGATCATACCTGCTACAATCTCTGAATCATTTCGATCATTAGCAGTCTTGATATTATATACTCAAGCAGCACCCTTATCTTCTAGACCAGGTATGGTCGTAGATACTCCTGGTTTGCCTCTTTTGTTTCCTCTGCTTTTCTGAGGCGATGCAACTGACCGACCAGAGTGAAGCTCTGGACAATTCTTTTTGAAATGACCAGCTTGTCCACAATAATAGCATTCTCCACCAGCGAACCAACATTGACCAGTATGCATCTTTCCACAATGTTCACATTCCAGAACAGGACGAAATCTGGATCTTCGAGTACCCGCAGTAACAGTCTAAGCCTATTTTGACTTCCCTCTAGAATATCCTTTTTTAGCGGAAGAAGCTGATGTCGTTGGATTTTGTTGTGGAAAACCTTTATTTCGTTTAAATGACAACGCAACAAAAGAACTTCCAGATCTATTTCTATTCTGGACCTATTTTCCGCTTTTTCCTCGAGGTTTACTTTCTCCATAGCTTTTGCTCGATTCACTACCTCTTGGAAAGTGGTGAAATTGCGAGAAACCAATACCCTTTTATATTAAGAATCCAACCCAGCTATGAATTTATCGATTCTGGACTTTTCAATTGGAAGAAACTCTGCTACAAAATGGCTCAGTCTATTGAATTCACATTCATATTTATAGACTGTCCTGCCCGATTATTTCAGATCCAGGAACTGCTGCCTCATTTCTTCAATGAATAGGTCCCCAATATATTTTTTCTTTAAATTCTTTCAGAAAGAATTCCCATGTAATCTGTTCTGAAAGAACTCGTGCAGTGACTACATTCCACCACACGCTCGCTTGCTCCATTAGAAGGGATACTACTCCTTCTAACTTTCCTTGATCATCGCAAGGAATCCTACTCAACATGATCTTAATGCCATTTAACCAGTAATCAGCGGCCATAGGATCTACATCAGTACCACCTCAAAATTCTGGTCCTTTCATTTTCCTTAATTCCTTTGAAACTGATATTGGTGCTCGCCGATTTACAACAGCATCCATTGCCTGAAAAAATAAGCCTTGATCTTGTACAGGCATATTTCTTTGTTCCTGAGATAATGGCTCTACATCCTGTTGACCCTGAGGCAGATTTTAATTCACCTCATTACATCCACTCTGAGCAGGCATATCACGCTCGATTGCCTGACGAGATTCCCGGTGATCTGACATCTGTTAATGTCACAAGCATCCCTTATAAGTAAGGAGTAACAATACTAATTACTAGGCATCCAATTATATTCATACAAATATCAGTATTTTTGACATCCTAGTGGCATGTATATAATTCCAACTATTAACAAACCCGATTCGTATCCAGAACCGGCTAAACCTATAGCTCCGATGCCAATAAATGTAACACCCTAACCAGTATTCTATATCCATTACCAATTAGAGTATTACATTAATATTTATAAGAAAAATTATAAATTATCTATTTTCCATTAATCGAGTAAAATCATATTCTAAAACTTTATCCCATCGAATTAGGTCCAATTTCAGGCAGTAACTTAACAATTCTTATCAATGATATATAAGGGATATAACTGCCTAAAATAAAAATCTACCCGATTGCTCTATTTACCCTTTTCTAGTTATTATCCGTTTTTAAATTTAATATAATTACTCGACATCCACTATAAACATAAACTAGTTTATAGGTTATTCCAAACCAAATATAAATTAGTATATAACCGACTAATTTTAACATATACATGCCATCTAGAAACATCAATACACATCAAAAGATGTTATTACTGATACCGTGATTATATTTTGGATAAGTAGGATGTCGTTCCTTACTCCAAACTTTGCTTTTTACCTACGCGTGTAAATCATCACACGCTAAGTATATACTTAGTGAGGCAGTAATAATGTCCAGTGCAATATAACATAACTATAACTAATAACATGCAACCATAATCATGCATTTTAAATCACTAGATATGTCTTACCATCATGTTAATCATATATCAACATAATACAAATCGGATATAACTTTCTTACCAATATACTTGTCAGAATTTTAAGAGTTTATGAACTCTTTCACCCGTTTATCAATTATTTACCAATACTATAGCCCAAATATAAACCTATGAGGACCCTAGGTACTCGAGTCAAAGATGCACCGAAATGCTAATACACATAAGGTCGTGCCCACCATAATACACATAAGGTCGTGCCCACTATATGCACTAAGTGTCCTTTATATACACTATAGTGCTAAACCGGATATGCAGCGTGCTGCTGGACTCTATGGCATGCCAACTATACCTTGTCCCTCAATAACATATTTGGGCATATTTTCCATATTTATTCCATCCATGGCAACGTATATCAATATAATTTAACATTGGGCAGTTTATACCCGAAATAACATTCATAGTATAAAATCATATATAACTAGTGATCCATGCATTAATATTCAATTTTTGACATATTTAAAATATGTCAGTCATATGATCAATGACATAAATATCATGCCAATATATAAACCAGGTAGACTTATCGCAAGTCTTCCCAATGATGTATAAAACATTTATGTATCATGTTATGTATGCATTGCACTCACCTGATGCCTCACTAGCAACCTTACTGTCGATTTAACCTTACTCTTGAACTTTTCCCTTATCTTTAAACTTGCTTGGAATACGATCTTGATCACGGTCATGATCTTTAAAATCATCGTTTACCAAACACATACATTTCAAAGCATATGTTAGTATCATTCTAGCATAAGCACATATTAGGAATAAAATTCCTAAAAATCCTTGATTATTCATATCCATCACGGACATTCTCAACTCTCATAAAATAACCATAAAATGAATTCTTTTAGAATTCATCTCAATCTTTCCAACTTATTCAATATGGTCACTTGCCATTGAACTTCAAATTCAATCATTAAACAACATATTCAAGTATTCCAAGAATACATTCAAGCTTAACACATTAATTTCTAATCACTTTCCATATCATTCTCAATTTTTCCTTAATATGCCATTTGGTCCTCAACACTTTGTAAACTTCCAAATTGATCCAAACAACATTCCAAGCGTTGTAAAATCATTCTCACATCATTTCTAGCCTTAAGAAAATTTTCCATAATTTTCTCTAATATTGCCCCAATAGGTCGAATATGAAGGGTCAAGTTACTCAAATTTTCCAACTTGATTCAAGAATGAATTCAACTTCTAAACCTCATTTCCAAGCTTCTATAATCATTCCCATATCAAAATCAATCTAAATTCAACTTCATATCAAAACCCTAACTTAAACCAAATTAGGATTTAACTAATTTCAAGTAGTTTGAATCATCGTACAATCTTGGATATGATTCAACAACAACAACTTCATCAAAATCTAATCTTAAATCATCAAAATTAAACATCCCCTTCATCCATCATAATAATAAAAATAAGGTTTCAAGCAAGGAAAGCATGAACAATTGATACCATATGATAAAGAATTTCATGGAGATCAACTTCATGTTTCATGCTTTCATCCAAAATCCAACTAAATAAGCTTGAAAATCAAAAATAAAATTTCTTCTTACCTTTGGTGTGAGTTTCGAACAAGGGGAGAAAGATGAAGATAATTCTTGATATTTCTATTCTTTAATTTGATCCATTTGTCATCTTTTAGAAAAAAATCCAAATAAAAAATCTCTTTTATAGCAAAATGACCATTTTTCCCTTGTAATCCAATGTCCCACATCTTGCCACATGTCAAAAGATTCATCCAAGGGTCAAAAATAAACCAAGTAGTTAGTGATTACCAACTTTACCCTTGAAATTTTCCAAAATTACCATCTTGCCCTTTTTCATCTAATGGCTCATATTTAACATGGAAAATCTACTTTAATCCAATGGTCCATGTTAAATCCTACCATTTTAAGACATGGAAATGACATTTTTAACCTTGCCTTATTATCCTTTAAAATATCTTGAATATCCGATTCGATCCGATTATCCGAATATTTTTCTAAACTTTATCGCTTTATAGCCACTAATACAAACTCCATACGAAAAATTCGAGTAACACGAAAACATCATTCTTGGGGGTAAACTTTTCATTTACGGGACTAAAATACATAACTTTTGGAAATTATATTTTAGTCCCTGAACTTTTCCTAAGTTTATACTTTAACCACAAAACTTTCAAAATTTTCATTTTAGTCACATCCTTGGCCCGTGAAACCAACACATTGAAATCGGTGTAATCAGCAGCAAACATGTATGTCTTAACCTCCTGCACAAGCCCGTAGCGAAAATGATCACATCGCTGGCGCTCGTCAGGGACCAACTCAGGTGCGTACTAACTCAGCCTCACAAACTGCACCTCATACTCTGCCACAGACATACTGCCCTGCACCAAAGCCATGAACTCCCGCTTCATATCGTCCTGATATCGAACTCCCAGATACTTCTTTCGAAAAACACCACAGAAGAACTCTCTTGTCACATCATCGGTTGTCATACCGAAAATCGTGGTAGTCCACCATGTATAGGCATCACCCTATAACAGGGAAACAACACAGCCCAGCTTACGGGCATCGGTACACCCCATCTGGCCTAGTATCCTCTCAGTACTGGTCAACCAGCCCTCAGAAGCCTCGGGCGACAAACCTCATAATTCAACTCCACCCAAACTACGAAGACGCTCAAGCAGCAAAACCTACCCAACAACCGATGGTTCCGGCACATGAACACCTGCAACTGCTGCCTGAAAAGCACCGGTCATGGCCTGAATCAGCGGTGCCATATCACTCATCTCTAGCTCAACTGGCGCAAGTGGTACTTGCTCCACTCCCTTAGGTGGAATAGGTGAGGGCAGTGGCAACCCTCCAGGGGGTACAACATCTCCCTCAACATCATGCCCAGTGGCAGCAACAATCGTACCAGATCGCAACTCTCTCCTTAGTCCCATTGTACTAAAATATATATAAGGCATGATAATCATTTTAAAACAAAACAGTCAGGCCAGCTTCAAGCAAGGATCCAAGACTTCCATTTCAAAAATCAAAACTTTCCAGACTATAATAATAAGGCAATGGGTTCCCAATTTCCCCCAACATTGAATAAGCAATCAGCGTGCATATTTCAACCATCGTGCATAGCAACATCAGAATATAACTCATAACAACATCACAACAATCATACCAACTCCCAATTATCACAAAACATATCAGACAATCACTGTGCAGAACAAGAAACAACAAACGATCAAATACAACATCCCAACCTTTCATAAACCTGGCTCTGATACCACCAAATGTAACCCCCTCGACCTGGCCTATTCGCAAGATCGAACCGAGCGAGCTACATTAGGTTTACCGAGGTAAACCATAAGGAAAAAAACTGAAACGCGACCATTTTTTACTTTTATCTTGTCTAGATGCAAAATCATTAACCTCTATGTTCATACTGTTATCAGGTGAAAAGTTAACTCAATCGGGCATCGATTTGACATCCAATTAGCTCAATTGCAATTTAAGGACCAAATTGCAATTTGATCAAACTACAAGGACTTAGCACATTTTTAGGTTACCAACCTTTAATTAAGTAGGTCTCATATTCTCATGTCGAAAATCAGCTCGACTCGATTATTCAAACTAAATCAATTGTATCCACAACATTTAGGGACCAAAATGCAAGGGAATAGAACTTCACTTCCATGACATTAATCGAAATAATAGACAACCGTACCGATACACGTGCCACTATATCGATACGGTGCCTTATACAAGCCAATACTATTTTGAAACACTGGCAGTTCGTAAATATTTAGCACCGGTACCGATACTGTATGGTAATGTTTCGGTACACAGGTTTTGTCCCAAAAAGTAGATTCCAGTAATGAAAATTCGTACCGGTACATCCAAGCCCGTATCAAAACACCATGCTTGATTTTGCCTAGCCGTATCGATACGGTCCCCCGCGTATCGGTACGCCTGGGCCTATAATGTCACATTTAGCTGGTTTAACAAGCTCATAGCCTATCCAAAACACCCTAACATGCTTCTAACATACATCCAACATATTCGGGATACAATTCACCGCATAGCATCACAGATTCTTCATCAATTCATGGCATTTTGCATCAATCGTAAATCTATAGGCATACAACCTAGAAACCATTCAAGTAAAACATGAAACTCCAAACCATCACCAAAACCAAACCATAAAGGCCATTTACAACTTTAGAGCAATCAAACAAACTTGCTCAAATAGGGTGTTTATCAAAACATCTCCCAAAACCAAAATGAGTACCTCATTGCCCTTATTACTTTTAGTCTAATCCACACATACTTTGGTAAACAAGTCTTGCTAGGATCCCTTGCTCCTTGCTGCCTCCAAAGCTCTCAATCCTCTGCATTGATGGACAATAAGAGCGTAAGCACACAAAGCTTAGTGAGGAGCGCTCACAAACAAAACACCATCAATGCATTTAAAATCATATCTTAATAACTCATTGAAATCCCATTTCAAAATCGTGTTTCAAAAACTTTTAAAACATCATCATGCCTTTTAACCATGCACTTAACATCTTTAAAACCAACATATTAAACCGTATGAAACATGTATCATTAGCCAACAACAAGTCTCATTGCTCAACCTCAATTTAAGTCTTCCCATGCATAACAACCATATCCAAAGCTTAAAGAGTAAACATGTATAAATCACATTATACCACATAAACTTTCCAATGATACATCAACAATTATATTGGCTTACAAGTGATCATTAAATAAGTCCATTAGAAAAAGAGTTCATCAGATACACGGATTAAACAAGTGTTCAACCAACACTTCAAGCCATCTCAATTGGAATAGCGATACAATAACAATCGTGGTACATTACCAACCGGGTACACCTTTCAACCCACAGGGACACCAACCCCAATCATTGGTTAGACGCTTAATCCACTAACGGGAGTCTACGGTACTGTTTAACCCCTCAATCGTTAGGGTACTCAGATGGAGTTTTCGATACACGAACCTAAACCCCTCAACATCCAAGGCGGCTTATTATAGTGCACTCAATCCTATGGCCGGCCAACTATATCCGATAACAATTTTAAAACCATATCACTTGCCAATATAATTAACCATTTAGCATTTACCTCATTGTTTATAACAAGCATTAACCAAACCATTTTTCCAAAGCAACAATCATGCTTTAAACCACAAGTATAATCCATATATCTTCAAGGACCACTTACCATGTGCATCCCTCAGCATTTCATGCTCAAAAACAGTATATCAAATACTTTAAAACATGCTTAAATAGTATGTAACATGTAAATCAAAACAAGTGTATAAAACCATTTAACATTAGCACAACCAAGAGAGAAAATCCACTTTTACTTACTTCTGAGTTTAAACCAGTGTATCAAGCTAAGTTTAAACTCTCATAAACCACCTTTAAAACATTCCAATGCTGGAATCCATGTTCTCACTCACCGATACGCGAAGCCTTGATTTGCCGACGCGAAATCAAGCGTCTGAAGCCTCCAATGCTACAACGTTCACTTCCAAAACAACCTCCCCTATTTAAACCACATAACAACATAGGATTAATGCATCTCCATGCATATACAACACTGCAACAACAAATCCTCACGAATTCTTGCATTCACCTCACAATTACCCAACCACAACAACCGAAAACCTCAACTAATCATTTCCAAACACAACTCAGCCACAACCTAACAATCTAACACCATTTTTATCATCAATTAACATCTAGAAAAAGAATCAAATCAACCTAACACCTCCACCAAACACACAGCCACCATAACACCTCAAAACACAAATCTAGCAACCTAAACAATTAGAGATTCAAGAGTTTCGGGGTTCCATTGATAAAATTGACTTATCAACATCATTAAACATCCAAAAAATATTCAAAAACAATCTATAACATTGGAAATCAGATTCAATTCGAATCTTTCATCATTTCATCAATTTACCCAATTAAATCTATATAAAAACACAAAATCATATTATAAACCATATATCAAGGGTCATATACTTGTAAATATCAATAAAGAACCGTTTAACAGAGGAGATCGCGTACCTTACCCATGTTATGTATTTTCTCCCTCAATTGGCTTGTTTAAAGCTAAGAAAACATAAGATTTTAATGAGATTTTGTAAAACAAAGTTAAAGAATCAATAATCTGAGTGAAAAGAATCTCTTACCTCTAGATTTTGATAAAATTCTGAGTGTTTGAGAGAAAAAAAGTTGAGAGAAAAGGTTTAGGAAAAAGTTACGTAAATTTTCTTTAAAAGCAAATAACTAACTTAGATATTCTAATCCCTCTTAATCACCCTTTAAAACACATGTTTAAAATGATTTAATTGAAGGGAGAAACCACCAACAAAACTTGGTAAAATTAGCTCCTTAAGGATTCTAAGAATTTGACCCTTTTCATTTTAGTCACTTTTAAACAGTTTTCAAAAATCGCATTTTGGTCATTAACCAAAATATCACATTTCCAAATTCCATTTACCAAAATTGATTCCACCAAAAATCAATATATATCAAAAGATGATTTTTAACAATTTTCCACATTTTTATCTTACAGAAAAATATACAGTCTCGAATCCGACTCAAATCTCTAACCCGGTCAACCGAACCTTCTAATAAATCTCAAAACCGTTAATCCCTAAAACCAGGCGTTACACGTATCTCCTAAGATGTATTTTGGAGCAGCCCGTATCGGTACACTCAATGTTTAATACCGATACGCGAGGTCATTATAGTGAACTGTATTGCATGTGGGTACCGGTACGCATGACCGAATTTCGGTACGCATAACCATGTACCGGTATGCCCTGTAGCATACAAACTCTGATATTTGCTTCGATGTTTGCCTGTACCGGTACAACAGATGATTAATTGGATTAATGAGCTTTACCAAGTTTAGGTTATTTGCATTTTGATCGTATGCTTATGCATCAATTAAATAAGTAAAATATGTTCGTTTATCCTGAGGTTTCACAAGCATGCTTATAATATAGCTAAATATAGTAAGATGATTTTTAGAAATGGGTTAGTCCCTGTATTTTAGAAACTTTATGATTTAATCTTTAATTTCGTGTTTTGCTAAATTGGATGCTTAATTGTAGTCTATATGAGCTAAAAATCAACATGCTAGCATGAATATGATTAATTAAGTCTTGGTAATCTGAGATTTGTAAAAGCTCCTGTAATTATTCAAACTTGCATTTTTGTCCCTAAAATGCTCATTTTTTGCGAATTAAGTACCTTATCAATATTTGTATCGAATGAAAATTTAATCGCTGCTTGTGTGTACACTTTAGGACTTAACGATGCATCTAGATAAGATAAAAGAAAAATTGAACCTAATTTCAAATATGTTAGTTTGAGTTTACTTCGACAACCGATGTGATTTTTTTTATTCGGGTTAACGACTAAGCCGGGTCGGAGGGGTTACATTTACGATTTTTAATATTAACATACATTTTATTCATTTGACAACTGTTGTCTTTTCCTAACAAACTTTTTTAAACTATTGTTGCTTCTCTTATTAATCTAGATCAAGTCAACTGGGCTGAGATTTCCTTTTTCTCCAAGCCTCTTCCATATGTCGATCCAATAACATCTGTGAGCCCAATTTCTCATTCAAAAAACTCTAATTCTTGGGCTCGGATACCTTTAACCGAATCCTCAAACGGGTGAATTGGCTTTGGAATAAAAATGGTGGAAACACTTCAAGATAAAAACTATAAGCACAATGATTTATAGTGGTTTGACTTCTCAATTAAATCTACATTCACTACCTTAGCCCCACTAAGAATTTTTCACAAATTTACTATTTTGTTTTCTTTTTTAATAGTATAAAAACCCACATACAAGACCAAACCCAAACCCGGTTCAAAACCCCGATCAACCACATTCTCTTATTCTCGGTCAAAACTCACCAACTCAACCCAAAAAATCGAAACCAAACTACACCCACTTCCATCACCATCTCTCAACAATCCCCAAAGATTGGGATTTTGATTTCCTTTGAATACATATAAATTGCAGACTTGAAAGAGTGAAAAAAGGGGGAAGATAGCTACGAAGGGGGAATTGATCATAGTTTAGCAAAAATGGGGCCCAAGATTTTATCTACAACGGAAGCATGGGGCTGAAAATAAGGCCTCTCGGCCATAACTCTTGCCATCCCCAGACCAACATCAATACCCAAACAGCCAACCGATGCACACCCCTCAACCACTACCCGAGCTTGTCGTTCATCCCAATGCTCACACATGAGCATCACACAACCATACCTCATCGGCCATCTACAAAAGCCAAACCATAACAAACAAAAAGAGTCGAAGTGAGAAGCAAATCAGAGAGAAGCCTTACCGTCGAACGTGGCTATTTCCCAGTGACCGGAGTTTCCTTTATCAAATCCAAGCGGTGGACTGAAGCACTGTAAGGAGATGAACAATATAGTTCGATTTTGGCTTAATCCAACGGCGGTGGAAAGAGATAGACTAAGAAGAAGATGGGGAGTTAGAGGCCATTTTCGTTGGGTGCGAGATAGATCTAGGAGAAAATGACCATGGATATGTTCTCAGGAAGCGAGGCGAGTCTCCCGATAAGATTTGGAGTCAAACGGCCACCAATGACGGTGGTTGGAGTGGTGGCCGGCGGTGGCGGCTGTCGTTGGTAAATGCAGAGAGAGGGGATGAGAACACAGAACTCTTTGTTGTTTTTGGAATGAAAGAATTAAACGTAATAAAAAGGTTTAAAAATCCTTTATAGGAGCAACACCAAACAGTGTAGTTTTGAATGGTAGGAGACCTACGCCATAGCTTGATCCACTAGCATAACCCGCATGTTTTTAGGTTAGGAGTTTATTGCACATTTAGTTCAGTCACCTCTTAGAGCATTTCAACTAAGTCCTTAATTCATGCATTTAGACTCAATTTTAATTCTATTTAGTCTCAATTTAGATTAATTGTTTTTAATTAAGTCTTTAGGTTTAGGTTCTTTTTAATTATGTCATCAATTCATGCTTTTAAGTTTAGGTTTAATTCAATTAGGCCCTCTTTCATAAAATTGATTAATTGTTGAGCCTTAGTATTGTGTTTTGATTTGATTTGGTCACTGAATTAAGATTTGGTAATTAATTTACTTTAATATTTGATCAATTTGTGAATTGACCTTTAATTGGAATTAACTTAGTCTAATTTGGTCCATAGTTTGAACTTGATTAATTTGTTAGATTAAGTTTAAATTTATTTTAATTGGTGAATCGATTAAAATTAAATTTTTAATTATTTTGCTAATTAATTGTTTCTCTTCATGCATTTGTATTTTTTAGCATGTCTCATCATTTTTCGTATTTGCTTGCATTGTTATCGTCGCATTATTAGTGCTACTAATCATGTTTTGGAGATCTTTTTTAGAGACAACATAAACCTTTATGTGCCAATTTTGGGCGTAGTAGGAGCACTATAACCTTCCCCACTCGTAACCGACTCCCGAATCTGACGACGATCTCGGTGTTGACGTAGACCAATATTATAGGTTTTCAGTCATACCCAACCCAAAATGGCCGATGGCGACTCCAAACTTTGATGGGCTTTTGAAGGCCCAACTTATTTCGTCTCGGACGAAAATAATGTCTAGAAAAATAATTTTAGAAAAAGAGAGTATTTTAGAAAAATATTTTTAAGCTCACCCTTTTCTTTTTGAAATTGAATTTTTCAAACATATCTTTGAATTCTTCAAACATGTCTCTCCCTTTTTGTTACATCAAAAATAATTCAAAACAATGTTTGAAATCACTTTACATCATGATAACAATGGAGAGTAGACAAAAAAATATTTTAAACATGAAAGAATAAAAAGAATAGACTCACTTAATCAAGCATCAATAAAATTGTTAGTCCAACAATTCAAGAGAAATAAAAATTAAATTTTAATAAATAAATAAATTAAACACAAGACATTCAACTAGGATGCCATTTATGAAAATTTAATCTTTGCTCATCAAGGTTCAAGCACACCTACAAAATGATAATCACAAATGTTTTGGTATCCAAATTGCTTTGGATCCATTGGCATTAGTCCCAAAAAATTTAGTTCCCTTAGGATCTATTTTTCAATGGCATCCTTATCTTTAGAAGAAATGAGTCTTTTTGGGACCCAAATATTCTTAACCATTTGACCCTTTAAAAATCTAGGGGAACTAGATTTTCTTTAATAAAAGTTTGTTTTAACAAAATTTGTTTTGGAGTTACCTCTATTTTCACATCTTTGAATTTTTTTGTTAAACAAATACTTTTTAAGATCATCAATTTTCCTTTGATGGTTGATGATCCGGTAAACCTCATTACAGACGAGCCTCGTACTGGTGTTGGTCGTAGTTTCAGTAAGGCTTCCCATAGATGATGTGTTGGTGGTAGAGAAAGGGGAAAACACCAGCCGAGGACTTAGAGGATGTGTTGTGTGATGTTGACGATCTGGTAAACCTCATTACAGACGAGCCTTGTACTGGTATTGGTGATAGTTCCGGTGAGGCTTCCCTTCTTCCACACTTTCGTTTGATGATGGAGTCCTTTAGATATGAGATTTGAAGCTATGGAATCTCATTTCGATGAGAGACTTACCAACATTTAAAATCAGCAATTGACCATGCACACTCAACTTGAGGAACTTCGAGGTGTAGTTATTGCTCGGTTTGACATATTGTCTGTTGAGGTTGCTGCTCCCTCTCGGGACTTGTCTATGCCACCACTACCGTCTAAAGCTTAATTAAGTTTGTTATTTTGCTTTATATGAATTGCATTAAAGACTTTGTTAGTTGTTATGACTTTTGATGATGATGATACTTTGGTTATTTTGGTATTTTGCTTTGTTTTAGGTTGGATGTTTCAATATCGATGATGTGGAAATATTTAGAGAATGGTAACTTTTTTGTTTATTCGCATATATTTCATCCAATCATCTTATGTAAATATGGATATTTTGCATTTCAAATGCTAATATATTATGTTTATTATGTATTTTGCCTAATACATTGTATAGCTTTGTCTTTTTTTAATTGTTTACAACTTTTCCAACAATATTTAAATGAAAAAATGTTGAAAGGGTAACATTTTATGTCCAATCATACCTTCTTACAATAACTTTAAAAGGGTCACATTTCATTCTACTATTGGCAGCAAACTAAAATGGTACTGATGTTACAAAATAGTACCAATATTAGTGACATATTATCGGTACCATAAGAATAATATTGATACAGATTTAAACATTAAACATAAGTATCGATTCTAAATGAACAATATCGATTATAAACCATGATTTTTTCGGTGAACACGAGTACGAATTTGTGTTGCAACCATTTTTTATAGTATCTGTATGAATATACGTAGGTTCATTAATAATTTCTTTAGGTACCTTCAATCTCATGAGTTCGGTAACAAATTATGTTATCTTGTAAGACTTTAGGTTTATAACATAAATTCTTACCATAACTTTAAAAGCCTTTTATATTTGGTGATCACGGTTAAGAATTTGTGTTATTACCATTTTCGTTACGGTTTCTGTAATAATTTATGTAGGTTCGGTCACAATTTGTGTAGCTACCCTAATTCTTATGCCTTTGGTAACAAATTAAGTTATCGTTTAAGATTTTATGTTGAAACAAAATTTCTTACCATTTAGAGGATTTTTCATTTGGTGATCTCAGGTAATAATTTGTGTTATTATCTTTTTTCTTATCGGTTCTATAAAAATTTATGTAGGTTTGGTAATAATTTGTGTAGGTACTGTAACACCTAGAACAATATATAAAAAATTAAGGATTGCTGGTTGTGGGGATCAAACCCACAACCTAGTGGTGCCAAGGCTAGTTTCCTAGCCAACTGAGCTAGATAGCTCTTGGTGTCAAGTTTGCCCAAAATTTCATTTGGGTTATAATTTGTTGGGTTAAACAAATAATAATAATAAAGCTGAGTCAGACCCTTCAGCTTCCATTATTTGAACCAAATACCCAAATCCCTAAATTTTTCTCTCACCTACCCCTTTAACCAGCCACCGTCCGATCTCCTTCACCGTCGCACCATGATCGACACCACCACCACCACCTTATTCTCCGTCATGCTCTGACCAAAACCCCTCAGGTCACTCTCTCAACCATCGCATCGTTCACCGGCAATCGAAGCTTGAAGCTTTGGCGAACCTAGGTTTAGACCGTTTGAATCTTTCAAGTTTTTTTGCCTCCACAATTGCTTGATCTAGAAATTATAGCTGCCATCATTCTCGCTATGTCGAGACGAGCCGATCCATAGTCACTGGTCATCCAACCGGCAACGTTAGAGCCTTCGTCGGAGTTCAACCGATTTGGGTAAGTTAGGTAAGATTTGACTCATTTTCGGCTTGTATAAAACATTTTTGGGTTAATGGAGTATGGCAAGTGATAGATTCGGCGAAAAAAATACATTTTGGGCATTTTCCCGGTCGTGTAAGGCCGCGCGTGAGCTCTATGTACCGGCCAGGGCAATTTTTAGCCGCCGTGACCAGTTTACCTATAAAACGGTTCGGTTCAACCCGGTTTGATTCGAGCCAAACCGGTCTAGCCCGAAACCGTTCGACCTGACCCATCTGACCGAGTCAACTCAGTGAGTCAACCTGGCTGAGTTAACTTAGTAAGTTAACCCGATCGTGTCAACTCAGTGAGTCAACTCACCCGAGTCAAACTATTAACCGCTGACGTCAACATTGACCGTTGACAGATGATGTTAGCATGACATCATCATTGACTGTTGACATCAGTGTTGACTTTGACCAAAAAGTTAAAAATTTCTAAAAACTCATATTTTATATTTTTCGGCGTCCCGAGTCCTTTTATAAAGCCCGTTTCATGAAATTCTAACCCAAAAGCCTTCAAAGTTGACCTTAAATCCAATCATGCATAAGTATTTAAATTTAAGAGCAAAGATTTGGATTAATGATTCTGACATGAAATATTATTTATTTAAGGTACTCAAGATACGTTCGACTGTTCGTCTGCTCCGTCCTGCTCATCCTGACCTGTTCAGCCGCGTGAGCCCATTGTGACCTGTATGGATCCGTAACATAGTAAATTATTCTAATATAAGAATAATTTTTTTAGTAACACGAATATTTGTCAATATAGGTTTCAGCACCGTAGCAGAGCATGGTCCTGGTGCCAGTAGATTCAGACCTTGGCTTTTGAGGCGTGTTCCTTGTGTGCTATACGATTGTTTTGCGTACTGATTTAGATGTCATATATGTTTTATCAAACTAATCATGTGCACATGATTGACAAGCTTGAATTCGCATAAACATAACATGTTTTCTAAAAGTAAGCATGATTGTACTATATGCTTGAAGTATGCCCTAGTACCCGATATGATAAGCATGCTCTATGGTTACTGTTTATCTGTATGGAATTGTGTTATTAAGTATCGTTATCACTGTTTATTACTGGCTACTATGGTGCTGTCTATACTAATTAGTTGGGGTGCTTAGGTTATGATATGAAGTGATGAAGGTTCATCTCTGATTCGGCTGGTAATTTCGCCTGTATAAGGTTCCCATGCTTCGGCTAGGGTAATTCTGTCTGTGACCTAAGGTATTCCCTTAGGATGGTACCCTCGCCTAATGGCCATGGTGAACGGCTGTACTCGGATCCTCGGCTACGGCTAGAGTGACTCCGCCCGTATTCAGTTCCTATGCTTCGACTAGGGTAATTCTGCCCGGACCTAAGGTATCCCCTTAGGATGGTACCCTTGCCTACTAGGCTCGGGTTAATGCCAGAAAATGATACTGTTCTGGGGAACTATATCTTAGAGTTTGGTTGTAGGGTAGATAGGTTGCATGAAAACTATGGTTGCACTTTTAACCTGTTTTATAAGATATTTTCTGTATTTGAGTTATATATATAAAATGTATTTTACTTGCACTATTGGAACACACCGAGCTTCCAAGCTCACACCCCGAATCTCTTCCCTTTCAGTTTTTTGGATAGGTTTCCCAGACCTGGCACTTGGAGGATCTACACATTTGATATACATCTGTCATTGTAATGTTTCTATCTTTCGGGTTGTTCTATTACAGTGACATGAGCCTATGTTTTGTTACTATATATTTTATACTCAATGATGTTGCCATATATGGCCCATAATGTATTTACACATTTTGATATGGTTTATTTTGGTTACTTAAATCGCTTATGTTTAAATCTAATATTTCTTGATTATGATTTTAAACCCTTCAATATTTTCATGAAAAGATTTTCGGAAACAAATGTGATCTCCTAGATTTGGATTTACGCATAGGTCGGTCTAGGGGGTTACAAGTACCCTATTTGTTATGAATTTGGTAACAAATAGAGTTATCCTTTTAAGATTTTATGTTATAACATAATTTATTACCATAAGTTTAAAGGATTTTCCATTTGGTGATCGCGGGTAATAATTTATGTTATTATCTTTTTTTTCTTATCAGTTCTATAATAATATATGTAGGTTTGGTAACAATTTGTTAGATACCCTATTTCTTATGAGTTTAGTAAGGTATAAAGTTATCATTTAAGATTTAATGTTATAACAGAATTTCCAATCATAAGTCTTGTTGGTTTTAAATTTGGTGATATTGGGTAAGAATTTGTGTTATTACCTTTTTCCTTATCAGCTATATAATAATTTATGTAGGTCTGGTAACAATTTGTGTAGGTACCCTATTTCTTATGGGTTTGGTAAGATATAGATTTATCCTTTAAGATTTTATGTTATAACACAATTTCCTACCGTAAGTTTAGAATATTTTCTATTTGGTGAACTCGAGTAATAATTTGTGTTATTACTTTTTTTTCTTACCGGATCTATAATAATTTATGTATGTTTTATTATAATTTGTGCAGACATCCTATTTCTTATGAGTTTTCTCAAAAATAGAGTTATCCTTTAAGAGTTTATGTTATAGCACAATTTCTTACCATAGGTTTCGAGGATTTTTCATTTGGTGAACTTGGGTAATAATTTTTGTTACTACGTTTTTTCTTACCGGATCTATAATAATTTATGTACGTTTTGTAATGATTTGTGTAAGTACCATATTTCATATGAGTTTGGTAAAAATATAATTATCTTTTAAGAGTTTATGTTACACACAATTTCCTACCATAAGTTTAGAGGATTTTCCATTTGGTGATCTTGTGTAATAATTTGTGTTATTACCTTTTTTTCTTACCAGTTATATAATAATTTATGTTGGTTTGGTAACAATTTGTGAAGGTACCTTATTTTTTATGGGTTTGTAAGATATAAATTTATCCTTTAAGATTTTATGTTATAACACAAATTCCTACCATAAGTTTTGTTGGTTTTAGTTTTGGTGATATGGGGTAAGAATTTGTGTTATTACTTTTTTTTCTTACCGGTTAATTTATATAGGTTTGGTAACAATTTGTGTAGGTACCCTAATTCTTATTAGTTTGGTAACAAATAGAGTTATCCTTTAGGATTTTATGTTATAACACAATTTCCTACCATAAGTTTCATTGGTTTTAGATTTGGTGATATGGGGTAAGAATTTGTGTTATTACTAGGTACCCTATTTCTTATTAGTTTGGTAACGAATAGAGTTATCCTTTAAGATTTTACGTTATAACACAATTTCCAACCATAAGTTTCGTTGGTTTTAGATTTGGTGATATGGGTTAAAAATTTGTGTTATTACCTTTTTACTTACTGGTTCTATAATAAGTGATGTAGGTTTGGTAACAATTTTTGTAGGTACCCTATTTCTTATGAATTTGGTAAAAATTAGAGTTATCCTTTAAGAGTTTATGTTATAACACAATTTCCTACCATAACTTTAAATGATTTTTCATTTGGTGAACTCGGGTAATAATTTTTGTTATTACCTTTTTTTCTTACTGGATCTATAATAATTTATGTACATTTTGTAATAATTTGTGTAGGTACCCTATTTCTTATGGGTTTGGTAAAATATAAAGTTATCCTTTAAGATTTTATGTTATAACATAATTTCCTACCGTAACTTTCGATGGTTTTAGATTTGGTGATATGGGGTAAGAATTTGTGATATTACATTTTTTCTTATTGGTTTTATAATAATTTATGTAGGTTTAGTAACAATTTGTGTAGGTATCCTATTTCTTATGAGTTTGGTAACAAATAGAGTTATCCTTTAAGATTTTATGTTATAACACAATTTCATACAATAAGTTTCGTTGATTTTAGATTTGGTGATATGGGGTAATAATTTGTTTATTACCTTTTTTTCTTACTGGTTGTATAATAATTTATATAGGTTTGGTAACAATTTGTATAGGTACCCTATTTCTTATGGGTTTGGTAAGATATAAAGTTATCCTTTAAGATTTTATGTTACCAATTTCCTACCATAACTTTTGTTGGTTTTAGATTTGGTGGTATGGGGTAAGATTTTGTCTTATTACATTATTTTTACCGATTCTATAATAATTTATGTAGGTTTGATAACAATTTGTGTAGTGTTGAGATATTGATTTTAATACAACTTAAAATGAAAAATATTTTTAAACTTCAATTAATTTGCCAAAATATTTAAAAAGTCCATTAACTTAAAAAATATGTTTGAAAAGTTTTCAAAGGGCTTTTGAATTGTTTAAATGCTTTCAAAATAACCCAAAAGTCAAAACAGGCTCTGTGTACCGATACAGTCTTTAGTGTACCGATACCCAAAAGTGCCTGTACCAATACGGATAAGCCATATACCGATAGACCCTTTTGTCCCCAACGGTCAGAATTTCTAGTAGCTAATTTGCGTACCGATACTGCTTCATCCGTACCGATACTCAAGGGCCTGAACTGATACACTTTTATCGTGTACCAATACATAGTGTAAAAATGCCTAATGACTCTTTCTATTTGAGGTAGGTACCGATACCCAAATCCCGTGTACCGATACTAACATGCCCAGACTACATTTATTGCTAAAAATAAAGTCCCCAACGACTAGTAACAGTTATGAGTCAATTAGAGGGTTTAAAAGACCTCTTCAAGCATCCATGGAACAACAAGAAACATCATTGCCAACATTCATGTATAGAGAAAGTGTTTTTGTGCTTTAATTGTCAATTTTCTTTCTAGAACACACTTGTGAGCTTAATTGTTATATTTGCTCAAGTGTTGGGATTTGGGTGGGTGCTTAATTTGCAAACATATTTGCCTAGAGAGCTTTCCCTTTTTTGCTTATTTGTTTTTGTTAGGAATTTGGTATACGGCAAAATAACCAAAGTGATAATAACATAGACCAAGACATGCACAGGAGACAAGATTTAACGTGGTTCAGCATAGCCTACCTCTACGGACTACAGAAACGAACATTCCGCTATTAACGTAGAGAACACGAAGAGTACAAATACATGATAACCCATGTAATCCCAAAACTCGGTGTACAAATCCCATGACCCGGTGGAACCAAAATACTCTTCTCAACATCCCTACAATACCCATCTCTACAACGTAGTCACAATAGTTGTAGAGAACCTAAACATGGTTACATCTCTCCAAAGAATAATTCTCTCATATCTCTCATTCTCTCGTAATTCAAAAGGTTAAACCTAGTCTATATTTATAGACCCAAATACTTGGTCACCAAGAAACCTTATCCAATAAGATCTCCTACCTAAAATCGATATTTACTCATTAAAGCAAATCCTAATTACCAACTAATCTTCTACCACTAGAATTACAATAAAACCCAACTCAATTACCAATTAGAATTTGAGTCAAGATATAACAAATAATATTTGTTAGAGTTGTGATCCAAATTCTTTTAGGATTTGGTTTAAAGTAAGAATCCTAAATTAATAGATCTTGTTTACTTTACATTAATTAAAGTTAGGAAACTCAGTTTGAGTAGAATTTGTTTCTATGCAAGATTCCTTTGTAAACAAGAAGCATATCCCTATAAATAGATACTAGGGATTAGGGGTTTAGATAGAATATTATAAATCAGTTGTAATCTCTTTCTCCATTATAGTGAAAGTTCTCATCCTCTACCCGTGGTTTTTCCCTTTTGGATTTTCCACGTAAATTCTTGGTGTTATTTTTCTTTTTTGCGTTTTCTTTTATTTACTTATCTCGTCATTATCATCCTGGTAGTATAACAAATTGACATCAAATCTTTTCAGGTTACTTAGGATAATAATGACGATGAAGTATGAAATTCCCTTGCTAGATCGCAACATTAGGTTTTAACTATGGAAGGTGAAGGTTCAAGATGTTCTTGTTCAGATATATTTAGGTGATGCATTGGATGGGTTTGATAACATGCCGAAAGAATTGTCGAATATAGAGAAGCACCGCAAGGATAAGAAAACTACTTCCCAGATCCGTTTGCACTTATCAAACAGTATTTTGCAAGATGTTCACAAAGAGAAGACAACTGTCGACTTTGAAGAAAACTTTGACTAGCAAGTTGCTCTTGAAGCAACGCCTATACTCTCACAAGTTAGTAGAAGGTTCGTGTCTTGATGACACCTAACCAATTTCAAGGAGATCATCTCAGATTTGGAAATGATTTAGGTAAAGTACAATGAGGAAGACTTATGTTTGATTTTACTTTGCTCATTAGCTGCTTCATATTCGTATGTTAGAAGCACCCTCCTGATACTCTTACTCTTGCAGAGGTATATGATAATATGAATTTGTATGACAAGATGCAACGTCTTACCGACTCCAAGTTCTAAATAGAGGGTCTCATGATGCATGGATCGACTAGTTCAGACCGTGAAAGAAAAGGTAATCATAATTTCGGTAGTTAAAATAGGGGCAAATCCAAGTTGTCAAATGGAGGTAAAACATGTTATTTCTGCAAAAAGAAAGGTCACATTAAATCTGAGTGTTACAGATTATAGAATAAGATAAAGAGGGAATCTGATAATCAGAAGTCTAGTAAAGATGAAGCTGATATTGTAGAGGAGTACGATGATAGTAACTTTTAGTTGCTTCTAGTGAAGACTCTATAGCAAGCGAGGAGTGGATTCTTAACTCCGGTAGTAGTTTTCATATGAATCCAAATCGAGGCTGGTTTACGACATATAAACATGTGTCTACATGTGCTATTTTTTGGGAAATAATGTCTCTTGTAAAGTTGCAGGTATTGGCACAAACAAGATTAAGATGTTCGATGGGATTGTTCGAACACTTGGTACTGTGAGGCATGTTCCAGATTTGAGAAGAAATCTGATTTCGTTAGGTACTCTGGATTCAAAAAGGTACAAATACTCCAATAAAGGTGGAGCTATGAAAATTTGCAAGGGTTCTTTCGTTGTGATGAAAGGGTATAAAAGAGCAGGTAATTTTTATGTTCTGCAAGGTTCAACTATTTTAGGTGATGCATCCGTTGTTTCCTCATACGTGTCAAATAACGATGTTACTGGTGAAGGCATCTTGACTGAATCAAGTAAAAGAGGATTTGTGTTGAACATGACAACCGTGGGCATAAAGGTTCTGGTAGGCAAAAAAAAGTTCAATTTCGTGGGCATAAAAATTTGAAAAGAAGAATAAATTTGAATTCCGTGGGCATAACAGATTTGATAAGCTTAAGAGAGTTTGATTTGCTACAAGGATAAATAATGAGAAAGATAGTATTGCCATTAATGATCGGGCATGATATTGCTTGTGGTGCTATAGTTGTGAGCAAAGTTTGAACTAATGTTGATCTTACCGATGTGAAGACTAAATTACCTTGTACATCCAAGATTGGCAAGGCTTGGATTCGGTCGGTGATTGTTGAAGACTACCCCTTGAAGAGGTTCCGTGGAAGAGGTGGATATATTGTTCAACGAGAATTTGTCTCAAGGTGGAGATTTGTTAGAGTTGTGATCCAAATTCTTTTAGGATTGGTTTAAAGTAAGAAACCTACTTTTAGTAGATCTTGTTTAATTTACATTAATTAAAGGTATGAAACTCAGTTAGAGTAGAATTTGTTTCTATGCAAGTTTCCTTTGTAAACAAGAAACCTATCCCTATAAATAGATACTAAGGATTAGGGGTTTAGACAGAACATCATAAATCAGTTGTAATCTCTTTCTCTGTCATAGTGAAAGTTCTCATCCTCTGCTTGTGGTTTTTCCTTTTTGGGTTTTCCATGTAAATTCTTGGTGTTATTTTCATTTCTATATTTGTATTTATTTACTTATCTCGTCATTAGCGTCCCGATAGTATAACAGTTTTCTCTTTGTAAGAGAGTTTCTCAAAGCTTTGAGGCTTGTAAGGGTTATCTCCTTGATCCCAGAAAAAGAAAAGACAAATTAGTGAATTTGTGGAAAATCCTTAGTGTAAATAGCTAAGGTAGTAGAGGTAGACTTGGGTTAGAAGTCAAACCACTATAAGTCATTGTGTCACACTTTTTATTACTTAACTTTTCATCCACCTAAGCAAAAATTCAATTAACCCCCTCTTGGCTATTTCAGTTGATCGCTTGAGCCTCATAATGTAGGTGCCCTATTTCAATTGAGTTTGGTAACAAATAGAGTTATCCTTTAAGATTTTATGTTATAACATAATTACCTACCATAAGTTTCGTTGGTTTTAGATTTGGTGATTTTGGGTAATAATTTGTGTCATTACCTTTTTTCTTATCGGTTCTATAACAATTTATGTTGGTTTGGTAACAATTTCTGTAGGTACCCTATTTCTTATGAGTTTGGTAAAAAATAGAGTTATCCTTTAACTGTTTATGTTATAACACAATTTCTTACCATAAGTTTAGAGGATTTTCCATTTGGTGAACTCGGGTAATAATTTATGTTATTACTTTTTTTCTTATCGAGTCTATAAAAATTTATGAACGTTTTTTAATATTTTGTGTAGGTACCCTATTTCTTATGAGTTTGGTAAAAAAAATAGAGTTATCTTATAAGAATTTATGTTATAACACAATTTGCTACCATAATTTTAGAGGATTTTCCATTTGGTTATCTAAATTTAATAATTTGGGTTATTACACTTTTGCTTACCGGTTCTATAACAATTTATATAGGTTTTGCAACAATTTGTGTATGTACTCTGTTTCTTATGAATTTGGTAAGATATAAAGTTATCCTTTAATATTTTATGTTATAACACAATTTCGTATCATAAGTTTCGCTGATTTTATATTTGGTGATATGGGGTAAAAATTTATGTTATTACCTTTTTTTTACCGGTTCGATAATAATTTATGTAGGTCTGGTAACAATTTCTGTGGGTACTCTATATATTATAAGTTAGGTAAGATATAAAGTTATCCTTTAAGATTTTATGTTATAGCACAATTTCCTACCATAAGTTTTGCTAGTTTTAGATTTGGTGAAATGGGGTAATAATTTGTGTTATTACATTTTCTCTTACCAGATCTATAATAGTTTATGTAGGTTTGGTAACAATTTGTGTAGGTACATTATTTCTTATGTGTTTGGTAAGATATAAAGTTATCATTTAAGATTTTATGTTATAACACAATTTTCTATCATAAGTTTCGTTGGTTTTAGATTTGGTGATATGAGATAAGAATTTGTGTTATTACCTTTTGTCTTACCGAGACTATAATAATTTATGTAGGTTTGGTAATAATTTGTGTAGGTTCCCTATTTCTTATGAGTTTGGTAACAAATATAGTTATCATTTAAGAGTTTATGTTATAATACAATTTTCTACCATAAGTTTCGCTAGTTTTACATTTGGTGATATATGGTAATATTTTGTGTTATTATATTTTTTCTTATAGGTTCTATAATAATTGTTGTAGGAGTTTTAACAATTTGTGTGGCTACCCTACTTCTTATGAGTTGGGTAAGAAAGAATGTTATATACTACTATTTTATGTCATAACACAATTTCTTACAGTTAAGAAATTGTATTATCACATATTTTATTACCATTTGTGTAGGGGTTTATGTTGTTTCCGGAAGAATTTGTGTACTTACCCAAAATCTATTGATTTGGGTAAGAAATAATGTTATCTTCTAAGAGTTTAGGTTATAACACAATTTCTTAGCATAAGTTGAAAAGGTTTTGGATTTGGTGATCTTGGATAAGAATTTGTCTTATAACATTTTTCCTCACAATTACTGTTATAATTTAAGTAGGTTCCGTAAGAACTTATATAGAAACCCAAAATCTTATGTGTTCTGTATGAATTAATGTTATCAGGTAACCGTCTAGGTTATCCACAATTTCTTACTCTAGTAAGGATTTTTGTAACTATAGTTTGTCTTAATATTACTGTAAGTATTTATGTTACCGATGTTGGAAAAAATATGATAAAGTGAAAACATTGAGGCATATTTTCTATGGGTAAAGGTGGATGTTCGAATAATAAAATTACGTCTTCATATTCTACTCCATGAGACCTTTACAACGATATCTCATACGCTCAAAACAGGTGTGTGATGAATGAGAAATTTATGCTCAAAGTAGGCTTGCGAATTGAGTTAAGGAAAAGGAAAAACTTATCCCCACATTGATTGGGGTACCAAGCGTGAGATATGTTTATATACAAGACCCTACTTGGTGGTTATTGAATAACTTAAGTTGATATGAGATAAGTGACGTGAATGTCTGGACCGGTCGGGCCCTTTGTGGGCTTGCAGATATTTTAACCCATTACGAGATAATTTTCCTTAAATATAGCATTTTTAATATCTCAAATAAAATGATACTGCAGATGTGGTACTATTGTGTTCATTCTGTTGTTGTATCCTGGGAAATAGACGTCCAACGTTACTGAATCACCATAGAAGCGGACTAATCTATCTTAAGGAAACTGTGTGTTACACATGCCTCAACACAAGTAAACGGTTTCAGTTTACTGTTTTAATAGTTGATTTATATTTCAAATATTCTTGTATTTTGTTTTATGATATGTTCAATTTAATAATAAATTAGTACTTATTTTATTTGTAATGTTTTATTTTATTTTCTTGGATTATTAACGCCCATTGTTTAATAATCTTAAGACAGACTCAAGTTTAATCCAAGACGAATATATTACTATGTTTAAGGCAATGATTTATACCACGACAAGGTTAAAGCGTTTATTTAATTATTTTCAAATTAATTTTCAGTCGGTACTGAAACAATGTACCAAAACTGAATATTTATACTGTTGTGCAATGTGGTTTCCGAAACCCAACTCCCAATTTTCATTCGAAATGGAGTACATGTGGGATGGATTACGTAGAATCATTTATAACCACCAAAGATTGGTAATCGCAACTGAAATTTGTTGCAGATCAAAAGCAAGGCCAACAATATTCGTAGAACATGAGAATTGCTACGCTTCTCCACGTTTCAAGTTATCGCGCGCTGTATAAATGGTAAAGGTCTTGTTTCCTTTTTTAAGCCAATCGTGTACGGTGGAAGGGAAGGATTTTGTTTTAATTATTTCTTTAATAATTATTATTAAATGTGATTTTAGAAATATTGTGGATTATTTTCCATGTACTAATAATTTCTTTTGAGAAATTTTATAGAGACGAATAGGATACCCAGATTAAATCTTCTGTTTAGAAACTAAGATCTCGTAAATAATTTGTTTTAGGATTTAATTCCTGTCGTTTTAACGGATTTAAAAGATCTTTCTTTCCAAACAAGAATCAACGAAACCTTATCGGTTTATAAACTGAGATCTTGTAAATAATTCGTTTTGGGATTTAATTCCTGCTATATCAACTGTAACGCCTCGGTTTTGGGCCTAGGTATTAGCTAGGTCGGATAGACGGTCCGGTGGATCGGATTAGAGGATTCAACTCAGTTTTAGGATTAATTTGAAATAAATAATTTTAAAAGGGATAAAAATATGGAAAAACATGGTAAAATCTTTATTTATTATATAAAAGATTTTGGTGGAAACAATTTTGAAAAATGAGTTTTGGAAAAGTGACATTTTGGATTGGTGACCAAAA
Source organism: Hibiscus mutabilis (assembly GCA_019671005.1). Lineage (NCBI taxonomy): Eukaryota > Viridiplantae > Streptophyta > Magnoliopsida > Malvales > Malvaceae > Hibiscus > Hibiscus mutabilis. The sequence continues at coordinate 43,433,053 of CM033719.1, forward strand.
TGTAAAAATGGAAAATCTATTTTCTAGTGACTAAATTGTAAAGGGTCAAAACTTAAAATTTTTAAGGAGATATTTTGCCCAAAGTCTAATATCAAAATTTTCTCTTTAATTGGCTATTTTAAAAGGTTTTAAAAGAGTATAAATAGGCTTAGAGAATTAATTTTATAATTAATTGCCTAAACAAACTTTACGTAACTAACTTTTCTCTAAAAGGTTTTCTCTCAAATTCTCTCTAGCCAAACACCCTTTTCTTCTTCAAAATCTTTAGGTAATATCTAGATTTCTTTAATCCTTTGTTTTCAAATGAGTTCTTGATTATTTTCTATCAAAACCTTATTGTTTTAAACTTGGTTTCTCATGTAAATCCAATTAAGGGGAAAGTCAACATTATAGGTGAGCTTCGTTCTTCTCCTCTAGTGAATCTTTACTGAAATTCCCAAGTTATTGATTATTTATATATGTTTTCTAACGAGTTATAAGGATTTAATTATGGAAAATTGGTTAAATCAAGGTTTAATTAATGAGATTGATTGATTTTCGTATTGGATCTGTTTTGCTATGTTCTTGATTGGATTAGAACATGAATTTAATGTTTTATGATGTTAATAAATTGGTTTTAACATTGGAATCTCGTTTTTAGTTGGCGAAATTGGTTTTATGCACTTTTTTTTAATTACATGGTATCTACTGTTTATGCATGGTTTAAAGTATGTTTTATACTGTTTTTGATCATATAATGATGATGAATGCATTTGGAAAATGGTTCATGAAGTATTGTGATATACTTGTTAATGCAAGGTTGAGGCATTGTAAATGGTTTTGTTGATGCATATAAAAATAGTAAGGTACAGGATTAAAATGAATTATATTGATCCATTTTTACAGGTAAATGCTCAATACCCAAGTAGGCGTACAAAGTTGATCGCGATCAAGTGCTTTCTGGGTCGTCTTAGGCCTTGCAATTCGCCTTTATCCAAAAAATATATCGAGATTTTTTACATACAAAGGATTTACTTGTTACTAATATAGTCTAGCCTTTGCTCTTCTTTAGATCCCTTGTTTCACTCCGATAGTATAATAAAATCGGGTCGATGGTGATGTGGTTTAAAATGTTATCGGATATAGTTGGTTGCCACAGGATTGGTAGTGCACTATAAAAAGTCACCTTGGATGTTGAGGGGTTTATGTGTACCGAAAACTCCATCCAAGTACCCTAACGGTTGAGGGGTTATATGGTATCAAAAAATCCCATTAGTGGATTATGCATCTAACCGATGATTGGGTTGTAATTGTACCTGGTTGTGATTGTACCTTGAATTCCAGTTGAGATCGCATGAAGTGTTGAGAGGACACTTGTTGAATCCATGTTTCCGATGTAATATTTTGTAAAGTGGAACTTGGTTTATGATCACTTGAAAGACAATATAATCAATGATGTATCATGTTGATGGATTATGTTGTATAATGTAGGTTTATACATGTTTTACTCTTTAAGCCTTGCATATGGGTTGTTATGCATGGGAAAGCTTAAATTGAGTGTAGCAAATGGGATTTTGCTTTTAATCCATGATACATGTTGCATATGGTTTAATATGCATGTTTGGAAATGTTAAGTGCATAGTTTTGTAAGCCATGATGATGTTTTGAAAGATGTTTAAAAATGGTTTCCAAAGTGGATTGAATAACCAGTTTTAAATGCATTGATGGTGGTTTGTTTTAGAGCACTCCTCATTAAGCCTAGTGTGCTTACGCTCTCTTTTTCCATCAATTCAGAGAATTAAATGTTGGAGGCAGTGAGCAAGCAAAGGGGATCCAATGACTTGTGCTTTCGAAAGTATAGTTTTGATCTAGACTTGTAGTAATAAAGGCAATATGGTTAATTGTTGTTTGGGAGGGTTGTTTTGCTAAGCTACCAGCTTGTGGAAGTTTTAATTGTTGTCTAAGATTTGTATAAGGCCCAATATGCTTGTTATTGCTTGGGATTTATGTTTTGGATGTTGAGTAGGAAGCATGCCTATAGATGTGGTGGATATTTGGGATATGCTTGATTGAGCTGCTTTAAATGCTTTAATGATTGTGATAAGTATGCCATTGTTGATGTAAGATGTCTACATAAGGTTTGGACATGTTTAGAGTGAGCCAAAGTGTCATATGTTGGACCTAGAGGTTAGTTCAGGTCTTCGCATACCGGTACGGGTACCTTGGTTTCGACAGGCGAGGTCTGGTGTGGCTCAGAGCTGTAAAATTATACAAAGGGTATCGGTACGCCTAGCCACCGTATCGGTACGCCCTTTTGCCACTAGAATCTGTGTTAAGAAAATATTTCTTAAGGGATCGGTACGGGGTGGCACCGTATCGGTACGGGTTTGTCCTATACACTGTATCAATACGGGTATACAAGTATCGGTACGCGTAGCCATTTTGTTCATTAGACCGTATCGATAAGGTCATATTCGTATCGGTACGCATTGGTTTTTTTGTAGTTTCTTGCTTGCTAAAGTTTGAAGTTGTGCATTTTATCCCCTGAATGTTGTGCATGCAATTATATGAGTTTGGATGCTTGTTTTAAGTTGGAAATTGATATGCGAGCATAAAATCTGATTAATGAAGGATTGGTAATTTAGAACTTGGTTAAGTTTTTGTAATTTGCAGAAATTACATTTTAGTCCCCGAAACACATGTTTGAGAAATTAAACCATGTTTTGAAATTTAATCGCTTGTTGTCGTATCCTTTGTTGCATGTTCACCTTATGATCTAAATCAAAGCATTTAGATAAGATAAAAATAGACCCACTTTAGGTTAGTAGTTTGGGTTTGATTCGACAAACCTAATGTAGCCCTTTTAACTTAGTTTCAACAAGGTTGAGTTAAGGTGTTTACATTTGTTGGTATCAGAGCTAGGTTTTGAAAAGTTGGGATGCTGTTGATGATTGTTCATTGTTGCTTTCTATGCACGGTGATTGTTTATACATAAGGTGATTGATATATGCTATGTCGGGGTATTTTTAGGGACACGTTACCTTATTACTACAGTTATAAAATGATTTTTTGAAATGAAAGTCTTGGATCCTCGTTTGAAGCTGGCATGATTGTTTTTGTTTTGGTGTAATTATCATGTCATAGATACATTTTTATATGATGCCACCGAGGAGAGAATTGAGATCGAGCATGAGTGCTGCTATGGTAGGGCAGGGGATGAGGAGAATGTTATATCTCATGGAGGTTTACCACATCTTTCGCCTAAACCACCTGATGGAGTGGAGCAAGTACCACCTGGTCTGATGTATAGTGATATAACACCTTTGATACAGGCAATGACTGGAACGTTTTAGGCTGTTGTGGCTGGAGTACATATACTTGCACCGGCACTGATTTCTGCTGCTAATTCGAATTTGCCGTTAAAGTGTTTGCATTTATGGGAAGAGTTAAGTTTAGAGGGTTGGCACCTAAGGCATCTGAGGAGTAGTTTGCCAGTACGGATCAGATTTTGGATCAGATGAGGTGCAATAATGTCCGTAAGCTGGGATGTACGATGTCCCTGTTGTAGGGTGATGTATATAGTTGGTAGACTACTGTGATCACAAGCATGGAACCCAGTGATGTGGTATGGGAGTTCTTTAAAGCTGCCTTTACAAGGAAGTATCTAAGAGTTAGCTACTTGGATGAAAAGAAACGTGAGTTCATGGCCTTGGTTCAGGGCAGTATGTTAGTATCTGAGTACGAGGTATAGTTCGTGAAGCTAAGTCAGTATACGCCTGAGTTGGTGCTAGATGAGAAGCATCGATGTGACCAATTCTATTACGTATTGGTATAGGATGTTAAGACGTATATGTTGGCTACTGATTATACAAATTTTGATGTGTTGGTTACACGGGCAAAAGATATCGAGTAGAACTTGGGTTTATCTTTTCATTCGGGAGGTTCTGGCTCTGGAAAGAAAGCTGTAGATTTTGGTTCCGGTGGTGGTCAATTTAAGAGACACCGTGATAGAAGGTATCACCCTGAGCAGAGACGGGGTAAAAGTAATGATGGGAAAGGGTCGCAGGGCCAGAGTACCCAGTTTAGAGCTTTACATAATACCTATTGGGTATGTGGATTGCGAGATCACATGAGGCGAGGCTGTCCATATTTGGTCGGAGAGGGACAAGCTCCTTCGTCAGTTGTTGCTAATTCCTATTAGAGTTATGGATCTGGGGATCATATGAGACGTGATTGTCTTTTGTTGGTTAGGGATAGACAGGCATTTGCACCTGTTGTTGCACCACAAAAAGGCGTGGGCGCAGTCGAGGTAATTTTCAGCGAAGGTAGGAAGGTCAGGGGACTGTTGCTCATACAGTGGCAGTTCAACCTAAGGATGGTAGACTTGCGAGGATCTATGCACGTCGCGAGTGGAGGAATGACAGTGATGTGATTGCAGGTACTTTTACCTTGCAGTCTATGTCATTACTTTTCTCTGATAGATTATGGTTTTACGCATTCATATATTTTGCATAAGCATGCACATTTGCTTAATATACCTGTAGAAGTGTTAAATGTGGGTATGCAAGTAACTAGCTCTTTTGGAGAGACGATTGTTACTAGAAGGTTGTATAGGAGATGTCCTTTAGTTGTTCAAGATCACGTGTTTGCTGCTGATCTGATAGAGTTGTCGTTTCATGGTTTTGATGTGATCTTGGGTATGGATTGGTTATTTGAGCATAGGGTCGTGGTTGAATTTGTAACCAAGCGAGTTTCATTAAAACTTGCTGATGTTTATGAAGTGACGGTTGTAGGTGAGAATGTTAAGTTATTGTCCAATATCGTTGCGGCTTTGGAAGCGTAGAAGTTGTTAGAATTTGGGTGTTAAGCATATCTTGCTTATGTTATAAACCCATATATGAAAGAGGTGCGTGTTCAAGATATTCGTACCATTTGTGATTTCCCAATGGTGTTTCTGAAGAAGTTGTCTGGGTTGCCGCCAGATAGAGAGGTAGAGTTTTGTATTGAAACTTATGCAGATACGACTTCAGTGTCGATTACACCGTATCGTATGACACCAAATGAGTTGAAAGAGTTGAAGACGCAACTTCAGGAGTTGTTGGATCGTGGTTTCATTCGACCTAGTATGTCACCGTAGGGTACACCAGTGTTGTTTGTGAAAAAGAAAGATTGCACCTTGAGGATGTGCATTGATTATCGACAACTAAACAAGTTGAAGATTAAAAATAAGTATCCTTTGCCGCAAATTGACCACTTGTTCGATCAATTCTGGGGTGTTACGGTGTTTTCTAAGATCGATTTGAGATCTGGATACTATCAGATAAAGGTTAAAGATAATGACGTACCAAAGACTACTTTTCACACACGATACGGGCATTATGAGTTTTTGGTAATACCATTTGGGTTGAGGAATGCGCTTGCAGCTTTCATGGCTATGATGAATAGGGTATTCTATGAATTCCTGGACCAATTCATAGTGGTGTTTATTGATGATATTCTCCTGTACTCTCATACCGAGGAGGATCATGATGGACACTTGCAAATCGTGTTGAAAGCCTTATTGGATAACCAGCTTTATGCTAAGTTGAGCAAGTGTGAGTTTTGGATTAAAGAAGTGGTCTTTCTTGGTCATGTTTTTTCTGCAGAAGGTATCTGTGTGGATCCCCAAAAGATTAAAGCGGTGCTGAATTGGAAACAACCTAAGTCGGTGATGGAGGTTCGTAGTTTCTTGGGGTTGGTAGGTTATTATCGTCACTTTATGGATGGGTTCTCGGGGGTTGTTGCTCCATTGACCAAGTTGTTACAAAAAGATGTGCGATTTCGAATAGACGGAGGGTAGACAACAAGCTTGTGAGAAGTTGAAGAAAGCTTTGACGCAAACTCCGATCTTGATTCAACCTGAGTCAGGAAAAGAGTTTTTGGTTTATAGCGACGCATCCAACATTGGTTTAGGGTGTGTGTTGATGTAAGATAGGAAAGTTGTGGCTTATACATTAAGGCAGTTGAAGGGGCACAAGCACAATTATCCTATGCATGATTTAGAGCTTGTGGCGGTAATGTTTGCTTTAAAGATTTAGAGGCATTATCTGTATGATGAGAAGTGTATTGTGCACATGAATCATAAGAGTTTGAAGTATCTGATGTCACAAAAGGAGTTGAACCTTAAGCAACGTAGGTGGTTGGATTTGCTCAAGGATTATGATTTGACAATCGAGTATCATACAGGAAAGGCGAATGTTGTAGCCGATGCTTTGAGTAAAAAAGTGGTTGTTGAGTTGAGGGCCATGTTTGCAAGGTTGAGTGTGACGCGAGATGAAGGGTTGGTGGCTGAGTTACCAGTGAATCCATCTTTTTCATAATTGATTAAAGAGAAGCAACCTTATGATGAGGTGTTGGTACCGCATGTTAAAGATATTATAGATGGAAATCTGATGGATTTTCACTTTAACGATGATGGGGTGCTATGTTTTAAAGATCAAATAGTAGTTCCTAGTGATGATGAGTTGAAGCGTACCATTTTGATTGAGCCTCATGCTAATCCTTTTGCTATGTATCCCGGTAGTACCAAGATGTATCGAGGTTTAAAGGAAGAGTACTATTGGGTGGGTTTGAAAAAGGATATGGCTGATTTTGTTGCTAAGTGTATGGTGTGTCATCGTGTTAAGGCTGAGCATCAGAGATCTAATAGCATTAGAATTCAATTTCTAAAAAAATGGGTTATCTCTAGAGTTAGTCCTTAAACTTCAAAACATTATAAAAATGATCTTAAATTTCCAAAAGTTATAAATTAGACCCTAAAATTTAAGGTTTTAGAATTGATAATTTCAAAATTATGGTTTTAAATTTGGGGCTAAAATTCGGGGTGTTACAAGATATTACTTTTACTGTGAGCAGTTTAAGTATATTCAAAAGCAATCCAGGTGAAAATCACTAGAAAGCGAATGTGAGGGTATTGAGATATCTTAGATATATTCAAGATTATGGATTGTATTATTCCAAAGATCCTACTGTTTAGAAGGATGCTATGATGCAATTTGGATATCTGATATTCAAGATATCAAAGGCACAAGTGGATGGAAATCTTCAAGACAAACGGTTATAACCAGTTCCATAATGGAATCTGAGTTTGTAGTTCTAGACAAGTCTAGAGAAGAAGTCGAATGGCTTCGAAATTTCTTGGAGGATATTCCTGAATGGCCAAAGCATGTGCCCACAATATGCATATATTGTGATGACCAAGAAAAAATTGGTAGAGCACAAAGCTGTATGTATAATGGTAAGTCGAGACATATGCGTCGTCGACATAATATCATTAGTCAACTGATCTCAAATAGAGTAATCTCTATTAATTTTGTAAGATCAAAGGATAATATTATGGATCCTCTAACCAAAAGGGTTAAATCGAGATCATATTGAGAAAATATCGAAAGGAATTTGACTAATGCCCAAGAAAATTTAAGGCGATATGTGAAGGAAAATTTAAGGTGCTATGTGAAAGAAAATCCTACCTAGTTGACTAGATATCCCAAGATCTAGGTTCAAAGGGACAACCTACTTGCATAGACCTGTGCAGTTACTGTAATATCCCAAACTTTGGCCTAGGAATATGCTACATTTATCACTAGCTAAATTGCTTAGAATTTTCACTTATTAGAATGATTAAGTGGTATAGGACCAAAATTGAAGTAAAGAAGAATTGGATAGCTATAATGGAAAGGACTAGAACCGAATTATACAATGAATTAAGGATTGCATGCTAAACATTTAATTGTCCAAGGACACATACACTTGTCAAACACAAGTGAGAGCTAGATGGAGAGGGGTCTCGGCCAAAGGGAGTAAATCAAGGAAAGATTATCTCCTTCCTTTGTATCATCCAAACCACCTTAGTGAGAGAGAGAGTTCATCCATGGTGAACAAAATTTTAAGCTTGGTAAACTCAAACTCTTTAGTAGAGATCGAATAGCGTAGAAAGGGGTATGTTCTCATTTCTTTTTTCTTTTAATTTAGGAAATTGCTTAAGACTTTTTTATAGGAATTCCATGTATGTTATGTTGTTATGTCATGAATGTCATCTTAAGGCATTTGGATAATATTTTGATGTCTGTGAAATATTTGTTTGGAGCATATTTGAGGTCATGTCATTGGTGTAATTCAATAACTGAAACATGTAAATGATTCTTGAGTATATTTTATTTCAAATAGTCTTAGATAGCTTCAAACAATAGTTTTATATATGTGACAATGGTGGAAACATCTTGGTTTGAGTCCTATTGTTTGTTGAGAGATCGAGTTTAATGAATGAGAGCAAACAAAGTCTATCAACGATAATTTGGGACTGTTATACGTAATTAAGAACGTTGGTGGACTGCTTTGTGTATATATATATATAAGTGTGTATATGTGTAACGGGACTGGTGTGCATATTTAAGAGCATTAGTGGATTGTTTTGCACATGTGTGAAAACAATGGACTGTTTTGCATGTCTAAGGGCTGTAAAAGGTCCATAAAGATTGTTGGTGATGTTAATGGACTGTTTATGTATTAATAAAGACTGATTTGCATCTATAGGGACTGTTTTGCATTGATATAAATGTTGGTGGACTGTTTTGTGGACATAAATGTGGATATATGTATGTTAGGGATTGTTCTGCATGAATATAAACATTAGATGATTGTTTTGAGTATGTACATGTTCAAATGCTTTTTATATATATGAATCTTAATGGACTGTTTTGTGTGAAATTATATGTACACATGAGTAATTGAGTAATTTTACAATTAAATGGTTATTAAGAATTGTTCTATTACATGATTGTACGCTTTGATACTTTTAGACCAGGAAGGAATTGAAGGAGTAAGGGCTAAAGTATATCAAATAGTTGATAAGCAAAAGGGGGATTGTGATTCGGGAGCAAAACTAGCTTGGAAAAAATTGTGAGTGTAGTTTAAAGTCTCGGGATAGGATTGAAACCATCCCGAGCTTCCTTAATTATTTTTGTCTTACAATGCTTATTCATTAAATTAAGCCATGTTGTATGCTTAAGCTTGGAATGCAAGGTGAGTACTTAATTATAAAGTATTTTATGATATACAAAAGTTGGTTAAACACATGCTATGTTTGAGAGCTATCCTTGTGCTTAAGTATATGTTTGATATGATAAGTTTCAAGCTTACATATATGATCATATGAATTGAAGCTATGCTCATCTCTGGTATGATAAGATTTAAATGAAACACCTTGGTTTCGAGTCAGTTATAGGTATAGTTGGCATGCCATAGAGTCCATAGAGCTCGTGTTTGGGGAGGACTACGGTCCTTATGGGGCGACATTAGGAGGGATGTGTTATTTGTCACTTGGCGATTGTAGGAGGGATTGACCGGTACTTCGAGTACCATTTTGTTTGGCGACAGTTGGTTGGGGATTCGTGTACCTAGGCTACTTGATTCTCAAGGCTATGTTTAAAAGAAACCATGAAAGCTTATAAGAGAAATCATTGAATTAATGTAATAACTTGCATAACAAGTAACATGTATCTTTTTTATTATTGAAAATGCTTGGGCAAATAGATAAGCCTTATTAGAATGTCTACATAAATGTGTTTGTCTAGTTGCTTAAATACATGCACTTGGTTCGAATTACCCATATACTTATATATACACTTGATTCGCAAGCCTTATTCTAAAATAGCTAGTTCCTTGCTCAAGCTTAGAATATTACATGATTAATAGATTTTGTTGAAGGGATAGATTATTTGATCATACTTGATTCTCAAGGCTATGTTTAAAAGAAACCATGAAAGCTTATAAGAGAATCATTGAATTAATACACTTGATTCGCAAGCCTTATTCTAAAATACTGCCCCATTAAGTATATATTTACCTTATCCTTTCACTACATTTCAGGTTAAATCTTTGCTTGTGGTTGTCTTTGGAGCTTGGATTCGATCACAAGTACAAGGATGTATGTTTTGTACACTTCCTTTAAGTACTCCTAGTTGGTGGCACATAGTTTTATATATATTTGCATAATGCATTTAGAATACTATTTTGTCTTATGGGTTTGTAATCCTAAAAGTAGTTATTGTCATGTATGAAGGCCTTAATCTGTTTCATGATGGTTGGTATATTAAGCTATGGTAGTTTGAAGTGATGGTATGTTAGCTATGTGATGTGAATATTACATGTATTTGGGGTATGATTATTTGAGATATTTAGTTGACGGGATATGAATAGTAGATTAAGTTCATATCATGTTTAATGTAGTTATATTACCTTGTTAATATATGCGCATGTAGGCTTAAGTGAATCTAACATCATGTATTAAACTATGTCAAGTAGTGTAGTTCGATTGTTTGAGTTGTTAGTTATGATAACCAATTGGTAATAAGTATTGAAATATGAAATATAAGAAATGGAAATGAATAGTAAGGCTATGCGCAAGGCTTAAGATGTTATTTGATTAAAAAATAGATATAAACTCTTAGTAGACAGAAGATTTTAAATGCTTTTAAACTAGGAATCACTAAATAAATTGTAATAAATATATGACATCTTATTGCTTAAGGTGAAAGTTGTAATTAAGTGTTTGTAAAGTTTGGACATCCTTGATTATTGGTTTACTTTAGAGTTCAAATTGAAGGCTTACATGTGCTAAGCCAAGCCTTGTTTGTTCTGTAACACTTCTTAGTTCGGTTTACTCTTAAACCAGGTTAGGAGTGTTACATTTATTGGTATCATAGCTAGAGTTTAGTCTATTCTAGGACTAAGCTGAGTTTCATTTTATCATTATATGTTATATGTGCCACCTAGGAGTTAAATTCGATATGCACTTGTGATCTATGTATGGTTAAAACTCTCTTTTATGTCTTGTTAGTCCTTAGATATGTCTAAGACACAATTGGGCCGGAATAATGAGAGTCCGGCTGGCTCCTCCACTGAAGGAGGAAGCGTAAGAATGAATCAGGAACAACAAGTGCACCAAAAGACTGTTGAACCTCGGCAGGAAATTCCTTCCATTCATCCCAAACAACGAGAGTGTCCCTCAGTATGAAGGAGATGTTTGATCAGCTAGTCACTTCCTTAAGATAAAACCCTCCAACTCCTCCCACTCTTCCTGTAGTGGTGAAGACTAAGGCTCCGATAGATAAGCTAGCTCAACATAGAGCTTATACATTCACGGGTGCTGACGATGAAAACCTAAAAATAGTCGAATATTGGCTAGAGACCACTGTCAGGATCCTTACCAAGCAATTACAATGCTTGGATGAACACAAACTCGAGTGCGCTCTAGCTCTATTAGCTGAAAAAGCACAAAGTTGGTGGGAAACTACGACCCTTACAGCTCCCGCAAATGCTATCACATGGGAATTCTTCCTCAAAGAATTTCGAAAGAAGTATATTAGCGGGCAATATCTAGCTGAGCGTAGAAGACGTTTCTTGTATCTTAAGCAAGATAGTAGATCAATAGAGTAGTATGTTAGTGATTTCTGCAAGTATTGCAAATACGGGTCTCAGTATATCAAGAAAAAGAAGGATAAATGTCGTATGTTTATTGACGGAGTCAATGATGAATTAAGTCATATGTTCACAGCTCTAGGGATTACTGATTTTCAAGAATTGGTGAATCGAGCAATTGCTACAGAAGCTAAGATGAAATCGTCTGAAAAGAGAAAAGGGGATTACTCTCGAAATGATAAAAGATTGAGGAATGATAACAAACCTCCATGGCCTTCCAAGAAGTCAAAGAATCAGGGAGGGAGTTCTTCCAATTTTAACTCTTCTCAAAAGAATAATTTCATACCAAAATCTCAGTATGTAGTTAAGTCTTCTGCACCTGCAATTTCTATCAATAGTACAGGGAATTCAGGTAGAATTTCACAAACTCCCATTTGCAATTTCTGTCATAAGAATCATTCGGGCCAGTGTAGGAGGCATGCAAATGCATGTTTCATGTGTGGAGAATCAGACCATTATATCAAGGATTGTTCCCAAAATCCAAATAAACTTCATGCTCGTGTTTCTACTAATTTTAATCCTGCACAATCACCTCGGGGTAAAGGACCTAAACAAGCTCAATCTAGGAATTCTAGAAGAAATTGGGGCCAGATCTCTAATTCTACTCATCAAGAATCTCGAGCACCTGCTCGAGTATATCATGTTCAAGGTCGAGAAGAATAAAACTCCACTAATGTTATAGCAGGTACAATCGAATTATACTCAAAACTTGTATATGCTTTATTTGATTCTGGTTCAACTCATTCCATTATTTGTTCTACCTTAATTGAAAGATTTAATTTGAACTCTAAACTCTCAAACTGTAATTAAATTGCCACTAATATTTTAGGGGATAGAGTTGTTGTAAATCGAGTATGTAGAAATTGTCCCTTGTTTATACATGGCATTCCATTCCCTGCTTATTTGTTATCCTTACCTTTTAATGAATTTGATCTTATTTTGGGTTTAGACTGGTTAAGAAAACACTAAGCTTGGGTAGAATGTAACAAGAAAAGACTATTCCTTCATGGTTTATGAAAAGAAATCCATATTATCGATAGATAAAAAAACCTTTTAAATCAGATTCTGTGTTCGCTGCCATATCTAAAACCAATAAGAATAATCTCATCTTAGAATCTATCCTAACCGTTTCTGAATTCCCTGAAATATTTCCTGAGGAACTTTCGGGAGTACCTCCGACACGAGAGATGGAGTTTAAAATTGAGGTTCAACTTGGTTCTAGTCTCGTTTCCATTACTCCTTATCGGATGGCCCCGATCGAACTTAAAGAACTCAAGAATCAATTGCAAGACCTACAAGATAAAGGTTTCATTAGGCCTAGTTCATCTTCTTGGGGAGCCCCGGTATTGTTCGTAAATAAGAAAGATGGATCAATAAGGCTTTGCATTGACTACCAATAATTGAACAAGCTCACAGTCAAGAATAAGTATCTATTACCTAGGATTGAAGACTTATTTGATCAACTTAAGGATGCTAAGATGTTTTCTAAGACCGATCTCTGATTAAGATACTATCATATGAGAGTTAAAGAATCTGACGTACCAAAGACTGCATTCAAGACTTGTTATGGTCACTATGAGTTTCTCCTAATGCCTTTTGGCCTGACAAATGCTCCAGCTGCATTTATAGACCTTATGAACCGAGTCTTTAAGCCATACTTAGATAAGTTTATGGCAGTTTCATTGATGATATTCTCATCTACTCTAAAGATGCAGTTGAACGTTCGAATCACCTTTGAATTGTTTTGCAAACCCTTCGAGACCATCAACTCTATGCAAAGTTTAACAAAAGTGAATTTTGGTTGTCTGAAGTTTCATTCCTCGGCTATGTGATATCTGTTGAAGGGATTAAAGTTGATCCTAATAAGATTCAATCAATTGTTGATTAGAGACCTCTGAAAATATTAGTGAAGTTAGAAGTTTTCTGGGCTTAGCCGGATACTATCAGAGATTTGTCAAAGGGTTCTCCTTTTAGCCTCACCCTTAACCAAAATTCTTTGGAAGGATGTGTCTTTTATGTGGTCAGAGAACCAACAATGAAGTTTTGATCAATTGAAATAAGTACTTACTCATGCTCTAGTCCTGACACAACCTGAATCGGGAAAATGTTTCACAGTCTTCAATGATTCGTCTCACTTGGGTTTAGGATGTGTGCTCATGCAAGAAAGAAAAGTTGTAGCTTATGCTTCCAGACAATTGAAGCTTCACGAATTGAATTACCCAACTCATGATCTTGAGTTAGCAGTCATTGTTTTTGCTTTAAAAATTTGGAAGCACTACATCTCTGAAGAAAAATGCTATTTGTTTACAGATCACAATAGTCTAAAGTACCTCTTCTCAAAAAGATTTAAACCTTAGGCAAAGAAGGTGGATGAAGATACTTAAAGACTATGATTTGGTCATTGATTACTATCCTAGAAAGGAAAATGTAGTGGCTGATGCGCTTAGTCGCAAACATTCAATTGGTAAGATTTTGAATAGGTTATACATCTAGTCTTAATCGAATTCTAAACCTTTTTACCTAAAAACATCCTATTGTTTTGTAGCCCCTTCTACAATCAATGCACATTTTAGATTGCAAAGAGATCAGAAGTTTATAGCCGAACTTCAAGTTCAATCCAACTTGATCTCGAGGATCAAGGCTCTTCGGTAAGCTAATTTCAAACTTCAAGACATTCTGCATAAATTAGAAGTTGAATCTAATTCAAACTTTTCTTTGAATAAAAATGGATTACTTTATTTTCAAAATAGAGTTTGTGTTCCAAATAATGTAAACCTTAAGAAATAAATACTTCAGAAAGCCCATAATAGCCCTTTCTCGATTCATCCGGGATCGGCTAAAATGTATAAAGAATTGAAATAACTGTATTGGTGGCCAGGGATGAAGTCTTCTATCATAGAATTTGTATCTAGATGTTTGACCTACTAGAAGGTAAAAGCTGAGCATCAAGTCCCTACTGGACTTTTACAACCTATTGAGTTACCTCAGTAGAAGTGGGATCGTATAGCTATGGATTTTGTTAGTGGCTTACCTATAACACCAAAGAAGAATGATGCAACTTGGGTGATAATTGATAGATTTTCCAAGTCAGACCACTTTATACCAATTCGAATGAGCTTGAGTTTGGATATGCTGGCAGAACTATACATACGAGAAATAATACGTCTACATGGTGTTCCTAATTCTGTAATCTCAGACCGAGATCCTCGGTTCACTTCTAGATTTTGGAATTCCTTATATAAGGCTTTAGAAACCAAGACAAATCTTAGCACAGCTTTCCATCCATAATCTGATGGTCAATCTAAAAGAGTGATTCAGATTCTTAAAGTTATGCTTCGGGCTTGTGTAATTGATTTTGGGAAGAGTTGGGAGAAATCTTTACCTTTAGCTGAATTTGCATACAATAACAACTATCAATCATCTATTCAAATGGCCTCGTTTGAAGCTTTATATGGAAGGAGGTGCAAAACTCCTTTATGTTGGTCAAAGTTAGGTGAAAACAATGCCTTAGAGCCTGAACTTCTTAGAGAAACGGAGAAACAAATAAATGTCATCCATGTTAGACTAAAGAAAGCTTTTGATAGACAAAAAGCATATGCTGATCTTAAGAGGAGAGATATCCAGTATAATGTAGAAGATCAAGTGTTCTTGAAGGTATCCCATAGAAGAAGGTATTTAGATTCGGGAAGAAAGGAAAGCTTATCCCTCGTTTTATTGGACCATTCGAAGTTATTGAGAAGATTGGTCCTATGGCATATCGTCTAGCTCTTCTTAGTGAATTCGAAAAGATACATAATGTATTCCACGTTTTTATGCTTCACAAATAATGATCGGATCTCTCTCACGTACTTGAGCATGAAGATGTTGAGCTTAATCCACCAATCCAAATTCTAGATCGTGAAGTTAAAAGACAAGTTAGTGCCTCTTGTTAAAATTTTGTGGAGAAACCACAAGGTTGAAAAGCAACTTTGAAACCCGAGACAGCCATAAAGGATCAATATCCTCATCTTTTTCCCCAGGTAAATTTGAGGACGAATTTCATTTAGGGGAGGAGAATTATAAAATCCCAAACTTTGGCCTAGGATTATACTACATTTATCACTAGCTAACTTGCTTAGAATTGTCACTTATTAGAATGATTAAGTGGTTTAGGACCAAAATTGAAGTAAAGAAGAATTGGATAGCTATAATGGAAAGGACTAGAACTGAATTATGCAATTAATTAAAGATTGCATGCTAAACATTTAATTGTCTAAGAACACATACACTTGTTAAACACAAGTGAGAGCTAGATGGAGGGGGTCTCAGCCAAAGGGAGTAAATCAAGGAAGGATTATCTCCTTCTTTTGTATTATCCAAACCACCTTAGTGAGAGAGAGAAGTTCGTCTATGGTGAACAAAAATTTAAGCTTGGTAAACTCAAATTCTTCAGTAGAGATCGAATAGCTTAGGAAGGGGTATGTTCTCATTTCCTTTTTCTTTTAATTTAGGAAATTGCTTAAGACTTTTTTATAGGAATTTCATGTATGTTATGTTGCTATGTCATGAATTTCATCTTAAGCATTTGGATAATATTTTGATGTGTGTGCAATATTTGTTTGGAGCAAAATTGAGGTCATGACATTGGTGTAATTCAAAAACCGAAACATGTAAATGTTTCTTGAGTATATTTTATTTCGAATAGTCTTAGATAGCTTCAAACAATAGTTTTATATATGTGACAATGGTGGAAACATCTTGGTTTGAGTCCTATTGTTTGTTGAGAGATCGAATTTAAAAGAATGAGAGCAAACAAAGTCTATCAACGATAATTTGGGACTGTTATACATAATTAAGAGTGTTGGTGGACTGCTTTGTGTATATATATATAAGTGTGTATATGTATAACGGGACTGGTGTGCATATTTAAGAGCATTAGTGGATTGTTTTGCACATGTGTGAAAACAAAGGACTATTTTGCACGTCTAAGGGCTGTAAAAGGTCCATAAAGATTGTTGGTGATGTTAATGGACTGTTTATGTATTAATAAGGACTGATTTGCATCTATAGGGACTGTTTTGCATTGATATAAATGTTGGTGGACTGTTTTGTGGAAATAAATATGGATATATGTATGTTAGGGACTATTCTGCATAAATATAAACATTAGAGGGTTGTTTTGAGTATGTACATGTTGGACTGCTTTGTATATATATGAATCTTAATGGACTATTTTGTGTGAAATTATATGTACACATGAGTAATTGAGTAATTTTACAATTAAATGGTTATTAAGAATTGTTCTAATACATGATTGTACGCTTTGTTACTTTTAGACCAAGAAGGAATTGAAGGAGTAAGGGCTAAAGTAGATCAAATAGTTAATAAGCAAAAAGAGGATTGTGATTCGGGAGCAAAACTAGCTTGGAACAAACTGTGAGTGTAGTTTAAAGTCTCAAGATAGGATTGAAACCATCCCTAGCTTCCTTAATTGTTTTTGTCTTACATTGCTTATTCATTAAATTAAGCCGTGTTGTATGTTTAAGCTTGGAAGGCAAGGTGAGTACTTAATTATAAAGTATTTTATGATATGCAAAAGTTGGTTAAATACATGCTATGTTTGAGAGCTATCCATGTGCTTAAGTATACGTTTGATATGATAAGTTTCAAGCTTACTTATGTGATCATATGAATTGGAGCTATGCTCATCTCTGATATGATAAAATTTAAATGAAACGCCTTGGTTTTGAGTCAGTCATAGGTATAGTTGGAATGCCATAGAGTCTATAGAGCTCGTGTTTGGGGTGGACTATGGTCCTTATGAGGCGACGGTATGAGGGATGTGTTATTGGTCACTTGGCGACAGTAGGAGGGATTGACCGGTACTTCAAGTACCATTTTGTTTGGTGACAATTGGTTGGGGATTCGTGTACCTAGGCTACTTGATTCTCAAGGCTATGTTTAAAAGAAACCATGAAAGCTTATAAGAGAAATCATTGAGTTAATATAATAACTTGCATAACAAGTAATATGTATCTATTTGATTATTGAAAATGATTTGAGTAAATAGATATGCCTTGTTAGAATGCCTATGTAAATGTGTTTGTCTAGTTGCTTAAATACATTCACTTGGTTCGAATTACCCATATACTTATGTATACACTTAATTCGCAAGCCTTATTCTAAAATAGCTAATTCCTTGCTCAAGCTTAGAGTATTACATGATTAATAGATTTTGGTGAAAGGATAGATTATTTTATCATGCTTCTAGGTACTTTAAACTGCCCCACTAAGTATATACTTACCTTATTCTTTCACTACCTTTCAGGTTAAATCTTTTCTTACGGTTATCTTCGAAGCTTGGATTAGATCACAAGTACAAGGATGTATGTTTTGTAAGCTTCCTTTAAGTACTCCTAGTTGGTGGCACATAGTTTTGTATATATTTGCATAATTCATTTAGAATACTATTTTGTCTTATGGGTTTGTAATCTTAAAAGTAGTTATTGTCATGTATGAAGGCCTTAATCTGTTTCATGATTGTTGGTATATTAAGCTATGGTAGTTTAAAGTGATGGTATGTTAGCTATGTGATGTGAATGTTACATGTATTTGGGGTATAATTGTTTGATATATTTAGTTGATGGGATATGAATAGTAGATTAAGTTCATATCATGCTTAAAGTAGTTATATTAAGTTGTTAATATATGTGCATGTAGGCTTAAGTGAATCTAACATCATGTATCAAACTATGTCAAGATAGTGTAGTTCGATTGTTTGGGTTGCTAGTTATGATAACCAATTGGTAATAAGTATTGAAATATGAAATATAAGAAATGGAAATGAATAGTAAGGCTATGCGCAAGGATTAAGATGTTATTTGATTAAAAAATTGATAGAAACTCTTAGTAGACATAAGATTTTAAATGCTTTTAAACTATGAATCACTAAATAAATTGTAATAACTATATGACATCTTATTGCTTAAGGTGAAAGTTTTAATTAAGTGTTTGTAAAGTTTGTACATCCTTGATTATTGGTTTGTTTTAGAGTTCAAATTGAAGGCTTACATGTGCTAACCCAACCCTTGTTTGTTCTGTAACACTTCCTAGTTCAGTTTACTCTTAAACCAGGTTAGGGGTGTTACAGTTACTGTGAGGGTTCTTCTCCCAAGTCCATTCCTTTGATGTAAACAGTGATCAAAAGTGGAATAATCTAAACAATGCTTTTAATGACCATTGTGTGTTTCATGAGCCAAACAACATAAGTCACCTATGTGAAAGTGAAGTGGGGCCGCTTCAAGGAGACTATTGGGGCATAGTTCTCTTAAACTCTTATAGAACCAGGGAGATGTTCACGGCCATATGAGCATAACCATGAGAGCTAAAAACCTCGTCATGAAGGTAGTTGTGTGAGGTATATCATCGTTTACACAAATGACATAATAGTTCAAGGACATCGCGTTTACTAGTCAGCAAATAAAGTAAATATACTTTCACAAAGGAAGGTTCAAGGGTGGATACCTACCTATCCTATCCAGCTATTGATCGTAGAATCTATCACCATATCGAGTCAAAATGTTTTTGATTAAATCAATTTCATTCACGTGGGGGATTGTTGGAAAAATATGATAAAGTGGAAACTTTGAGGCATATTTTCTATGGGTAAAGGTGGAGATTTGAATAATGAAATTACGTCTTCATATTCTACTCCATGAGACCTTTACAATCATACGCTCAAAACGGATGTGTGATGAATGAGAAATTGATGCTCAAAGTAAGCTTGTGAATTGAGTTAAGGAAAAGTAAAAAGCTTATTCCCACATTAATGGGGTACCAAGCGTGAGATATGTTTATATACAATACCCTACTTGGTGGTTATTGAATAATGTAAGTTGATATGATACGGGTGACATGAATGTTCGAACACTTCGAAACCTCTGTGGGCTTGTGGATATTTTAACCCATTAAGAGATAATTTTCCTCAAATATAGCAGTTTTAATATCCCAATTAAAATAATAAATCATCAGAGGTTATCTTTAAATTTGAATATTATTTTTGAATATTCTGGAATTAAAAGGATAAATATATGATAAGATATTATCTTTTAATTCAGATATTATTGTGACAATGCTATTTGATAAATGAATTTTATTTTAAATAAAATTCATATCATTTACAAATTTTATTTCCAATAAAACTCCTACCACTATATAAACCGTGTAAACCTACTAGGTTAAACACAAAAAAATAACGCAGAGAATTTCCAATTGCTTTTACTTTATGATTTTTTAAATTGTTTTTCGAAGATAGACGAAGACAAGGTTATGGTTCGCTGATCACTGCAGATGTGCTACTACTGTGCTCATTCTATTATTGCATCTTGGGAGATAGACGTCCAACGTTACTAAAGTACCATAGGAGGAGACGAATCTGTCTTAAGAAAACTATATGTTACACATGCCTTAACACAAGTAAACAATTTTAATTTATTGTTTTAATAGTTGATTTATATTCTGAATATTCTTATATTTGATTTTATGATCTGCTCAATTTAATAATAATGTCTAAAAACTGCCTCGTAACAATTTATATTAAAACCAGATACTAATACAACAGATCAACCTAATTTTAGCCTGTTTTAATATGGCTCACAGCAGAACTACCAAGATGCACCAATATGTCTGATTCAAACTGACACGATAAAGACTTCCATGATTTGATTTCAATCCCATTAATCGAATTTTAAATTTCACAACATGCATGATTTTTTAACTTAAAAAGAGAAAAAAAAAACCTAAATCAAATTTGTATTTTTGTAATCACCCAAATTTGTCTGGCGCTCTCCTTTTTTATTTTAAAAATTCTTTTCGATTATTTAATTTTTTTTTAAAAACCCTGTCTGGTTTTGAAATTAAAAATATGAAGTCGTCACTGGTCATTTAAAAGGTAGACTGGACACCAAAATAAAACCAGAGATTCAAAATTCGGGTCTAGGAGTTGGTTACGAATAGGGAAGGATTAGCACCCCCACACCGCCCAAAATTGGTACCTAGCCGATTATTTAATGTCTTAGTGTTGGAAATTACGAATTCAATTAAAATTTAAAGTACGATTCTTAAATGCATGAAAATGTTCTAAATATTTAAAGAAACGTTCTGTTATTTAGAATAACCGAGAAATTCACATCCCTTTATGCCCGAGAAATAGTTTCTCGATTTTCTAAATAAAAGAAAATCCCCTTAAATATTGTATCCTAAAATGGTAAGGATATTCTTTTATTTAGGGATATCGAGAAGGTCGCATCCCTTTATGCCCGGGACACGAGTTCTCGAACTCCCTAAATAAAAGAATATTACCTTAATTTTTTAACTTATCTAATTATTATGATACAATTTATAATGTATCATATAAATATACATATATACTTAAAAATATAATACTTACGGTAAAATATACTTAATATTTATATTCATCAAAAACTATATATATAAAGTTAGAATTTTGTATATATAGATATATATATATATATATATGAAAACAAGTATTTTCTTTTATTTTATGTATATACTTAAAATATAATATTCATAGTAAAATATATACTTATTATTTATTAATATATACATATATATTAAGTTAGTAGTTTTTTATATACATATTTACAAAAATGAATATCTATTATTATATCTTATATATGTTGTAATTTAAAAATATTGTATTTTATTTTTATAAATATACAAAAAGGCTTATATATACTATATAAAATATAAAAATATTAAACATGGAAATATAAACCATAGGTAAAAAGCATATATATATATATATTATGTATATAATATTAATATATATTATAATATATGAAAATAACATATTCTGTATAATAATATATTATATACACATAATAATAATAATGCATGATTTAAACTAAAACAATATAAAACTAAATATTAAGGACTAAAATGCACTAATATTTAATTAGATGGTATGGATGACACATATTACAGGACTAAAATGAAACAAATGTGAAATATGAGGAAATAAACGTAAATCAATAGAAAAAGCATGCTGGAAATTAAATATTAAAATACAGTGACCAAACTGCAACAAAATAGAAATTAAAAGCTACCGAAAATAAATAAACCATAGCAAAAAGGATGAAATTAAAAAAGAAATTAAAAGCAGAAGGACCAAAGCGCAAATAACCCATTTTCATTTCAAAACTCGCGGATCCTCCCCGGGTCGGGTCACCTACGCGGGTACAAGGATGAAACGGCGCCATTTTAGGCCGTTTTATAGGCGCCTAAAATGACGCCGTTTTACACGGGTTATAAGGGTTTCTTTAACCAAAAAAATCATTCTTTCTTCAGATTTAAACAAAAAAAACTCGACCCCCTTTTTTCTGAAAATTCGAAACCGAGGAACCCTAGGGTTTAAAAAAACCCTGCCACGCCGCCATCCTTGGAGTGGAAGAACTCTTCCGGCAACCAAAGGCTCGGATGGAGGAATCGGCTCACACTCTCTAGTATTCGAATTAGAAACCCTAGGTATTTTACCTTTTTTTCTTCAATTCAAACTCTCTTCTCCTTCCCCTTTTTTTCTAATATTTTCCTAATATCTTTTTGCTCTCAAATCTCTGTGTCTATTCTCCTTATTTTTGGTTGCATATTTGATATATAGGAGATGTGGGGGTCGGTTTTTGATTTAAAATTCTGAATTTTCAAGCTTTGGCTCAGTTAGGGCGCGGTCGATTGACTGGATAGAGCTTAGGGTGATGATGAATGGCGGCTATAGGGTTAGGGATAAAGATAGGGTGGTTGTAGGTTAGGTTTTAGGGTTTATTTGGGGATTTACAGTTTTAGGGTTCGGTTTGGTTTAGTTAAGGTTATGGTTTGAAATGGGTGGTCGACAATGGCTCAGACGGCGGTGGCCGTGGAAGATGGCGGCAGAGACTGATGGCTAGTTGATTATTAGGAATTTAGGGGGTTTAGGTTTTTGTTATTAGGGTTAGGATGATATGGGTCGGGTTTGGTTAATGGGTAAATGGATCCAGGTCGGGTCATGGGTAAATGGATTTGGGCATCTGTTTGGGTATTTGGGTAATAGGTTTGGGTTGGTTAGGGTAATGGGCTTAGGTTGGTTTAATTCGGTTTGGTTTGGTTTGGTTTGAGGACTGGACCATGTGGGTCTGTTATAGCTGCCCCTCTTTGCTCATTGTTGTGTAACAGAAATGGAGCAAAGACTAAAAAGAAGCCAATTAGGTCCGGTCTGGCTAAGCTTTTCCCCTCTTGACGCATGTCTTCTTTCTTCGGTAGATCTTCTTTCTTCTCAATGTAGGTCTTCTTTCTTGATTGATCCACCCTGTCACTCTTGGAGAAGCAAAATCTTTAAAATGGGTATTGGGGAAGCAAAATGTGTTTAGTTTCATCTTCTGTTGAATGCGTGACCCGCTCTATTGGAAGTTCATAGTGATAATGTTAACTATTGTATTTTCTTCTTCTGTGAGATATGTGACGTGTTGAATTCGTTTCACTTCAACTTCAGGGAGATAAGATTATTGTTATGTCCATTCTACTGCAACTTCAGGGAGATGAACGGGTGTAGCTTCAATTTTTCCACTGCAACTTCAGAGAGATAAAATTGATGCTGAATTCATTCCACTGCACCTTCAGGGAGACGATGTTTGTGTTGTGTCCATTCCACTGCAACTTCAGGGTGATGAACGTTTATAGCTTCAATCTTTCCACTGCAACTTCAAGGAGATAAAATTGATGCTGGATTCGTTTCACTGCAACTTCAGGGAGATGATGTTGGTGTTATGTCCGTTCCACTGCAACTTCAGGGAGATGAACGATTATAGCATCAATCTTTCCACTGCAATTTCAGGGAGATGAACGGTTATAGCTTTAATCTTTTCACTGCAACTTCAGGGAGATAAAATTGATGCTGGATTCGTTCCACTGTAACTTCAGGAAGACGATGTTGGTTGGGTTGATCTTTTACACCATTTTTCGGAGAGAGATCATGTAGAATTTGCTTTATGGACACATTTTTTAGGATGCTATGATTAGTATGAATCAAATGCTCCTAACTTTAAGTATGTCAATTGTAATAAACATGAATGCATGAATGATGCAAATATGAATGTAAAAGGCCATCCTTTTTTTACTTCAGGTTTCTGCAACTGCTCTTGGATTAGCATCTCATTTCGTTGATTATGGCTCTACTTAACCCAACTGTACAAGATATCATGCTTTCTTTGCTTCAATTCAGTACCATATCACAAGGTGACCATTTGCCCCATATTTCTGTTATAGCCCCTTTTTAATAGATGACTGAGTGCAATTTCAATGCAACAATTTCTTGTTCTTGAGCCTTTTTCAATGAAAAGATCTTTTCAATTAAAACTACTTCTAACCCCTGTACTATTTAGGGATATTTCTAAAGCAATGTAAAGAATCCTTTTGCATTCAATAAAATTATTAGCTTATTGATCGCTATGACAATGCACAATGCTCCTATAAATAAATAAGGGTATGAAGTTGGATAAAACTGAAATTTCATTAGAGTCATGACTCCTAATTTAGATGCCAAACATTGAAAGTACATAAAGCAAGAAATTGAAAATTAGGTGCCCCAGATATCAAGCGGATGAGTTCTTCTGAGCCGGCTTGCCAAAGATTATCTTGAGCCTGATGTGTGTTTAGGAGACCTCGAGTGCTTTGTTGATATCCCAAGGTGCAACATCCCTCTTGATTTCTAGGTTTTCGGGGAACAACCATCATTTGCCTCAATCCTTAACCAAAATTTGAGCCGCCCATTTCGGGTTTTCAACTCAAAACCTCCTTTGGTTTCAAGACGCGTTTTACAGGTTTTCATCTGAACCCTTCTTTTTTCTTTCTTTTCTCTTCTTTTTTTTTAATTTTTTCATTTTTTTTAAGAAAAATATTTCTTAACTATATCCAAATTCACAGGATGGGGCAAATCACTACCATCCATTTTAGCCATAATCAACGCTCCTCCTAAAAAAGCTTTCTTCACCACATAAGGGCATTCCCAGTTTGGTTTCCATTTCCCTTGAAAATCATTCCGTATAGGTGGGATCTTTTTCAACATCAGATCTTCTTCTCAAAATTCTCTAGGACTGACCTTTTTATCATAAGCTCTCATCAATCTCTTCTAGCACATTTGACCACGCTGAATGGCTTTCTATCTTTTTTCTTCAATTAAGTTCAGCTGGTCATATCTGGCTTGGATCCATTCTGCCTCGTCTAGTTTTACTTCAGACAGCACTCGAAGAGAATGAATCTCGACCTCAATGGTTAGTACAGCTTCTATTCCGTAAACCAACGAAAAAGGTGTTGCCCATTGGAAGTTCTAACCGATGTACGATACGCATACAGAGCAAATAGTAGCTTCTCGTGTCAATCTTTATAAGTCTTGGCCATTTTCCCAACAATCTTCTTAATGTTCTTGTTGGCCACTTCCACCGCCCCATTCATCTATCACCGATACGGTGTTGAATTGTGATGATTTATCTTGAACTGTTTGCATACTTCTTCTATGCTCATATTGTTCAGGTTTAATGCATTGTCAGATATGATCCTCTTTGGCATCCCATATCGGCATATGATCTCTTTCTTTAAGAATCTCCTGACTGCCGATTTGGTGACATTAGCATAGGTGACCGCTTCTACCCATTTGGTAAAGTAATCAATGACCACGAAGATGAAACGATGCCCGTTAGAGGCTTTTGGTCAGATTGGTCGTATGACATCCATGCCCCATGTAGAGAAAGGCCAGGGAGAAGTCATCACATGTAGTGATATTGGTGGTACGTGAATATTGTCCCCGTAAATTTGACACTTGTGGCATCTCTTAGCATATCTGATGCAATCTCCTTCCATTGTGGACCAATAATACCCAAATCGTATTATCTACCTTGCAATGGTGAATCCATTAGAATGTGTCCCACAGATACCCTCGTGGACCTCTTCAAGAATCCTTCTTGCTTCAACAGCATCCACACACCTCAATAGCACTTGATCTTTTCTTCTCTTGTATAAGATATCTCCATCCAAGATATACTCACTGGCCAATCTTCGTAGGGTCCTCTTTTTATTCTCAGTTGCTTGCTCTGGGTACTCATGAGTTTTCACATATCGCAAGATGTCATGATACCAAAGATGATCGCCCTCTTCACTATCTTTAACATTATGGCAGTGGGCCAGAGACTCATATATACTCATTTGGATAGGCCTCAAATCAAACGGCTTGTTTACTTTCAATAGTGAATACATGGAGCATATTCCATCTGATTCTCTTCTCGTGGGAGATAGTGGAACGTAATCTCATCAAACTCTTTAATTAGCTCCAGGACGATATCTCGATAATCTATCAACTTGATATCTCTCGTCTCCCACTCTCATCAGAGTTGATAAATCACAAGCATAAAATCACCATATACCTTTAGTAGTTTAATTTTTCGTTCAATATCCGCACGTGTTCCCATGATGCAAGCTTCATACTCTGCCATATTATTTGTGCAATCAAAACCAAGTTTACTGGCTAAAGGATAGTGATCGCCTTCAGGAGAGACCAGCACTGCCCCAATTCCTTTGCCTGCAGCATTTAGAGCACCACCAAAATTCATTTTCCAATATTCTTCTTTCGAATCATCCTCTTCAGTATTAGCAACACACATCAAATCTTCATTTGGAAAATCAAAGTCTAAAGGTTCATAATCCTCCAGAGCCTGACTGGCCAAGAAATCTGCTATTGCACTACCATTTATAGCTTTCTGGCTTACATAAACTAAACCAAATTCTCACAACAAAATCTGCCATCTAGCCATCCTCCCTATCAATGCAGTTGACTCCATCTGATACTTAAGAGGATCTAGCTTTAATATTAACCAAGTCGTATGATACAACATGTATTACCTCAATCTCTGAGTAGCCCAAACCAAGGTGCAATAAAGTTTCTCAATTGACGAATATCTGGTTTCTCATTCCATAAACTTCTTACTGAGATAGTAAATTGCCCTTTCTTTCTGCCCTGATTCATCATGCTGGTCGAGTACGCATCCCATAGAGTTCTCAAAAACTGTCAAGTATAGAATTAACGACCTATTTGGAATAGACGGCATCAGAACTAGAGTGTTCGACAAGTAATGCTTGACTTTGTCAAAGTCTTCTTGACATTCCTCGTCCCATTCTCCAGGGTTGTGTTTTCTGATGAGGCGAAAGATAGGAACACATTTTTCGGTTAGTTGTGAAATGAACCAAGCAATGTAATTTAATCTTCCTAGAAAACCTCTCACTTCTTTTTGAGTGCGTAGTGGTGGCAACTCTTGGTTAGCCTTAACTTTATCTGGATCAACCTCAATCATTTTTTCACTAACAATGAAGCCCAACAACTTTCCTGAAGTAGCCCCAAAAGTGCATTTCGTAAGGTTTAGTTTCAACTGAAACTTTCGTAATCTCAAGAACAATTTTCTCAGGATCTTCACATGTTCTTCTCCTGCTTGAGACTTAGCAATCATATCATCGACATACACCTCAATTTCTTTATGCATCATATCGTGAAACAAAGTCACCATGGCTCTTTGATATGTTGCCCCTGCATTCTTTAGTCCAAAAGACATTACTTTATAACAAAACATTCCCTATAATGTTACAAACGTAGTTTTTTCCATGTTCTCAGGGTGCATTCTTATCTGGTTGTACCCTAAGAAACCATCCATGAAAGAGAACAATGAATGCCTTGTAGTATTATCTACTAGGGTATCAATGTGAGGCAGTGGGAAATTATCCTTCAGACTGGCCTTGTTTAGATCTTGATAGTCTACGCACATGCGCACTTTCCCATCTTTCTTTGGAACAAGAACTATACTAGCTACCCACTCTGGGTACTTGGCCACTTGAAGAAACCCAGCATCAAACTATTTATTTGCTTCCTCTTTTATCTTTAGCAGCACATCAGGCCCCATCCTTCGAAGTTTCTGCTGGACCGGTTTGCATTCTTCCTTTATGGAAAGTTTATGTACCACCACATTTGTGTTCAAACCAGGCATGTCTTGATAGGACCATGCAAAGATGTCTTTGAATTCTCAGAGTAACTCAATCAGGTCATGTCTTGTCTTTGCATTAATGCAAGTCCCAATCTTTAACTCTTTTTTTCATCATCTTCCCTGACGCTTACAATCTCCACAGGCTCTTTGTGAGAAAGAATATGTTTCTCATCTTGCTATACAATTCTTAGTAAATCTGGAGACAAGTCACAATATTGATGTTCTTCAAAGTCCTGAGGTTCATCTAGACACACCTCCTGCTCAAAAATAAGTTTTGGGTCACTCGCAGCGTCCCTCGTGTCGTTGATATCAAGGGACCTAACACAAAATATGTCATGTACTCGGAAAAATAAATCAAAGAATAATGGATAATTTGTATGGTATGTATGATGAAAGGAATAAAAGAATAAAAAAAATCCAGACGAAACACAAAAACATGTGCCTTTTACAAAAGTATCCATGTTGCTTTGAAGCAAGAGTAACAGGTATGTTCTGAACATTACTCTGAAATACTCCTAAATACTACAGGGAGCTCCTCTGCAGTCCAATTGTCCATAACAGTTCCAGGCACATATAGGCATATCCCATCTAGACTCATTGCTTCATTTTCTCCTTCAGCTACAACATTGATCTCCAAACCTTCCAATAGCTTTCCCAGTTTACTTTCTTCACCTTTCTTGTTCTGCTTGAGGTTGATGATTCCTCCTGACACAAATGTTTCGGATAAGCGAGGAATAACCATGGGTTCCCACTTAACCTCTTCTCCTGCTAGACGTGTCTTCCTCATCTCCTGTTTCTTTAAGATCCCATCCTTTCTCTGTTTAGCATTTGGTTTGTGTCCTAAGCCAAAATAATCTTGCTTATTGATTGGTATCGGCGCACTAACTATTATATGCCTATACTTTCCCAAACCCTTACCAGCTTGGGCTCCTTTTCCTACCATCATCTTGATTCCTATCCTTGTAGCCTTGGACAATCTCGACGTAGGGATCCAGCTTCCTTCAGCTGTAAATGTTGCATTAACAAATTTCAGTGACCAAAATGAACATTCCACAGCATCTCCATCCACTTCAATATATGGGGCATCACTGGTGATTGAAGCTATGATATTCTCCTCAACATTTATGGTAACAAGTTGCCCATCCATTACAAGTTTTAATTTTTGGTGGAGCGATGATTGAACTACTCCAACTGAGTGGATCCAGGGCCTTCCCAACAGACAGTTGTATGCTGGCTTGATATCCATTACCAGGAAGTCTACATCATATGTGTTCGGCCCTACAAGCAACGGTACTTCAATTCTCATCATTACCTTTCTCTCAGTGCCGTCAAAAGCTCTAACAATGCTGTGGCAAGTTTTCATGTGAGAGCTATCCACTAGAAGCCTATTCAAAGTAGTCAACGGTAGGACATTTAATGCTGACCCATTATCAACCAAGACTCCTGGCAATGTATATCCCTTGAATCTAGTAGTAATGTGTAGGGCTTTTACAGACCCCCTACCACTTGGAGGTATCTCACCATCACTGAAAAAAATGAAATTGGCTGCAGTTAAGTTGTTCACCAACTTGTCTAACTTGCTCACAGTGATGTCATTGGGCACAAAAGTCTCATTCAATACTTTTAACAATGCATTCTTATGTGATTCTGAACTTAACAATAGGGCCAGCATAGATATACGAGCAGGCATCTTGTTAAGTTGTTCTACAATGCTATATTCGCTATGTTTCAGGAACTTTAAAAACTCTCTTGCCTCCTCTTCTCTGACTGGCTTGTTGATGGATGGCTCGGGCTCAACGATCTTTTTCTTCTCTAGTTCAACTATCAATGCCTTTCCCTTGGGTTCATCAGATTCAACTTCTTTAGGGATATAACGTCTTCTGCTCCTTGTGAAGAAACCAACGTCATTTACTTCGTCAGAGGTAGCCCTTGGAGAAATGTCTCTCTAAATTGCCACTCCACAGTCGTACTTCTACGAGACACTTTTGTTATCCTTGTAAGGGAATGCGACCATTATGTGTATTGGAACCTTTGGTCCTGAGCTTTTTGCTCCTCCATGTTCTTGGGGTTTTGAAATGACCACTATGGGAAAGTTGCTCACATGGTTCTTCTTTAGAGTTTCTTCCTTAGAAGCGCAAACATCCACTTTCTCAATCTTTATTTCTTTGAAGAATTCTAACTCTTTGTTGTCCATCAACCTTTGTACTAAGGCTTTAAATTTTACACAATTCTGGATCACATGACCTTCCTCATCATGATACAAGCAATAGTTCCCAGATGATTCCTTCTCTTTCTCCAGATTCTGACTAGTTAGGCTCATCTCGACCATCTTCTGCCAGACTCACTTTAATGGAGACTTCACATCTTCAATACTAACTTTAAGTCTCCTGCTCCCATCACTAATAACAGCATTTACTCTTGGCTCACCGTGATTAGGTAATGGATTCCTTGCTACACTTGGCCCCATAGAATTCTTGAGCCTCACTACTCCCATTTGAATAAACTTTTCAACTAGTTTCTTAAAAGTAGTACAATGTTTAATAGAATGCCCAGTTACCCCTGCATGATACTCGCATTGAACATTGGGGTCATACCACTTCGGGTAAGGAGGCTGTATTTGCTTCGTATAAAAGGGAGAAACTACATATGCATCAAATAAGTTCTTGTACAACTCTCTATAAGACACTGGATGGGAGTGAATTGAAAGTCCTCTTTATTCGCCCTTTAGTTCGATCCCTGCTTAGAGAAAGTTTGAGTATTGAAGATCGCAGCCTTAGGCTGTTTAACTGTCACCTGTTTTGAGTAGCCAACATTATAGACCTCTATGTTGCTTGCTTTATTTTCCATCCTCTTATAGTTCGGCCTCTTATTGCCTTCATCTATGACGATCTTTTCAGTTCTAACTGTGTTTTCAATCATTTCTCCAAACATCACTATATCTATAAAGTTTCTGGTAGCACCTCCTAGAATGGGGCCAAGAAAAGGCTTTTCCAATGTACCAACAAAAATCATGGTCAATTTTTTTTTCTAATAGCGGTGGTTGTACATGGGTTGCAACGTCCCTCCATCTCTGGGCGTACTGTATGAAGCTCTCATTAGCCTTCATCTTGATGTTCTGTAATGTAACCCGGCCAGGTGTTATATCATTAACATGGTTGTATTGCTTGACGAAAGCTTATGCCAAATCCCTTCAAGAACCGAATTAGGTACGACTTAGTTGGTTGTACCATTTTACAGCAGACCCTGTCAAACTTTCTTGAAAATAATGAATTAACAATTGATCATTGTTAACATATCTGGTCATCCTCCTGTAGAACATCGTAATATGGGCCTTAGGGCAACTAGTTTCGTTGTATTTCTCAAATTCAGGCATCTTGAATTTTGGTGGCAACACCAAATCTGGGAACAAGCTCAAGTCTCTTGCATCTACACCATAAATCATGTCTGTAATTTCTACTGCTTTAACCTTCCCTTCTATTCGCTTGCACCAATCTTAAAACTTCTTGGGCATTTCATTTTCTGCTTTATCCATCTCGTTAAAATCAGGAACAACGTATTCATTAAGGCCATGTTGAGCAATAGTACCTCCTTGAAGAAAGGGTCTATCCTGAAAACCTTACTGCTACTGAGGGCTCCACCTTTGGATGTGTTGTTCCAAATGGGGTACTCGACTCTTCATCATGGCACTGGGATTTATAACTACCCTCTTTGCTCTTTCAGAACTCTTCCCTTCTAACATAGCAGCTATTTTTGCCAACAAGTTTTATTGTAATTGTGAAATGTGCTTACGTGTTTCCTGTTGCGCCCTCTCAATCTTATCCTCCATGTCTTTCATTAAATCTTCCCACGTCTATTCTATCTTTTCCAAACGACTCTCCATTTCCTTAGATTTGCTTCGTATGTAAAATCGGTGCTAAATTGGTGGATCCATTTGCCCCAAAATTATTGCGATTAAAATTCCTTCTTTTAAAATCTTGGCCAAGAAATGATAATGCAATATGATGTAAAAATGAATACAGAATGTTAATACAAAAATGTGAAAATGCAAAGACTCGTGCAAAAGTTGTTGATTCTAGTTCAACTTTCATTAGAATGGTATTTCATTAGGAACAAAAAGTTCTTTTACTTAAGGCAGATTCACTTCACATATATTGCTTAGCCATAAGGCTTAGATACTTAATCTTCTTAAAAAGCCAAGCTAACTTCTTGCCACGGTCAGACTCCAATTCAACCTGCATACTGAGGATATCAGCTTGAACGGCCAAAGTTTGCAGAAAATCTTCCACCTCTCTTACGTGAATGAGAGCTTTAGTCATAACACGGTCTCTATCTTGGATTTGTTCTTATGACTGCTGGAGCCGAGTCTTCCACTGTAGATCATTCCATATTTGGGTTTCCTTCATACTTTCGATTTGCCCCTGACAAGTTTCTAGAGAAATTTCCAACTATTCTATTTGTTTCTTCAACATTTCATTCTCTTCTTTACTAGTCTTCAGTTCAAGCACATAATTTCGATTGTGATGCCTCTGTAGAGAACCTTCCAATTTAACTATACAGTTTTTCAGATTCACATTCTCCACTCTACTTCCAAATAGTTCTTCTTCAATGGTGGCTTGCTGCGCTAGAGCATCTTTGAATTTCCTTTCCCATTGGTCTGCTTTGTTCTTTTCTTCACGAATATCAAGATTCCACTCGTGCGATGTCTTCTCTAGATTAGCATACCTTGCTGCCGCACGAAGTTTCTTGTAATCACTCTGTAAATTATTCAAGTCTTCTTCAGATTTATTCTTTCCTTTCCTTAGTCTTTCAGCTTCTCTCATCTGTGTGTCAATGTCGAGACCTAAATGAAACCTTTATTCTTCCATTATGGCTATCACCCTTGTTAACTCGGTGGTCTTTCTATCAAAGTCGCACTTCAAGATCTCCGCTTCTGTAGGAACCCCTCTCAGATTTTCTTCAACAGACATGCCACTTTCTTAACTGGGCAAAGGGATATTGTCATTTATCCTTCTATTCCTCCAGATCTTATACTCAAGTGTGACCCTAGGGTTTGTTGCGAACGGGTTTAATCGACAAGTTTTACTCCAAGCAACTGAAATGTGATGGATCTTCTCCTTATAGTTGTCACCATTGTACTCTGAATCCACTAGGCGTAAACCTTGAGTTGCCAGTCCCTCCCCATAGTCCTAGTGGAAGGACCCAGTCATAAGTGCCACATTTAAACAGAATATCAGTGGAAGGTAACCAAGGTTCCCGCCATATAACATCACTATCCTGAAGATTCTGGAAAATAGCCAACCATTGTTCTTCTGAAACATCCTCTTGCCAGTTTTGCTTTAAGGAATCTTTCAAAGGCGAGTAATCATCAAAACATGTTCGATAAGGATTCCCTTCCATTTTCTGAAAGTGACCAAGGAACCAAACCGTCAAAAGTTGAGCGCAACCGATAAATCTTGCTTCACTTGCAATTCGACAAGTAGTTAGGGATCGAAAAGTCTCGGCAACAGGAGTGACCCCTTTATCTAATCGTTCAACAATGTCTAGAACAGCAACTTCTATATAACCCAGTACCTTAGGAAAAATTACTAACCCATAGATGGCTAGGGCGAACATTTCTCTTTTTTTCTTCGCATTGGAATTTGTTTGTATCAGTTTTCGAAGGGTATTCCAAGAAATGCAGAAGCTTTCTCTTTTTATCTTAATTTGGCCATCGACCCATTGTCCGGTCTCTCCAGTAAGCAATATCAACTTCTTCCTGAATGTCTTATCACTGGGGACTTTAGTGTAGACCTTGTTCTCATGAAATTTTGGACAACGAAATAGGGTAGTATACTCCTCTATTGTTGGTGTTAAATCAACTTTCCCAAGAGTAAAACAGCTATAGGCGGCATTCCAGTGCTGAGTAAGGGCTCGGATCAACTGCTTCTCAACCTTGACAAACAGATATGTAATGTCTCCATAAGTCTAGTATAATGACTGTTGCATCTCACTATCCCACTGGTTCTATATTTCATTCAATTCGCATAAAGCATTTTGTTTGGTATGGACATGAGTATAATCAGACATCCTTGATATATGTCCTATTGATAGGCTGTCTCCTCTTTCGAATTGAGTCCTCTCAGACCAACTTTGTACTCGAGCATAGTCTTCTACTCTGCCAAAAAAATTGCTTTCCATACTGAATACCTTTTTTTGACAATTGGACGCAAATCAACACCTTTTATGAAGATGCAATACAGACACTAAAAAACAACAAAGAAAACAAGTCAGTACGGATATATAATAAAAGGCATAATCTTAAAGCATTATTTTAGAAAGCACAAAGTCTAAGATAAAATCCTACCCATACATGCTTTCTACCCATCATGCTTTTTTTCAAAAAAGATAAATCCTACCCTGCATGGTATCTACCCGCATACTTTATTCATGAAATAAATCTATAGAGTAGACAAAAGGTTAGAAGTGTTTCTCCTTTGGACATTTAACAGGTTTCATTTCTAAAGCAAGGCTCTCATGGTCCATTACTTGTGGTTCGGTTCTAGGGAAGGGTACCCGAATTGTCCTCGTTGTCCCTTACTAAATGTAGCAAGGCCCCTGATCCTCACGCATTATAGGTTTCAAACAGACCAAGTTCAATTCAGGGGGACACATCCCTTATGCTTATACGGAAGTAACTCACACGAAAGCATAAGAAATATATCCCGAAAGCGATTCACCAACCTATATGGTGGTAACCCACATGAAGGCGGTATCACACTTTCACTTAAAATGGACGGAGCTCGGGTAGAAAGCTCATGAAATGCAATACAAGTGCACGGTGTGTGAGGAGAAACTCTCAAACCTTTTAACACCCTATGTCTATGTTCATTTATACTAAACAGTAAAGGTGAAACAAATATATTTACAGAAAATAAAATGCATGTCCTATTAGCTAAAGACAAAAACATATCTTAAATTAAAATCAAATTTGTAAATTTCCAACACTACGACTAAAAATATTCGACTCATGGCTTGACTCTGAATTTTTTTTTATTCTAAAACAAATTCCCCAACAGAGTCGCCAGCTGTAATCACCCAAATCCATTCTACGCTCTTCTTTTCGATTTTAAAAATTCTTTTCGATTATTTAATTTTGTTTTGAAAATCCCGCCCAGTTCTGAAATTAAAAATATGGAGTCATCACTGATCATTTAAAAAGGTAGACCGGACACCAAAATAAAACCAGAGATTCAAAATCCGGGTCCGGGAGTCGGTTGCGGGTGGGGAAGGATTAGCACCCCCCACACGGCCCAAAATTGGTACCTAGCCGATTATTTAATGTCTTAGTATTGAAAATTACGAATTCGATTAAAATTTAAAGTACGATTCTTAAATGCATGAAAATGTTCTAAATATTTAAAGAAATGTT
This sequence comes from Hibiscus mutabilis, assembly GCA_019671005.1. NCBI lineage: Eukaryota > Viridiplantae > Streptophyta > Magnoliopsida > Malvales > Malvaceae > Hibiscus > Hibiscus mutabilis. The sequence goes on from CM033719.1 coordinate 43,468,006, forward strand.
CCGTTATTTAGAATAACCGAGAAATTCACATCTCTTTACGCTCGGGAAATGGTTTCTCGATTTTCTAAATAAAAGAAAATCCCCTTAAATATTGTATCCTAAATTGGTAAGGATATTCTTTTATTTAGGGATATCGAGAAGGTCGCATCCCTTTACGCCCGGGACATGAGTTCTCGAACTCCCTAAATAAAAGAACATTACCTTAATTTTTTTAACTTATCTAATTATTATGATGCAATTTATAATGTATCATATAAATATACATATATACTTAAAAATATAATACTTACGGTAAAATATACTTAATATTTATATTCATCAAAAACTATATATATAAAGTTAGTAATTATATATATATATTTATGAAAACAAGTATTTACTTTTTTATTTTATGTATATACTTAAAATATAATATTCATAGTAAAATATATACTTATTATTTATTAAAAATATATATATATATTAAGTTAGTATTTTTTATATACATATTTGCAAAAATTAATATTTATTATTATATCTTATATATGTTGTAATTTAAAAATACTGTACTTTATTTTTATAAATATACATAAAGGCTTATATATATTATATAAAAAAATATTATACATGGAAATATAAACCATAGGTAAAAAAACACATATATATATATATCTTATGTATATGATATTAATATATATATTATAATATACGAAAATAACATATTATGTATAATAATATATTATATACACATAATAATAATAATGCATGATTTAAACTAAAACAATAAAAAACTAAATATTCAGGACTAAAATGCACTAATATTTAATTAGATGGTATGGATGACACATATTACAGGACTAAAATGAAACAAATGCGAAATATGAGGAAATAAACATAAATCAACAGAAAAAGCATGCTAGAAATTAAATATTGAAATACAATGACCAAATTGCAGCAGAATAGAAATTAAAAGCTACAGAAGATAAATAAACCGTAGCAAAAAGGATGAAATTAAAAAGGATATTAAAAGCGGAAGGACCAAAGCGTAAATAACCTATTTTCATTTCAAAACGCTCGGATCCTTCCTGGGTCAGGTCACCTACGCGGGTACAAGGATGAAATGGCGCCGTTTTGGGGCGTTTATAGGCGCCTAAAACGACGCCATTTTACACGGCTTATAAGGATTTTTTAACCAAAAAAATCATTCTTTCTTCAGATTTAAACAAAAACAACTCGACCCCCTTTCTCTCTCTGAAAATTCGAAACCGAGGAACCCTAGGGTTCAAAAAATCCCTACCGTGCCGTCGTCCTTGGAGTGGAAGGACTCCTCCGGCGACCAAAGGCTCGAGTGGAGGAACCGACTCACACTCTCTAGTATTCGAATCGAAAACCTTAGGTATTTTACCTTTTTTTCTTCAATTCGAACTCTCTTCTCCTTCCCTTTTTTTCTAATGTTTTCCTGATATCTTTTTGCTCTCAAATCTCTATGTGTATTCTCCTTATTTTTGGTTGCAGATTTGATATATGGGAGATGTGGGGGTCGGTTTTTGATTTAAAATCCCAAATTTTCAGGCTTTGGCTCAGTTAGGGCGCGACCGATTGACTGGATAGAGCTTAGGGTGATGATGAATGGCGGCTATAGGGTTAGGATAAAGATAGGGAGGCTGCAGATTAAGTTTTATGGTTAATTTGGGGATTTGGAGTTTTAGGGTTCGGTTTGATTTAGTTAGGGTTATGGTTCGAAATGGGTGGCCGGCAATGACTCAGACGACGGTGGCCGTGGAAGACGACGGCAGTGGCGGTGGCAGAGATTAGTGGCGGCTTGATTATTAGGAATTTAGGGTTTTTAGGTTTTTGTTATTAGGGTTAGGATGATATGGGTCGAGTTTGGTTAATAGGTCAATGGATCCAAGCCGGGTCATGGGTAAATAGATTTGGGCATCTGTTTGGGTATTTGGGTAATGGGTTTGGGTTGGTTAGGGTAATGGGCTTAAGTTGGTTTAATTTGGTTTGGTTTGGTTTGAGGCTCGGACCATGTGGGCTGTTACAATTTTATTTTCTAAATACAAATCACATTACCTAAATTCCTATTAACTCAACACCAAAAAAACCCCTTAAATTAAAGGAAATTAAACAAGAACGGCGCATGGATTTTTTTCCATTTGCCGATGGAGCAGTGGGTTTTAACCAACTTGCAGAGCCGTGGTGATTTCCCCATTCATAACAAGGATTGGAGCACAATATTTGCCGTTGTGTGCTGGTTGCTGTGGAAGCAGTGTTGCAAACGAATATTTGATCCTAGTTATGTTGATAGAGGCGAATTGTTGTTCCAATGTATAAGGCTCCGAGATGAATGTGTTTCCACATTGCTTGATACGGATGTTGCTCCACGGGCATCAGCTGCGGCAATCGCATGGCAGGCCCCCTCACATGGCTGGGTTAAGATTAATGTTGATGGTGCTGTTGGGGAGAGTCGAAATATGGCGGCCATTGGAGTAGTAATCCGAAATCGCAGTGGCGATTGGCTGCTTGATTTTGCACGAAGTATTGGAGTGTGCAGTGTGTTAATGTCGGAATTGTGGGCTGTCTCCGATGCTCTTGTTCATTGTTGGAGACGAGGTTGGCGCAAAATCGTGGTTGAAACGGACAATACAACTGTGGCGAATATTTTTTAATGGACAATCCAAGGCATTGAATGAGAGTGTGTTAGTTGCTGACATTAGAAAGATGTTGGAACGTAATTGAAAGGTTCGAATTCAACGTATTAACCGAAAGGCTAATTTAGTTGCAGACAGGCTTGTAGCCTTACTTCGAGGTTCACAGATGAGTTTATTTACATGGTTATATATTCATTTCAATAAAAAAAAAAGGTAATTATATTTAATCACGCAAAACCCAATAACTTTCTAGATGTTGCAGCCCCGACACCTAAATAATTTATTGAATTATACTTTAAAATAACGGGCAAAATTTTATTTTTAGGTTGATGACATGAATCGTTACATCAAATGATAAAAAGGGTAAGTTTTAGGTTTAGTAATAAGTATATTATTTTTAAGTAATAATTCAATTATTTAATTAAAATTTTGTGACAAACAATTTCTTCTGTCGTTAAATTTTAAACATACAATATAGTGTAATAACAATTATAGTTTGTACATCTTATACATTCTATTAATTTAGTTATCATTTAAAATAATTTAATAAATTTAACTCTATATTTAAAACTTCCATTGGTGGAGTGACTGTGTTTACTGACGAACGATGTTAAGGTCATAATGTGTTTATCCCATTAGCTTGTCAGTTGTTTAGTAGTGAATTGATTGTGCCTACTAGTATACCACATTAATGTCATAATGAGCTTGTTATATTAGTCTATCAGTCGTCTATTACTAAAATGATTGTTTGTCAAGTTATCACATGTGTCGGTTATCGAGCTTATGGTCAGCAACACAGAGTGCAACAAGTGGTTGAAGGGCATGTCAGAATGGTGAAATATTAAATTTTTAAATATTAATGGTTAAATGTATTAAATTATTTTTGCACTAAGACCAAATTATTAGAATGTATAAGTTTTGGACTAAAATTATTATCATACCATGCTATATTTCAGTTTTAATAATATAAGGACATGTTAGTCATAAAATTTTAATCAAGTAACTAAATTGTTTCATTTAAAAGAAAATTAACATGTTTGTCACAAAATTTTAATTAGATAACTAAATAGTCACTTTTAAAAAAATAATATATTGTTACTAAACCTATAATTAAGTGACATTGGGTGTCTTTTACCAAAAAACAATAAATATTACATTTATAGTTGCGGTGGCTAGGGCGTTTACTATTTTGTATTTTAAAATACGATAAAAATTTAAAATTAAACTTAAACTTTTAACAAGCGAACCTAACGAGTGATTTTAGTGAAAAAGAGAATGATGCCCATCCTATAAGTTTCGGATAAGCATCTTGTCTACAAAGTTTGTGTTATCAAAGAGTTTAGAAAAAATATGAACAAATATTATCTTGTAATCAACTTAAGACTATTAAAAAATATTTTAACAAGTATTATTATTTTTTTTAACCATAAGCAAAACAAAAAGGAAAGAAAAACATTCCCAAAACCTAATAAACATTTGAATAGGCATACCTGCAATTCAAGTAGTTAATTATAAGTCATACAGTTCATAGTTAAGAATTCACCATCCGTAATTGCAGCCTCCAATAAAACGAAACATGCCAATGATTTTAGATTTTAGTTTCCATTTCCAAAGGCGTTGTGGCTTCCCCAGAAACCAAGTTGACTAGAAAATCGAATAGGTCAGTAGCCAAAACAGCAGAAGCAACATCCTCTTTGCTAACCGTCCTCGTCTTGCCTTGCATCGTAACCATCCACGACCTCTGCGTAAGATCCTTGATGAACAGTTCGCAGGCCTTGGAGAACAAGATCGGAGATTCCCCGGATATCATCTTAACGTCGTCGCCCGACTTTTTCATGATCTTCTTGATCCTTGCCAATGGCAACAAATGAGGCCCTGTTTTACCCGATATTCCGCCCGACAGTATTCCCGAATATGTCCCTGCTTGCCTCATACCTATCCTTCTTATTATCAATGATCGATTACTAATTTGAAAAGTAGATGAGTTTGCTAATTTATGCTTCATTACGTATATATAAAAAAGTGAAGGGTGCACTGGTAATTCATGGAGGCCGGCTATACCTTATTCGGCCGGCAACATCCAATGATATTTAACTGTTGATACATGGCTGCCAATGCATGGCCTATATATAAGGCTATGTAACCCTTTTTTCCCCGGTATTTAATGATTACTTTATAAAATAATTTAGGATTCGTCTCATTATTGAGTCAAACATCAGCGTGTTGACGTGGTATAATGGATTTAAATTGTGGTTGTGGTCACGCTGTGTTTATTGTGGTTGCGGATATAATGGATGCTATTACGGTTATTGTGGATATTGTGGTCATAATTTTTTTAATAACTGATTCTCTTGTGGACATAATGATTACGAATATAGCAATTTCGGACGGTGTCGAAACCTCATATAATTAGGGGCGGATCTAGGAATTTAAACTTGGTAGTTCACCCACCGATAATAAATACAATCGCATGCAATATAAGAGTAAATTGAATAAGTCATCAAAATTACTTATGATGTTCATAACTGAATGTATATATGTAAGAGGTCCACTATGATTTAGTTATTAGCTCTCTTTAATAAAACAAATGTATAGAGGAATTCACATTAGTCTATACAAATTTTCCCCCTAATCAAATCATTCCAAAACATCATTTTTACAACTAATACTCTAAACACAAAACATTTTATATTATTTGTAAGTAACCGAAACCATCTAAAATGACTTCCCACACTTTTATATGAATGATCACTTTTATAAGAAAATGACTAAATTGATGTCTTTTTTAAGTATTACGGGTTTAATTTATTGAATTATTTTGAATTAGGATTAAATTGGTAGAATATGTAAGTTTTGTGGACTAAAACTGTTATTATATCAAATCTCGTTAGATGTTCATTTGTATTTTAACAGAGGAGTGATCCGAGCGTAACTAAAACTTTAATTGAGTGACCTAATTATAATTTTTAATAATTGAATGACTCAATTATAACTTTATTAATAATTAAGTGACCTATGATGTAATTTATCTAATTTTTTATGGTAGGTCAAGTGACCTACCTTGACCTATGGTAGATACGCCCCTGCATATAATTGCCGCTATTACAGTTGCGGACTACAATTTAAATCCTTGCATGGTATTATATTCAACTCTTCTTTTTATTAGGATTTTGTTATAGTTTTTTCGCTACTATTTGGATTATAGTATATTGTTTTAGTACTTCCTTTTAGGGTTTAGGACGTCATACATTTAACGGTCAAGGATCCGATGTCTTTATCAAGCGTTGGTATGCATTTTCCAACCATCTGTAAAGACAAATTGCTACTTCTCATGTGTCATAAACATACATATTTATGATATAAAAATCTTGACTATTTATTATTATTATTATTATTATTATTATTATTATTTTGTTTCAAGTTGCCTTGAAGCTGAAAATGTTCCGTTTTGAGATTTGGTTTTAATATTTAGGTCCAACTATTAACTTGTTTAAACTTTGGTCAACAAAATATTTTTTGACATTTTGGTCATTAATATTACATTTAATTCAATTTTAATCATCGATCGTTACATTTTATTAAATTTTAATACAGATAATGACGTAGCTTGATATAATAATATTTTTAATTTTAAATTTTACACATTTCATCAGTTAGATCCTAATTCGAAAACTCATTAAATTTAACTCATTTTAAATATTTGGACCAAACTTCAAAAATTCCCTTTTTCATTTCACGTAGTGACAATCAACGAAGCTGGACCTAAAGGGATACCTAATTGAAACCCTCACCAAACAATGGTTCCGATAAACTCAAACAAACCTCGAAAACTTGCCGAAATTAACACCTCCAGTACAAACCATAGCTAATGTCTCGCCATTAACAATCCTATTTTTTTAATATTAAGGTACGATTACATTATACTATAGGTTCTAAACTCTTAGCTCTCTGAAAATGTACACACCATATACTTTAGTGTACAAAAATATTTTATCTGATTATCCGTTGATCTGATTCAAAAATTCGATTATTTAATCCGACTTTTATTTTCGTATCGAATATTTGATCTGATTTTTAATTTTCAAGAAAGGATACATATCACAATATCTAAAGTTTCGGATTATTCGAAAATCCAAAATTTCATGAACATTAATCTAGTTATATTTAACAATTTAATGCTTGTTATATCCGAAAATTCAAAAACCGAAATTTCCATAGATGTGAATATTGTTATATTTAACAATTTTTTACTTGTTATATTCGAAATTCTGAAATTTTCATAAATACAACCGTCAAATCCGAAAAATACTTAAATCATATTATATAGGGTAAAGTTCACAAATGGTCACTCAACTTTGTTAAAAAAATAAAACGGTAACCAAATTTTTAAATGTTACAAAATAGCAATTAAACTTTATGTTTTGTAACAAAATGGTAACTCGGCCGTTAAGTACTTAACCTGACTGTTATAAAATTTTGTATAATAACACATTTAATCCTCAATATTTACACATTCAATAAATTTAGTCATAGTTCAAAAAAATCACTAAATTTAACCATCGTTATTTACACATTCTTTCAATTTGGTCCTTAAAGCAAAATTCCAAAGTTGTTCCACTACATTTTTCATGGCTTCAGGGAGACTATTCTTCCTCCCTAAGGTAGCAAGATTCTGATATAATTGTTACTATCATTGTGTTATGTACGCACTATACATGGAAAATAACTAACAAAAGCAACATATCTGAACGAGATAATATGTCGAAACCATTCAAATATTGCCACCAAATCATCACAAGTTGCAATGATATAGATTTGTACGTACGTAAGACATTTTGATAAAGTTTTACTGCACCCAGATGCAATGTTCAAGGTTTCCAAAGTACATGCAGCAGAAATAATTGCATTGGTGGAAGCAATGGCCGGTATGATGTTTTTTACAACACCCTGTAAGTAACAAAGAAATATTATACTTTTCACCACTTGCAACAAAGAAGGAAGACAGAAACTCCATAGTCAAGGAGAAGAATACACTCTGAATGTGACAATTTATACTTTCAACAAATTAAAACTATTACTTTAAATCTGGCATAAGAATGCCAATTGCTAATACATAAGTTGAGAAGTATCAAAATCTCGAAAAGTAGCTAAGAAGAAAACGTTAAGAAACCACATTCATACGTTGGACAACTTAAATATAAGCTATTTTCTTCAGGAATCAGTAAGAACAACAGTAGTAGTAGCTGTACGGCAATCAAGCATACATAAAACACAAATCCCGGATTACCTGAGTCAGAGAATAAGTAACTCCTGGAATGCCGAAAAGCTCAGCTTTCTTGACAGCCTGTGATATATGGATGTAGCAGTGAAAGAACAAGAAAAGTAAAATCAATTTTGAAGGAAAACAATGCTAGAAAGATCCATATAATTAACCTCATCATAGACCCACTTCATGTGATCTGGATTATCTGGATCAAAAGGCTTTCCACTGTGAGCCTATAATGTTGGGAGAACAGAATTGTCATGAAATATCAGAATCAGCAGATGCCATCTATTTAAGAAAGCAGAAACAAGAAAAGTTACTACCTCATCCCATTTAATTAAGTGAGCATATTCAATACAAGGAGCTGCATTTCTGGGGGTTTCTGCTAAGGTACATAGAGGAAACTTCACTTGAGGTGGAAATAGCCAGATTGTACATTCAAAGAATGGTGTGACCCCAGGCACAATCACCCTAGCATGGCCCTTGAAACCTTCAGTCCCACCATCTACCATAGGCTTCATTGTTTCTTCTCGTGGATTGTCATCAGAATCATACTCTTAATAAAATAGGCAGATTAAAGGATTAGCCACTTTCAATACAGAAAATCTTTGTGAAAAATAAATGTCGTTCACATTGCATGAGAGAAATGTAGATGACAAAAGATAAGATATCTTTTCAGAATTCATGATAAAAAAAGAGAATACACACAGGTCAAATGGTACGGTTAACATGCAACTGCTTCTAATCATCTTATACTCCAACACCAAGTATTAAGGGATTAAAAATGTCTGAGAGACTCAAAACATGTTGAGACATGCAATAGTCCTGGCTCCTGAGTTCTCATGCTTCTAGCATCTCATCGTATAAACATAGGGAGCATATGCCATATGACTAAGTATATATATTACTCCTATGTACTATCATTGGGCCACGAAGATGAACCTAGAGGCCAGAATATTAGAAAAAACATGCTAGCAAAAAGGGAAAATAAAAGATTCAAATGGTATGGTATGGTATGGTTGGGAATGTAGTGGAACAACCTTGGAATTTTGCTTTAAGGACCAAATTGAAAGAATGTGTAAATAACGAGGGCTAAATTTAGTATTTTTTTGAATTAAGACTAAACTGATTGAATGTGTAAATATATAGAATTAAATGTGCTATTATACAAAGTTTTATAACAGCCACGTTAAGTACTTAACGGCCGAGTTACTATTTTGTTACAAAACATAAAGTTTAATTGCTATATTGTAACATTTAAAAGTTTGGTTACCGTTTTGTTTTTTTTAACAAAGTTGAGTGACCATTTGTGAATTTTACCCAATTATATTTACGGATAATCGGATATCCGAAAATGAACATCTCTGCTCTCCTTTTTCCCGTAGAACCACTCAATGGGTTCATTAACGACCCCATTTTATCTATACACCAAGCAACAACTATTTTCACCTGGGAGTAAACATGTTTCAGAGATTCCAACCATTTCCAACTCTTTTTACAAAGAGAATGGAGACAGAAAAATAACCATTTCAAGGACTGAAGTTCTAGAGGAACTAAAACACACTCATTTGCTTGTTTTAAGTAAAGGAAAAAGAGACCCATCAATGGGATTGAAGTTGAGAGAGTAAATTTGATGACACTAGTTTCATTCAACCCAAATTTTTAAGAGGGAGAGATGCCTTTGAAGATAATTTATCCAGCTTTGTTTGTAACATTCCTTGGTCGAATGTATCGAATATTGTATATACAATTCTGATTTTGTAAACTTTGGAGAGTTGCTCCTATCGGCCTTCAAGTGATAAAATGTTGCTGGTAGGGCAATATGGGTCAGTGCACGACAGTGGCGGATGCGTGAAACTCACGTGGGGAATAACTGCATCCCCATTCTGGAAAAATATGTTTAATTTAGTGTTAACTTTTTTTGGAAAAAAATCTGCATACCCGTTTAGAAAAAAAATTTAATTTGGACTCTCATTTTTTTTAATTTTTGAATCCGTCATGGTGGGGATTCAATCAGACCATGTAAGGAAAGGAAGATCAAACAATGGCAGTGATGGCAGTGAGGTGGGCTCTGGTTGTTGACATTGATCGAAGTGTTTGTCGGATTGGTCGTGTCCATTTTGTATTTGGTCCGAGATTTTGTAATGGAATGGCTAATGCACTTGCAAAAGCTGGTATGCAGCGAGCATCGATTCCCAAGGCGTGGTGGTGAGTATGTTTTCTTTAATCTGCTTCGTTTGGATTGATATTGTACTTTGTTAGGCTATTGTTTCTTTCCGTGGGTATACTGTTGTTGATTCCGGATTCATGTTGCTTCTTCCCTTGTATTGTTGTTGGATTGGGAGTCTTTGTTGTTCTGATTTCTTCCTACAAGGATGGTCTGCTGAACTTGTTGTTGGAGGATTTGAGCTTCATGTAACCACTAGTTTTGGTGGTTTGATGTTTTTTATTAATAAATTTAATATGATGGCTTGAATAATATGATAGAAAGATTACGCATTAGTTGGGAAGGGAGGGGTTTTTTTTGCCCATGTATTTTTTTTTTATGAAATGAGGTGAATTGTTTTTTATTTCCTGAACTGAAGACGTTTGAACAATGCAAGTGGAAATCAATGGTTCTTTCAAACTGCTTCTAAAAGTCGTCGGGAAAAGATGACGACTTTTCCTTCTCATACATACATGCAGTCGACGTGTATGATTGACTGACATAACAGACTCCACTAAAGTCATCTGGATTTCACGACATCTTCTAGAAATCGCGCACACTTCCCAACATCTTCTAGGTTCACTGTAATAACCTCTCTCAATCGTAGAATAATTTTAAAACGTCCTTATTTCATAAAATAAAATTTTCGAAAATAATATCACTACAAAATATCCGAAAATGAGCAAGAAAATATCAAACATAAGGCATTTTAAGGTACTTGGTGTAATGACCCGAATTTCTGAGTCAACGATTGGATGTTGACCAGTGTTATGGACCTACATGTTGGTTTGGGTCGTTAGACCCATTGGGTTGAGATTGGGCCCTTTTTTATGAGTATTGAGCTTTGGGCTTGGCAAGAGACCATTTTCAAATAGGTGAGTTAAGAGGAGGGGACAACATAGCTTTTGGTGAGGTCACCATTTCCCACCCATTTCCCTCATCTTTCTTCTTCACATTTTCTCTCCAACACCCATGGCTTTTTCGATTGAAAGGAGCCAACTTTCCTAATCAATTTTCTCACCCAAGATTCAAGGTTGAAGTATGTTAATCTCCTTTCCAAGGATTTCATAAAAAGTGTATTCTCTTCTAATTTAGGTGAGTTAACCATTTATGGGTTTCTGGAAGTTTCAAGCTTGGAAAGATTTGTTGAGTTATTCTTTTGTTCCAAAGGTTGTATTTTCGTAGTTAATATCCTCCTTCATGCTAGACTAATCTTTAGTTCGGATTTCTTGTTTGTATGGCAAGTGGAAGGGGTTGGAGGACTTTTGCAAGCTTGAGACAAAGAGGGAAGTCCAATGGGGCTAGTGTAAGAGCTAATTTCAGGTTTATTGTTTAAGGTCCGTACATCTCTGACTCATACTCTTCTTGAAGATCATAAAGTGATTGCTTTGCTTTATTTTGTAGTTTACGATTGCAAGTTAGGTGTTTAGTAGTTTAAAGCCTTGTTAATGGTGAAATTCGGATTAGTTGTTAATAATGTGTAAAAATGGTAGTAAAATCACCCTAAACAACTCCCATAAGACCTTCGGTTGAGTGTGTCTCTAATACCAATTGTTAAGATGATCAATCGACAATGAATGACCAAGAGGGGGTGAATTGGCAATTTAAAATTTGAAGGGAAGCAAATAGAGAACGAAAAATTGAAGACACAAGGATTTATAGTGGTTCAAGTTTCTAACAAGCTCTACATCCACTACCTTAGCTCCCCACTAAGGATTTCAAACAATTCACTACTGAATTCTTCCCCTTTTCTAGGCTAAGGATGCAACCTTTACAATCGATCAAAGCTTTCTACCCAAAGCTTGATCAAGGTTCACTCTTTTTACAAGAAATGGTTTGCAAATAGAAAAATATTCTCTCAAAGGTGAATTTGTTTGCCCAATTACAAGTACTCACAACCCCAAACTTGAATCTAAAGATTACAATTATATACACAAGTTGGGTACAAAAATCTGACCCTTAAAAGCTCAAAAGGGTTGGATTTTGCTTGAATGATTTAGACTTGTTCAATAGTTATTCTAGCAGCTTTGGAGACTTGTATTTATACCCTCTCATTGAATTCTAACCGTTTGGGTGGTTGAAGTCATCAATATAGCCGTTGGGGACCATTTTTCCCGCAATAAATATTGTTTAGTGACCAATCGTATCGGTACGCGAAGAGCGTATCGGTACTTGTTAAAAGAAGAAAGAGCCATTGTGCAATAACGTATCAATACGCGTAAGGGCGTATCAAAACGGTCATAGTGTAAAATTAGGGGCGTACCGATACGGGGTAGCCGTATCGGTACGAGTTTTGCTTACTGGAATCTGAGGTGAAAAAATAAATCGGTACGCCTAGGGGGCGTATCGGTACGGGTAATTGGAAATCAAAGTTCGTTGATTCCAATAACTGACAAGACAACGGTCAAAAAATTAAATACGAAGATTTTGAAGATCTCAGCACACCATATCGAAACGGTGGTGACCGTATCAGTACGGCTAAGCAATAACTTAAACCCATATGAATATCGTATCGAAGCGGGTGTGACCGTATCGATACGCATAGTTTAAAACAATAGCCCAGATGAAGGTCGTATCGAAACGGGCTTAGCTGTACCGAAACGGTTTGCAAAATAAAATTTCAGTAGCGAAAATCTGTATCGAAACAAGTGTAGCCATATCGATACGCCTGGGCGTATTTGTTGAATTTGGCTTGAAATACTTAGAAATATTTTTGGGTTTAAGTCTTGGACTTAGAAAAACTTTTCCTTGTTATTTTGTGAGACTTTTGAATACTTAAAAATTTATTTTCTTTTACAATTTGGTCCTTAAACAATTTGTTATATCAAAATCGAATATAGGTTTTACAGTAATCGTCAATAATACTCCTTTTGTCTCTACCCAACTAGACGCTTTTGAGATGATGAAGGAGTGGCGAGCGAACCAAAGTAAACTTATAGGCTACTTCGCAAAAATAGATCTGAATACATCGGCAAACAGCCACGAAAAAGGGGATCTAACCTTAAAAGAACACCGACAATCACAAATCAGATGCGAGCGACGTGAGAATCTCCACACAATCGCAGATCTACCGCAGAGGTAGGCGAACAACGTGCCATAAGGCAGACGAATTGTGCCACAAGAGTAGAGTGAAAGAGTGCCACGAAGGTAGACGAACTTGCATAAATATGCGAAAATATGAAACCAAATAAAAGATATTTTTATTAAAAATATAACATAAAACTGAAAGAAACTAACAAACTAAAACGAGATATAAAAAATATAGAAGATACTGAACGTTTGCGGCTGACAACCAACACCAAAATTGATGCCGCCGCCGACCAAGACAAAACTAAAGAAATAACCGACTACGAGACTGTATTACTAAGAAATAAAAACAAGAGACTTAGGAATCACATTATCATAAATATTTTTGTAATTGGATGGTGCGTAACTATTAAAATATTCACATAGCATGGTTCAAAAATTCATCAAAAGCCAAAAAAAATTTGAGCTTAGTAATGTAGTAGCACTAATTATTTATTTCTACCTGACAAATTGAACAAAATAAAATCATTCCAATCATTAATTTTAAAAGAAAAATAACAATAAAAAGGATTATATATAAAGAAAAGGGTAAACTACTCAGGTGACCACCGAACTATTTAGGCGTACCTATTTTGATCACCGAACTAGGCAACTCGTCAATCAAACCACCAAACTTTTAAATTGGTCCTATTTTGACCATCGCCGTTAAAAAATAACGGAGGAGTGACGTGGCAGTTAACAAAAATTTGTAAATTTATATTTTTGGTCCTAATTTTAATTTAATTCAAGATTTTAAGGCTCCAATACGGTGATGACACGTGTCATCATCAAATTAGACTTTTTTCTATTAATTTGAATTTATTTAATTTAATATTTCCCTTTAATCACAAGGTGACACATGTCACTATGTGATTAAAGGGAAAATAGGTAGAATGAAGGTTTGCAAGAATTGAACCCAGAACATTTGGGTTAAATTAGCAAGCTCAAACAGCTAAGCTAGAGCCACTGCCATGAAAAATTCTATCAACACGTTTATTTAAATCGTAACTTGTGAAATGAGGATAAAAAATTAACACTTCCTTCTTCGCTTTGCTTCTCCTCCTCGTCTCTTAAAGAATAACATTCTCGTGAGCTCTAACCTCAGCTGAAACCTCAATAGCCTCTCGAAAATTTCCAATTACATCGGCAACTAAACCACTATCATCGACCTCATATTTTTCTGCCGATTGTTGCAAATTCTCTTATGTTCCAATTGCCTCATCAAAAACCTCACCTTATCCTCCTTTATTTCACCAAAATCCCCAACAACCCCTATATCCACTTTCTCATTGGCAACTCTTTTTTTCGCAATCTTAATAGAATCATCAATCATTGCAACCCCATTTTTCATTTTTCATGAATGTTGCTTCAAAAATCTAAACTCACCAAAAACCATAAAAAAAGAGCCCATATAACCAACATCTCAATAATCAAACCAGTCATAAGAAATACCCACAAATCCAAAAACCCAACGATTCCAAAAACCCCAACACAAAAATGCTAAACATACATCAAATAATTAATAACAAAAATGCTAAACACAAGAAGGTGTTAATTTTTTATCCTCACTTCACAGGTTAAGATTTAAATAAACGTGTTGATAGAATTTTTCATAGCAATAACTCTAGCTCAGTGGTTTGAGCGTGACCATTTAACTCAAATGTTTTGGATTCGATTCTCCTTGGGTGTAAACCTTCATTCTATCTATTTTCCCTTTAATCACATGGCGGCACGTGTCACCTTGTGATTAGAGGAAAATATTAAATTAAATAAATTAAAATTAATAGAAAATCGTCTAATTAGATGGTGACATATATCATCATCGTATTGGAGCCTTAAAATTTTAAATTAAATTAAAATTATGACCAAATTGATATAATATGTAAATAACAAGGACCAAATGTGTAATTTTACAAATTTTTTATAATTGTCACATCACCCCTCTGTTAGTTTTTTAACGACAATGATCAAAATAAGATCAATTTAAAAGTTTGGTGGTTTAATTGACGAGTTGCCTGGTTCGATAGTCAAAATAGATACGCTCAAATAGTTCGATGGTCACCTGAATAGTTTACCCTAAAGAAAACAAAGACTTAAAAAAATCTTTACAGAATAGTAGATGACTTTTTATTCTTAACAAGGAGTCGAGGATCATATATAAAGGGAAAAATAGAAAAAAACAGATCAAAGTAAAAAGAATGGGATGTTTATGATTATAATATTTTTAAATGAGTCATGTTTAATATATTATTTTGATTTTTGTGTGAAGAATAGATTAATAAATAAATAAAAGTGACGCAAATAACGGCAAAAAAAGTGAAAAAAGAAATAGATAACGACATGCTATAATATGTTAATTTAAGTTTCTTGGAATTCAATAAATAATCTAAATAGAAAAACGGATAGTATTTATTTTAAAAATTTTAAATTTAATCGTTATGTTGGTAAAATATGTGTTAATTGTCAAAAAATTAAAATTATTTATAAATTAATACTACTTTATAATTATATTTATACTATTCAAAGGACAAACAAATAATTATTCTTTCATATATAAAAAAGTCAAAATCCCTAAATCTCTCTCCCTCCGTTCGCGATTCTCACTGGTGCTTTCGTTTTGTTCAAGCTCTAGAGTTGTGGCTGTGCTTGGGTCTCCCGCCTCCCTCTACCATAGTTTTTCTCTCGGATGACTAGTGGGTAGTGGAATTGAGTGGTCGGTGGTTTTGGGTTTTTTTCTTTTTCCTCTTTTCTCCTTGTGCCGTCAGTGGGGAGGAGTTTTCGTCTTCTTTGGTTCCACGGTACTTTCTTCTTGATCGGGGGTGCTTATGCTGCAATCTTGGTATTTGTTCGTTACCAGGTGACTGAGTTCCTTTTTCTTTGTATTTGGTTGTTTGCCCGACCGATTTGGTTTGTTTGTTTTGGTCTGGATTTCATGTTGGCTTTCCCTCTATAGCTTATGCTTGTTATCCATTTTCATTGCTATTTTGGGTGTATGAGTTTGCTGTGATTTTTCCTTCTGTTCTCGATGGCTTGCGTAAGTTGGAATGTTAGGGAACTAGGTAAAAAAGAGACATTCAGATCTCTCCATTCTTTGATCTGGAAGTATCGTCCTTGTATTCTTTTCTAACTAAACAAAAGAAAAGTTTCTTGGAGCGTATCAGGAATAAACTTCATTCTGATGGAAGTTGCTATATTGATCCTGTTGGTAAATCCAAAGGTTTGGCACTTTGGTGGGTTTCGGATGTTAACCTATCTATTCTTTATGCTGATAAACATCTAATTGATACTCTTATTTCTATTTACAACGAAGATTCATGGTTTTGCTCCTTTTTGTATGGTCCAAACATAGAGAGGAAAAGAAGGCTTTTCGAGAGAAAATCTCTAATATCATAAATGATAGCACGAATTATTGGTGTTTGATAGGGAATTCTAACATTGTTGCAAACCAAAGTGAAAAAAGTGGGGTAACTTCTATGACCTCTCTCAAGCTAATTGGTTTAATAATTGTGTCAATGAATGAGGATTGTTGGAGATTCCTAGTAAAGGGCGATCTTTTACATGGTCTAACTAGAGATCGGATCAAGCTATCATCCTTGAGAAGCTTGATTGAATTCTCTACAACATCAAATGAAACAATGTGTTTAAAAGCGCTATTAGAGTAATGGAACCATCCATTTGCTCTAATCATTCCCCAGATATATGTCTTTTTAATGGGATGAATAGGAAGATCAAAAGAGAGTTTAAATTCGAATCAAAGTGGCTTAAAGATGAGGAATGTAATATAACAGATAAGGAAAGCTGGAGATAGGGAGTAGGGTCGGCAATGAGGGTTTCCTTTTGTGGCAAATTAAAGAAAGCAAGAAGGAAACCTAAAATTTGGAGCAAGGAGAAATATGAAAAAAAAAAACAAAATTGCGGCTGAAGAACTATGTAAGAAAATTGTAGCTATTCAGGATAAACCATTAACTGAGGATAGTGTACAGGAAGTAAAGGCTCTTAAATGGGAGTTGGATAAAGAATGGGAAAGGAAGAAGATGTATTGGCATCAATGATCGAGGGTGAATTGGTTGAAATTTGGGGATCTTAACTCAAGTTTTTTTTTCTTGCTACAATAATTTAGAATTGTAGGAGAAACTCCATTGTCAAGATTAAAAATGAACATGGTGTTTGTTTGACAATGAGAACAATATTGATGCACTTTTTCAAGGGTATTATGAAGAGTTGTTCTCAAAGAATTCAGTTATAGATCTTGAGGGGGTTTTGAGTTGTATACTAGTTGTTGTGTCAAGTGATATGAACATAGAGCTATGTAAAGAAGTTACTAAAGAGGAAATTAAGGCTTCGGTTTTTAGCATGGCTCTCAAATCACAAGGTCCTGATGGGTTTCTAGGGATCTTCTACCAAACTTACTGGAATGATATCAAGGATAATTTAACAAAGATGGTGCTCGACTTTTTCCATTATGGGACTTCCTCTAGATTTAAACAAAACAAATCTAGTTCTTATCCCAAAGAAGCCAAACCCTGAATTGGTGACACAATTCTATCCTATAAGTTTATGCAATTTCTCTTATAAGGTGAATTCGAAGATTTTGGCCCAAAAGATCAAACCCTTCCTATCTGAGTTAATTTCACCATTACAATTTGCTTTCGTACATGGAAGACAAATTCAAGACAATGTCATCCTTGCTCACGAAGCTTTTCATGCAATTAAAAGAAGAATAAAAGGAGCGTGAGTGTTATGGCCTTGAAATTTGATCTTGGAAAGGCATATGATAAGGTGGATTGGGATTCTCTTAGACTTCTTATGCAGAAAATGTGCTTTGATGTATGGTGAATTTCTAGGATCATGGAGTGTGTGTCTACAACTTTGTTTTCTCTTATCATTAATGGGGAAAGAAGGAAGGAATTTAAACCAGGAAGAGGTCTTTGTCAAGGCGAATTAATATCCTCATATCTCTTCTAATTCGTCTCAAACATTTTATCATGGTTGATTGAAAGAGAACAATAAAATGAGAGATACAATGGTTTCCAATTCGGGAAAAGGTGTCCTATAGTTAGTCATCTTCTTTTTGCTGACGATAGCATTCTTTTCGTGAAAGCTGATAGGGGAAACTATGAAAAGCATTAAACTCATCATCGATTACTTCTATGAGGCCATGGGTCAAACTGTTAATATAGCGAAATTTTTGGTTTTTTTGTCCCTAAACATGAGCCAAAATTCAAGACAACATATCATCAATATGCTTAGTGTTAACTTTATAGAAGACCGCTTCCTGGTTTAAATTCCTTCAGTTTGGAGGAAGAGTAAAAAGAAGGCTCTTCGGTTTTTACTTGATAGAGTTAAAAGCAAGCTTCAATGATGGAAAACTAAGTTGTTATCCAAAGCATGTAAGGATGTCCTAATTAAGGCGGTTGTCACACATATCCCATCTTATGTCATGCAATTTTTTATGCTCCTATTCACTTTCTGCAATGACATCAACTCTTTGATTGGTCGTTTTTGTTGGGGAAGTTCTACGGATGAGAGGAAGGGCATCCATTGGCTTAGCTGGGATAAATTGTGCAAATCAAATGACGAATGAGGTTTGGATTTTTAAAATCTTCATTGTTTCAACAAGTCCCTCATTGCAAAGCAAGCTTGGCGTATTCTGAATGAGCCTAATTCTTTGCTTGCTCGTGTTCTTAGAGGGCTCTCTTTCCCATATGGTAATCTTCTTGAGGCTCTTATTTGTAAGAATCCATCATAGGCATGGAACAATATTGTTAAGGGTATTGATTTGATTAAAAGGGGCCCATTATGGACTGTGGGCAATGGTAGCGACATTGCGATTTGGTATGATTGATGGATCATAAATTTGCCTGACAAAGTTGTTATCTTAGAAAGACCAGAAGTTTGTGATGATTTCAGGGTGGGTAGTCTTCTTGATAGTACAAATAGATCATGGGAGGATGAGAAACTAAAGTAACTCTTCTCAAACGATGAAGTGGAAGCAATTAAAACTATTCCTATCGAGGGACCTAATATTGAGGATATTTTAGTTTGGGCCGCTTCAAAAAATGGATCGTATTCGGTTAAAACGGGGTACAAGTCCATCATGACTTGCAATCCATCTTGTCCAATCCATTCTGTTAGTGATGACCCTAAATGTAACACCTCGGTTTTGGGCTTAGTGGTTTTGAGGTTTATTAGACGGTTCGGTGGACCGAGTTAGAGATTCGAGTCGGATTTGGGACTGTATATTTTTCGGTAAGATAAAAATATGGAAAAATAGTTAAAAATCATCTTTTAATATATATTGATTTTTGGTGGAATCAATTTTAGAAAAAAGAATTTGGAAATATGATATTTTGGGTTAGTGACCAAAATGTGATTTTTGAAAACTGTTTTAAAGTGACTAAAATTAAAAGAATTAAATCCTTAGAATCCTTAAGGAGCTAATCTACTAAGTGTTTGCTGGTGGTTTCTCTCTTTAATTAAAATATTTTAAACATGCGTTTTGAAAGAGTGTTATTAAGGATTAAATATCTAAAGTTAGTTATTAGCTTTTAAAAGAAATTCACGTAACTTTTTCCTAAACCTTTTCTCTCAACTTTTTTTCTTCCAAACACTTAGAATTTCATCAAATCCAGAGGTAAGGAACTCTTTTCATTCAGATTATTGATTTTATTTGTTCCTTTAACTTTGTTTTGCAAAATCTCATTGGAATCTTGCATTTTCTTACCTTTAAACAAGCCAATTGAGGGAGAAATCACATAACAGGGGTAAGGTCCGTGATCTCCTCTGTTAAATGGTTTTTTATTGATATTCTTAAGTATTTGATCCTTGATTTATAAGTTGTAATGTGGTTTCAATGTTTTATCCATGTTTAAGTGAGTTATTTTGGAAATGTTAGTGAAACATGGTGATTTTCGAAGTGGATCTGATTTTCGGTATTTGAGATTGATTTAATATAGGTTTTGGATGTGTTTTGATGTTGATAAGTTGTTTTTATCAATAGAATCCCGAAACTCTTGAATCTCTAATTATTTAGGTTGATAGTTTTGAGTTATTGTGTTGATAACCGAGTTTAATCTTTGCTGGAGCTAAAAGGATGTTAGGAAAGGGTTTTTGGATGTTATTAGATGTTGGTTGATGGCTTGAATTGTTGTTTTATGGCTGAGTTAAGTTTCGGAAACGTTTGAGGATGATTTCGGTATGTTTCAGATGGTTTTTGAGTGGGCAACTTGGGAGTTGCGGGAGATTGCTGTTAGGCAATGGTTTGAATGCATTTGTCTTCTGGTTTTATGTGTTGAAAACAGGGGATAGTCAAGGTGATGAAGCTTGACGTTGTTTGGTGGCTTGCCGGGAGCTTGATTTGCGTTGGCAAAGAAGACGAGGCGTATCGGTGAGTGAAAACTGGTTTTAAATGTTTTACAAAGGTTTGTAAAGGTTGTTGGGAGTTTAGGGTAAGCTTCATTTTGCTCTTGAATATCGGCTTAAATATAAGCATGTTGCTGAATGTTTTGGTGATAAACATGGTATGATTTACTTACTGGTAATGTATGATTTTGAGTACATATACAGAGGTTTGAAAGTATATTAAATGCTATTGAGCATTGGTTTTTATTCCGGTTGGGAATGGTGTTATTGCATTGGCAATGAGATTTGCATATGTGGTGTTTTATGAAATGCATTGTAAAATAGTAAGTAAATGGTTTTGTAAATGATATATTGACTATGTGACAAAATGAGAAAACAATCGGATATAGTTAGCATGCAATAGGATTAAAAGTGCACTATAAAACATAAACAAAATTGATCGTGGCCATGGGTCCTTGAGGCATGGCGGTGTAACGAGGCCACTCGGACTGTTAGGAACCTTATTTGGGGATTTGCGGTTTAACTAGGCAACCCAAATTGATGGTGATCTTGCGGATCAGCTAGGCAAGGGTGAGATCTCGCGGTTTAACTAGGCGAGGGTGTCAAATCTTGCAATTTAACTAGGCAAGGTTTGGGATATCATGCGGTTTAACTAGGCATGGTATGAGAGATCCGTGTATCCGATATGTGTATAGGATAGAGGTAGTCTATCCGGGTCACTATAAAAGCCAATATATGAGAAAGTTCATGTGTTAAACCTTGTTTGTAATGTTTTAGGATTTAAGCATGGTTTGTTTAAAATACTTTGAGAATTAAGCATGGATTGTATATGATGTTAAATGTTGTTTATTATGTTTCGATTCGGTTGGAATCATGGGAAAATGCTTAGGTTGTAAGCATGTTTTGGGAAAACCAAGCATGTGGTTTTTAAATGGTTTTAGTGCATCATTAATTATGAGCATCCTCACTAAGCATGTGTGCTTACGCTCTCTTTTTTCTAATAATGCATAGCATTAAAGTTTGGGGCAGCAAAGACAACGTTTGCAAGGATCCAAGAGATAAACTACTTTTGAGTATGAACTCGGTTTACGTTTTTAGTTAATAAGGCAATGTGTTCGTCATGGTTTTTGAGAGTTGTAAATCCGTTGCTTGTTGGTTCTTTAGAATGAATCTATGCTGGTTTTTGACGTTGGTTATATGTTGTTTAGCTTGACGTTGTTATTTGCCCATGGTTGATGTTGAATGGATGTGTGGGTATGCATCTAGAGTTTCCTTGTGGATTGTTATGTCGTGCTGGTTTGACCAAGTTCAGTATGCTATGTTAAGTGTGTTGGCATGTTGCTTATGCTGTGAATGGCCTAATTGTGCATTTTGGTATGTTTGGCAAAAGGGTCTAGGAAACATACCTCCAGAGTGGTCCTTTGGAAGCTTGATGTTGTTTTGCTTGCCTAATCTTGACATAAATGTTAGATTATGTGTATTGAGGTGTTGATATGCATGTTTGAAAGTTGATAGGGGCCTATTGCATCTAGAATTGTGTGAAAAATCAGCTAATCTTGATATTACAGGCCTAGGCGTACCGATACGCGAGGGACTGTATCGGTACGGCTAGGCAATTCTGGGCAAGACGTTTTAGTATAGGCAGAGGTGTTTCGGTACAGACAGGCAAACAAGGCCAGTGTGTATCGATACGAGCATGGGCGTTTCAGTACGCCTAGTGGTCATTGGAATTTTACTTTTTGGAGACGAGATCGCATACCGAAACACCAAGGGACCGTATCGATACGAAGTGAAATGATTTTAAATCGTATTTTAAACTCAAAGTAGCGTACCGGTATGGGCCTCACCGTATCGAAACGATGTGTTCACAACCGTATCGATACAGGTCTCAGTGTATCGATACGGATGTCGTTAAATCTGTTGATGTCATGGAAGGCCAGTTCTGTTTTCTTCCGTTTTAGTCCTTGATTCTTGTTTTGTCAATTATTTGAGCATGAGTGATCGTCTGAAGTTGATTCTTGACATTTAAGCATGAAACGAACTTAACTAAAGGCAGGTAACTTTAAAATTGGAAAAGCCTTTTTATATTGTTAAATTTATAATTTGATCCCTAAATTATATTGTGTCCAATTGGATGTCGTTACGATGCCCGATTGAGATGAGTGCTCACCTATGAACAGTATGATCATGTAGGAAAGCGTTAATGCATCTAGATAAGATAAAAAGGAAAAAAGATGGACGTGTTTTATGTTTAATCTTTTCGGTTTACCAAAGTAAACCTAATGTAGCTTGCTCGGACCGGTTTTGCGACTAGGCCTAGTCGAGGGGTTACACTAAAACTAATAAAAGCTTCTGGCATTCTATTTGGCAGCTAAAAGTCCCTCTAAAAATTTGGACTTTTTTACAAAAAGCAAGCCATAATGCAATGGCCTCTAATGAGAACTTAAAATCCAGGTTTGTTTACATCTCTGAAGTATGTTATTGATGTCATGATGAGATTGAAAGTCTCGAATGCATCCTTTTCTTTTGTCCTTTTGCCCACGGAGTATGGAGGACTTCGAGTTTTAGTTACTGCCCAAAAGCTAAAGGTTTGCCGGGGTTTTGCAAATGGATTACTTCACTGTTTAAGATATGTGTTAGTGTAATCGAAAGGACTTTGTTTGCTCGTGATCTTTTATGCTGGCATCTTTGGATTCTCAAAATAGGATGATCTTTTTAGGGTTTTGTGATGGTCCGATTGATGTGTGAAAAGCAAACGAAAGAACTTTTTTTCAGATTTTTTCTTTGTTTTAGAGTTGAATTCTGCTCAGCAGAAATCGAGACCTCTAAACGAGGAATGTTGGCGTCGTCCTCCAGAGGTTTGGCTGAAAAAAATACGGTGCTTCGTGGGATTCTCGTTCCTTCTCAATAGGTATTTAAACTGTTTTTTGTGATGGTGCAGATTCTGCTGTTGGTGGGATATCGAGGAAATGTTGGCTTTCTTCTGTGTTTGTTGCTGAAGCATAAGCTGTTTGTTCATGTCTTATTTATGCTTCTGGCTTGGGTGTTAAAAATCTGATTGTGGAAAGCCTCATTCTTTGTCTTAATTCTAGAATCCTTTCGTCCTGGGATTCAGCTTCTATTGAGAGAGACAGTCTCCCTAGCCTCCTCTTTTGAGATTTTTTTTTTTGTTAGTTATATTTGTAACAAGGCTACAGAATGGGTGGCTTGTTTTGAAAGAATGAACTGTTGTCCCTTTGACTAGTCGACTTCTATGCCCTTGGGATTATTTTGTTTGCTGTAATTTTTCGTTTCGTATGGAATGAATGGTAGTTTACTAGTTTATGATAAAATAAAATAGACTATTTAAAAAAAGGCTTAACTACAAAATAAGTGTCCAAACTATGCTTTTTTTTAATAGGTTCTTAAAGTATTTTTTTATTGAAATAGATGTTTAAATTTTTATTTTTAGCTGAAATAGGTGCTTAAAGTATATTTTGGCTGAAATAGGTGCTTAAACTTTCATTTTTGGTTGAAATATGTGCCCAAGTAGGTGCTAAAATAGACTTTAAAACAAGCCAAAAATAAAATTTTAAGCACTTATTTTAGCCAAAAAAATAGTTTAGGTATCTATTTCAGCCAAAATAAAAGTTTAGGCACTTATTTTAATAAAAAATACTTTAGACACACTACAAAAAAAAGACATAATTTAGGCACTTATATAGTTTAGCCATAAAAAATTCTTTAGCACAATATTCAAAAAAAAACTTCAGTATAAGTGTTGAGCAAGAGGGGCATGTTAAGGGGAGAATTTTGGTTCATTACCTGATCTATATACAATGGGGTAATTATGGACCATTATGACCATGACTCCCACAAAAATATTTATGATAAAATTATTTTTAACCATTAAAAAATATAAAATTCATTACTAACCTCTTAAATTTAATGTTTTTGTAAATGGCATTTCAACAAATAAGGATGAATTCCGTCACTGTCTATATAAATGAATAATCTGAATTTTTGTCGAATTAGTTTCAAATTATCTTATTTTGAAATTTTCCTACGTTCTCTTGATTCTTGCATCATCTGGTTGGTTTCACTGGGAATTGACTGAACTGTTTGGCTGTTGCAGATGCTAACTCTGCAGCTCTCATCTATTCTCCGATTTCCTAAACAAGGACAGGAAATTAGGAACAGCAGAGCTGTGGCTGTGGAACTGCAAAATTTATTATCAACCCATGACTCTGTTTCTACCCTCCATGCATTATTAAAATCATGTACTACATCGACGAACTTAGAATGGGGTTCCTGCATTCACGCTGTCGTATTAAAATCCAGGTTGCGGACGGATGTCTTTGTTAACAACTCTTTTCTGCACTTGTACATGAAATGTGGATGTATAGACTACGCCAGAAAGCTGTTCGATCATATGCCTGAGAGAACCGTGGCATCGTGGACAGCAATGATTCCAGGTTACTGCAACAATGGGTTAACTGACCAAGGGATAACCACTTTTGTTCAGATGCTGGAGAATGAATACCCCAATGAATTCACGCTTGCAGCTGCTTTACAAATTGTTGCGGAAAAGTGCAATCCTAAACTCATTTGTATTCTACACGGTTACATTATCAAGGGTGGATTTCTCGAGGATAGCTTTCTGCAGAACTCTTTGATTAGCGCATATGCAAAGTCTGGGATCTTGCCGGAGGCGGTTAAGCTTCTTGAGAGATTTCATTCCCGAGATGTTTCGTGGACTTCTATTATTTCAGGTTCTGTGGTGCATGGATCTATGTATGAAGCTCTTCTGGTTTTCTTCAGGATGCAAGAAGGATGGGGTTCATGGCTGTTCCTTCATTGGACGACTAAGGATATTGCAATGGGTTCATGGCTTGGTTTCGAAATTGGGGTGGTATCAACATGAACTTGTATTGAATTCTATAACTGAGACGTACTTAACTAATGGGTACTTCAGAGAAGGAATACAACTTCTCTTTGGATTTTGTTTTGATGGTGAAGGACGATATCTTAACCCGGAGACGATGGCCACTCTCTTGCAGTGTTGCGGTCATTCCGATAATTTGAAGTTAGGGAAACAACTCCATGGCTACCTAATCAAGCATGGGTTTTCTTCTCGCATCGTACAGAACTCTCTGATCAACATGTACGCAGAAACTGAGCAAAGTGAATCAGCCTTTCACGTCTTTGCAAGTATGAACGAGAGAGACATTGCGTCTTGGAATTCTTTGATTACATGTCTCATCAACAATGGTGAATTCCATGAGGCATTCAAGCTACTTAAACAGATTCACTGCAACTGTAGAGAGATGCATCTAGATTTCATTACCATGTTGACAATGATTCAAGCTTGTTCAAACTTGTCATCATTCACGCCAGGGCAAGTCATTCATGGGTATATAACAAAAGCTGGATTGATCGGCGACATCTTCGTTCAAAATGCCTTGATAGACATGTATGGAAGATCATGCAAGTTGGATTTAGCACAGGAAATCTTTGAGAGAATGCCTATGAAAGATTCAGGTTCATGGAATTCATTGATTGCTGCATACGGCATCAATGGGAAAGGAAGGCTTGCTCTCCAGGCTTTCACCAAGCTAAATAAATCGAGTACACAAGCGCCTAGTGCTATCACCTTCACCAACATCCTTTCTGCATGCTCCCATACGGGACTTGTTGAAGAGGCCGGTGGGATGCTTCCAGGGTTAGGGCTCAGCTTAGACAAGTTGAAGGAAAGAAAAAAGAAGGCGGGTGGAGTACCGTTGAGGTAGAAGGAAATATGTGGAAGTTCATAGTAAACGATACAAGACATCCGGAGATCAAATTCATCTATGATGCTGTAAGTGCGATGATGAAACATGTAAGAGAATGTGTCGTAAATCAATTGTAACCGATCAAACCGCAATATTCAAACTCTTGAATGAATTTTTCAGTATCCTAGTGCAGCAAACACCACAAAATGTGTGTGTTGATCATCGGCAAGAAAAAAAAATCAGTTCTAAACTCCATTTAGATGAACAAAGGAAAAGCAATAATTTATAATCATCCAACAGCTAACATGATTAAAACATGAAAGCATACGACAATCTTGTATTAACTCCCAACTGCCAACAAACCTAAAATGACAACTGTCTGTCATGAAAAATCATCCATTTCAAGGTAGGGCCTGCACCGCCTGCAGGAGGCAGGCCTGGTTCCAGGACCCTGTGAGTTCAGAAGTTAGAAATTATACCAGCTTTCTGTTTTTTTAATCTTGACCTCATTGATTACATCAATGCCTGAACATGACCATCAATACTTAAGGCCTTCTGAAATAAATAAGAACATTCAAGCAATCATATGAAAATTGCATCTTTCAAATTAAGGGTGAAATAACAAGCATTTGTTATGCACAAATCTTTTTCAAAGTAATATTTATATCATAAGACAATTGTCTTAACTTAAGCCAGCCACAAGCAACAACTAAGCTCAAATTTATACCTTTGATCAAACTTGATATCATCAGTACAGTTTAGTGGAACAAGGGAATACTAAAAAGGCAATCAAGTGATTCCAAAATGAACAAAAACTCAGACAACTAAGATCTAACTACATGCCTAAGCTGACAGTAAAATTCAAATCATAAGGGCAATTATCTTAAGCCGACCACAAGCAATAACAACTATCCTCCAATAAAAGGAACATAGAAAGGCAATCTGTGGAACCAATTAAATCAAATGATAAAAAAGGAAACAAGCAACAGTCAAGCATGATCAAGGATGGTTCAAGAGGTGTTGGAGAGGGCAGTCACACACCCTGACATTTCAAACTCCAATATAGTTAATGTATTTTCTTTGTATTTTCTATCAAGGATTTAAGTTCGCACCAATTAAAATTTTGTAATTTCACACACCCTAAATTTCTAATGTAATTCACTAATAGTTCACAATCCCGGACATAAAATCGTGAGTCTGTCTTTGAGCATGATATAATGTAAGCTATTCATATATAGAAAGATGTTAGGAAATTCATCAAAGCAACATTACCCTGAATGAAAGCCGATAGTCAGCAGGAGCTCCTCCTTTGTCACCAAAATCACCTCCTCCTCGTGGACCTCCACGGTAGCCATCCCTGTCACCGAATCTCCTCTCACCGTCACCAAAGCGTGGTGGACCACTGATTCATAACAAGCAGAATATTAGCAACTCAAGAAAATTTCAGCAAACTCTATATACAGAATAAAAGAAAACAAAATGAATGGGCAAAGAACCCAAAACTATTACCGTGGGCGGTCACCAGAAGGACCCATAGGACGACCAGCAGGCTTAGCTTGCTTCTTCAAAGTAGCAGGCACGATCTCAGAAGGGAGATTCAAGTAAGTCCCAAGGAACTCAATTCCGTCGTTGGTAAGGTACTGTAGCGACATGCGGATCCTGGGCTTCCTCGAAAAACCTGCTTTTTGGAGTGAAAGCTCGTGCTTTTTTAATCATAAAAATAAATGAAAAAAATTAGAATCACCCCGGCCACTTAGATAAAGTAGGCTGGACACCGAGAAGTCAACTAGAAATGGGTTCGAAAGTTGATTGCGAGTGGAGAAAGATTAGCACCCCACCACACTCAAAATTAGTACCTAAAGGGTTCACATTATTTTATTAAGAAAAATAAAAATTCAACTTAACTTATAATTTAATTTTCAAAGAGCGCATGCGTGTGACAAATTAAAATCTGCCTTGATATCTACGACGTTCAAAGGAGATGACATCCAGAGACCGGGATGCCACTCCTAGTAAAAACATAAGAATAATAAGGCCTAAAACTACGTGCATCAATTATAAACAAAAAAATCTGCAAAAAATATAATATAAACAATAAAAATGATTAAATGTGCAAATATGACGAGTTAAAAATTTTGCCTTAATATCCACGACACTCAAAGGAGATGCCACCCGGAGACCGGGATGACACTCCAAATAAAAATACCGGAACAATAAGGCCAAAAATATGTGTGATATTTACGTATAAATAATTAAGTAGTATAAAAGTTAATATAAATAAATAATATAATATAAACAAAATACTACATATTATAGCATGTTATATACATATTACGATATCATACATATTAAATATATGTACACGTATGAATATATATTATATACATACTATAATACTATATACATATAATAATATACTATACATATATTATACACATTATATAAACATATACATATACATATTATATACATACGCATTATATACATATTATATATAAGAATACAATAGGTAAAAAAATGAAAATAAAATGCAAGAAATATAAAAATATCAAAATAAAAAATACATAAATAAGGGATTGCAATGAAAGAAAATAAAAGAACAGTGCAAAATTAAATTAAAAATAATATACAAGATTAAAATTAAATAATTTACAAAGATTGGGGACCAAATTCACAATTATACCCTCAAATTAGGATAAAGTTGAAGAGCGCAAAAAGTTTGAGGGACCAAAAACGTAAATACCCCATTTAAAACTGATTTAATTGGATTTCGAGACCAAATTGCAAAACATTCAAAAGTTTCAGGGATTGTAGAGAGAATTATACCATGCGTCAAACCCATTTTAAAATTTTTTAGGGTAGAGGGACTTATAATGTAATTTACCCTTTTTAAATCTAAATTGCGGACCAAATTAAAGGTAAAATAAAATGTATGGAAAGATTTAAGGGAAAATGGTGACAAAATTGAAAGAAAACAAAAAAAGAGGATAGTGGAGCAAAGATGCTTGAGGCGAGGGGATTTATTAAGTAATTTCCCCTATTTTCATAATCGATATAAGTTAGTTTTTTAACAAAAAAGCCACTTTTGTTTGTTTCAGAGAAAAAAAATCAAAATATGCACTCTGCCATTCTCTCAAGCCTAGTCCCTGTCTCGAGTTCTGCCACAGGCTGCCGTCATCGGCAACAGCGACCGCCACCTTCGACGGTCAAAAATTCGAAAGGGACTATCTTTTTGGCTTTTCAGATTCATTTTTAGATCTAATAAGTATCTATATTTCTTGCTTTCTGCAGACTGAGGATGACGGCTTGGGCGGTGGTGACAGTGCGGCTTGGGCGGTGGTGGCAGTGGTTGTTAGAGTGGCGGTGGGGATGGCGTGCGTGGCGGCTATGGGGCATTGAGCCGCTGCATGTGGTGGCCACACGCGGGGAAGGCTAAGGGACAAGGGCGGCAGCATGAGTGGTCTTTAGGGTTCCTAGGGTTTTTTTTTCTTTTTGGTTAATCTAGGGTTAGATTAATTGATATTGGTTAGGGTTATTTAGTTGGGTCTAATTTGGTATTGGGTATTGGATCTGGGTCTGATTTGGGCATGTATTTGGGGTTATATAATAATAAAATGTTGGGGTTATTTTAATGGGCTTGTTTTGGGTCTGACGGGTTTAGTTGGATTTGGGCTTGGTTTGTAATAAAGGGTATTGGGTTTATTTTAATGTATTTAATAGTAAAAAAAAGGTTGGTTCTGGCCCGGACCAGAAATGGATACTAAAGCTGTCCCTCTTTGCTCATTGCTGTGGAACAAGAATAGAGCAAAAATAGAAAAATAACTATTTTGTTCGGTCGGTCAGGGTTCCTTTCTCTGGCCACCGCTTCTTCTTTGGGCTTCACTTGATCTTTTTTGCCGTTTTTGTAAGCAAAATCTTCAAAATTGAGGAGACTAAATCTTCAAACTGGAGGATCTTTTGGGGAAGCAAAATAAGTTCGGTTTGCTATGACTTTGACGATGACGCAATACCTGGAAAAAATTGACCCAGTTGCAACACTGACGAAGAGGCAAGGTCTGCAAAACTTGATCCAGCTACAACACTAACGAAGACACATGATCGAAAGAAAAAGTTTGGCCCAGCTACTACATCGACGAAGAGGCAGGATCGAAAGTCAGTAAGCTTTGATCCAGCTACAACACCAGCGAAGAGACGGGATCGGAAGATAAAGTTTTGAATATTTGATTCAAAAAATATCTATAGTTGCTCATAGATTTCTTTTGCATTTTTCCTAAATGTACAGGGATCAACGATTTTGAGTTGCCTTTACCGGTAGCCGTTTGCTCTGGGCTAGCTGTACCATTCCCTTCGATACAATCAATTTATACCAATCATGACATTGGATTTTTCCAAAGGATTTATTTTCCTTTGACCATTCGTAAAAATGGATTTTCGATAGATATTTGAATTATCTATTATATTAAACTTTACCGTGTTTAAGCACATTACGCCAACATTTCTGTCGGACTTGCCAAAATAGCTTTGATCCAGCCGCCACACTAACGAAGAGATAGGATCAAAAGATGAAGGTTCTTATGTTTGATCCAGCTACAACTCTGGCGAAGAGACAGGATCTGAAAGAGTGAATTTGGCCTAGCTACAACACCCGACAAAGAAACAAGACCAAAGAATAGTATAGTTTGACCAAGCTACAACACCTGACGAAGAGACAAGGTCTGAAGTCAATAGGGTTGATCCAACTACAACACCGACGAAGAGGCAAGATCCGAAGTCAGTAAATTTGGTCTAGCTATAACACCAACGAAGAGGCAGGATCGAAAGTCAGTAAATTTAGTCCAGCTACAACACCGATGAAGAGGAAAGACCTGAAGTCAATAAGGTTTGACCTACCTACAACACCGACGAAGAGGCAAGGTCTGAAGTCAATAGGGCTGATCGAGCTACAACACCGACGAAGAGACAGGATCAGAAGTTAGTAAATTTGGTCCAGATACAACACCGACGAAGAGGCAAGACTTGAAGTTAGTAAGGTTTGATCCAGCTACAACACCGATGAAGAGGCAAGGTCTGAAGTCAGTAGGGTTGATCCAGCTACAACACCGACGAAGAGGCATGATCGAAAGTTAGTAAATTTGGTCAAGCTACAACACCGACGAAGAGGCAAGGTCTGAAGTCAGTGGGGTTGATCCAGCTACAGCACCGACGAAGAGGCAAGATCAAAAGTCAGTAAATTTGGTCTAGCTACAACACCGACGAAAAGGCAAGACCAGGATTCAATCGAGCTACAACACCGATGAAGAGGCACGGTCTAAAGGTAAAAGTTTTGATCTAACTACAACACCAACGAAGAGGCAAGATCAAAATTTGGCATATTTGGTCAGGTCATTCTATCAACGGAAAGACAAAATTAGATTACAGTAACTTGGATTCTACTACACCATCAACGGAGAAGCATAATTAAATAACAACAACTCAAACCTTACTGCACCATCAACCGAGGAGCAGGATTAGATAGAAACTTGAACCCAGTCACACCATCAACGGAGGGTCAAGATCGGATAACAACTTGGATTCTACCGCACCATCAGTAGAGAAGCAAAATAGAATAATAGCAACTCAAACCTTACTACACCATCAACGGTAGAGCAAGATTGGATAGCAGCAACTTGGACCCAATCATACCATCAACGGAGGGATAGGATCCGATAACATCAACTTGATTTTTGTTTCTATATTTTTTTTGATTTTTTTATTATTTTTTCCTTTTGATTTCTCTTTTTTGAATTTTGTTTCTTTTTTAATTTTTTGACTTTTTTTGATATTTCTTCTTCTTCTTTTTGAGCTACAACTATAAGAAAGAGATCAGATCTGAGGAAAAAGTTTGGTATAGCTGCAACACCGATAAAGAGGCAAGACCTGGATAGGGTTTGATCTGCTACACCACTGACGGAGAGACAAGATCTGAACTAGGTTGGACTACCACCACTGACGGAGGCATAATCCAGAAAATGCTTGATCTGCTACACCATTAACGGAGAGGCAATCCACTACACCACTAATTGAGAGATGAGATCCAGAGAGAAAATAAAATCTACAAAATGTTTGATTTGCTGCATCACCGGTGGAGAGATAAGATATAGAATGTATGGGGATCTACTACACCACTGACGGAGTGATGAGATTCGGAGGAAAATTTGATCTTGCAACACTACTAATAGAGAAGCGAGATCGGGAAAAAATGGGATCTGCTATATCACTGGCAAAGAGATGAGATCCAGAGGAAAATTTTGATCTACTGCACCATCAATAGAGAAACAAAATCTTCAAAAATTTAATCTACTACACCACCGACGAAGAGGCAAGACCACTAACAGAGGAAAACTAAAAAAATGGTTATGCTATTCCATGGTGAGAGTCATGACTATTGTCATTCGGATGTTCGAGCTTTCTGCGTGTTCAGCCTCTTTCAGGGCTAAAGGTTGTTCATCACGTTGTTGCCCCCTTAGTTGAGGTTATTCGGTCTTTTCCTTGGACCTGTTTATATGTTCAAGCCAAAAATAAATGCATGATGGGTAAATGCATCTTTATGCCTAAATGTATGTGTTTAGTCTAAATGCATGATAAACTTTAAATGTATGTATGATGCGTGTGATTAATGTAACATGATGAATGCAACATGATTTTCCTCAGCCTTAAAAGGGATGCCCCTGACTCTGTTGGTTATGCTGGGTCCATAGTCTCTCGTATGCGATGATGCCCCAACCTCCTTCGGCTTTGATCACCTTTCTTTGAATCAGCTCACCTTTGGATACATGCCCCAAAATTGTGTTAAGTTATCTTGGTCTAAGAATACCTTTGAAGCAAATTCGAAGCTTGGAGTATGTTTTCGCCTTTTCTCGAAGGGCTTTCATTGTTCTCATGAACTCGTTATGTTGCCCCCCAGTCGGGTCTATGAATTTGTTGTGTTGGTTCATGTCAGCTTATTATTTTCGGCTCTCTACAGACGATAATTGATGTAGTCGTATAGGGTACAAAAGTCTAACTCGGCATCAGAGGCTCACTTTTAAAACTCGTCGGGAAATGCTCCCTAGACGCAAGGCCTTGCAGAGGCATGGTATACGTATAAACGCGAAGGTCATTCTTAAAAATACCCCTGAATCGGCTTTTTCATAGGTTCGATAAAGTTTTAGATCGGCCGACTTTCACTTTATCTGGCATTACTGACACATGGCATCTCTGAGACCGATTTTAAAATTTTGAATGTATGCATGTAAATGCAAGGTGCATGTCCTAGATGCAGAGCTACTGATTCAAAAATGGTTTTTGTGGCTCAACTTCCGAACTCACGGGATTTATTCGTAACTTTGAATATTGCGTTGATATATAGGGTAATAGATTTTCTCCCAATAATGATTTTTTTTAAATTAGGAACCAGTAGTGAATCAATACTTCTGTAATACCCCAATATTTGGTTAGTGACCAAAATGTAAAGAATCAAAAGTTGGTGGTTTTAGTTCAGTGACTAAAACGTAAATTTTAAAGTTTGGTGACTAAAGTGAATAGAAGAAAAAAGTTTAAGGACAAATATGGTAATTTCCCCATATACTATTTTAATTCCATAATTGAATAGCTCATCCCAATATAATAATTTTGGTGGGAATCTGATTTTTGGTACAGGATTTGTATGGAAAGCTATAAAAGGGATCATTTTCAGTATTTAATTCGAATGTTCGTCTGAGCTTAGAATGTTATGGAAATCTGATGGAAGTCTTAGGGAGACCCGAGGAACATGATATTATAGTTCTGAATCATTTTTGATAGATTTAGATTTGATTGTATACAACATTTGGTATAGTGTATAAAATGACATTTTATAAAAATAGGAGGATTCATTAATGGCAAAATGGTCATTTTGCTTATACTTTTTAAATATCTTTGATTATGATATAGGGATAAGAATAGGTGTCAACACCTAATTGGTTATAATCAAGGGCTAGAATGTTATTTTACTATGAAAGATATTTTTTTTATTTTATATTAAGGTTAAATAAGCCAAGTGGCATGAAAATAAAGAAAGAAAAGTTTGAAAAATTGTTCATTTTCTCCTCCATTTGCCGTGAGTCTCCAAGGCAAGGTAAGGAAGATTTCAATTTTTGAGCTTGATTTGGGTGATTTTTGGATTAGGACATAAAACAAAGAATTATTCTCCATTGAATTCTCTTTTATTTGGTATAAGTTTTCAATGGTTTCCATGCTTCTAAGTTGATATTGGAGTTTAGGGTGGATGAAGAACATTGTGAAATTTCATGTTTTATAGATTATTCAAGTTGGATATGAAGTTGTGATGTTGTTTTTATGCTTGAATTGATGAAAATTTCATGGATTATATTTTAGAGATCATTTGATTATATTGAGAAATTAGGGGGAACTATTGCAAAAATTTTATTTGTGATGAGAATGATTGTAGAAGCTTGAATATGATGTTTTGAGATTGAATTCATGCTTGAATCAAGTTGGAAATTTTGGATAAAGTAACCCTTCGTTCCATGCTTCTAAAAGGCATATTTCCCTTTATACCCCCTTTTTAGTTTCCCAAGAAAACAAAATTCAACTTTTCAAGGATAAAATTGTCGTTTCAATTATTTTACATCATCTTTCTTACACAAACTTTTTCTTCTTAAAACTACGTGAAAAGTCAACAATAGACGTTTTTGGTGGGACGGAGGGAGTAATATGTATTTGAACATGGAAAATGTGACATGTATAGTACACTGTCTTTACTTTGAGATACTTATATGATTTGTTATACCTATTGTAATATGGGGTATGAACTGGCCAACTATAATTATTGAATATATCTGGTATGATTATTTTGAACATGACATGATATTTGATATGATCATTTTGAAATGATATGATAGTTGAATGCCCAAGTATTACAACATGAGAGTA
Source organism: Hibiscus mutabilis (assembly GCA_019671005.1). Taxonomy (NCBI): domain Eukaryota; kingdom Viridiplantae; phylum Streptophyta; class Magnoliopsida; order Malvales; family Malvaceae; genus Hibiscus; species Hibiscus mutabilis. Next base: position 43,503,241 of record CM033719.1, read on the forward strand.
TTTGGTATAGTTGGATATCCGTAGAGTCCTAGCAGCTGCAATCTCATGTATGATACAAGTATGTTTCGTGACTACTACGGTGTCACTTCCACCTTAAGGACCCAAGCCCTTGGTGTACACCCTGGGGATCTACGCGCATAGTGCTAATGGCACTAACGAGGTGATTTTATGAGGAGCAAAGAGCGTCCTCGAGTACGTACTCATCTGTCATGTTCAAGTTAGGCACCACAATGTGTTATTTTAGATGACTCGCATACCTTGATCTCATATAGTATACTTTGGGCAGTTTTGAAAAGTTAATGAAAATACAGGTAATTGAGTTAATAGACTTGACAATTCAGTTCATGACACATTTCAACAGAGGTTTGGTATTAAGTAATGAAATAACAGGTTCTCTGTACTTTTGTATTTTTGCATTTTTCTGTGGTATTTGTATTTCTTTGATTATGTTAAACTCAATACTGTCTGTATATCTTTGTTTGTTCTGATAAGTAAAGAATTAGAACTATGTCAAAGTATGACTTGGTACGTTAATTGAAACTAATCATAGTATGTTATGAAAGGTGTATTGATTTATGACAGTAATGATGTTGCACCTAGAATAACATAATTTTTCAATCATTTTAAGATAATTTAGACATAAGATTAAGTTCTGTAATTACATGATTTTTAGTCATTTGACAATTTTATAAATTTTTGCCTCACTAAGTGAATACTTAGCATGTGATTGTTTCACGCATAGGTAAAGAGAAGCGTTTGGAGTAAGGAGCACTAGTGGACATCGTCTATCAAGGATTATTACATCAGTATCAGTAAGACATATTTTGATGTTGCTTTTGGTATTACTAGATGGCATATATATTATTAAAGTTATGGCTACTCTGATATGAACATGTTTTCAACTAGTCTGTGGTATTATAAACATAAATATGGACTTATAATGGATATTACTAGGTATAAAAGCTAATTTTGCATGTTTAGTATTCAATTAAATCGTATTTTAAATAACATCTGAATGAATTTTAAATTTAGCAGTTTGTAGGCAGTTTCACTATTTATATGAGATCGTAATGAACTACTAGGTTGCTGCCTGAAATTGGACTCGAATTGAATGTGAAAATACTACGTTTAAATTTTACACCATTAACTAGTTTGAAGATAAAGGCTAAATTGTATTATTTATAAAGGAACAAAATTTTACCGAATTTTGTGTGTAAATTATTTTACAAGTGTCAGGTGACATCTCTGACTCGTATTTAGTGATAAATATGGGAAAAGGGGTGTTACATTTATTGGTATCAGAGCTATAGGTTTAGCCGGTTCTAGGCCTAAACAGAAGTAGTTTTATGTTGAAAAGTATATACATGCCACCAGGATATCAATATTACTGATATGATGTTTATATGATTTGTTTGATGCCGCTCCTTACTAATGTGAATTGGGATGGGTTATAATAGATGTCTGAATCAGGGAATTTGAGACGAGCCGGTGAAATGGAGGTTCCTAAAGGAACCAATAGTGGTAGTAATGAGGTTAATCATAACCCTTCAGCTGAGTCGGAACAAGAAAAAACACCGGCACAACAAGGAGTGCCTGTGTAGGATTAGGGAACTTTCTTTCAAACATTGGATGTAATATTGGCACGTTTTCAGCCACTAACTCCTTCAGCTCCTAGAGTATCTATTACAAAGGAATTAAAAAGTTTGGGAGCACCTGAATTTAAAGGAGAAGCAGATGACGGTCTAGCGGCTGTTGATTTATGGTTAAATGATCTAAAGATCATGCTAGACTGTTAATTCCTCAAAAGTACTAAGTTGATTGGTGAAAGAGGTATTCCATTAGAACCCATTTCGAGTGATATAGTGGCGATAGACCAATTAGGCCAGAGTGTTAGGGTGAGTCGAATATTTAGAAATTGCCCGATAAATATACAAAAAATGGAGTTTCCGATAAACCTGATGGAATTACCTTTCGAGGAGTTCGAGATGATTTTGAGCATGGATTGGTTATCTTTCTATCATGCCATTGTGGATTGTTGCTTAAAGCGATTAATATTAAGGAATTCGGAAGGTATAGAGATAGTAGTAGTTGGTGAAAGGATGAATCCCTTATCCAATGAAATTTCAGTTGATTCTGTTAAGAAACTACTGCTACAAGGCTGTCAAGCTTTCTTAGCAAATGTAGTGGATACTCGAACTGCTGAGGTTAAATTGGAAGATATTCCGACTGTCCGAGAGTATCCAGATGTATTTTCCAGATAAGTTACCGGGATTACCTCCAGATCGAGAGGTGCAACTCAAAATAGAGGTTTTATCAGGTATTGTGCCAATATCGATGGCCCGTATAGAATGGCTCCGACCGAACTTTGGAAGTTAAAGGCACAATAACAAGAATTGTTAGATTGAGGTTTTATAAGGCCAATTATGTCACCTTTAGGGCGCACCAGTGTTGTTTGTGAAAAAAAAAGATGGATCCATGCGATTATGCATAGATTACCATCAACTAAATAAGGTGACAGTGAAGAATAAGTATCATCTTTTAAGGATTGATAATCTTTTTGATCTATTAAAAGATTCAACCGTATTTTTCAAGATTGACCTTTGATCAGGGTATCATTAGTTAAAGATCAAGGAAGAAGATATTTCAAAAATAGCTTTTCGAACTCGGTATGGACACCATGAGTTTGTGGTGATGCCGTTTGGTTTGTCAAATGCTCTTGCAGCGTTCATGGACTTGATGAATCGGGTAATTTAACCTTATTTGGACTAATTTTTGGTAGTATTCATTGATGATATTTTAGTTTACTCGAAGACAAAGGAAGAACACGATGTCCATCAGACCATTCGAGAAAAGAAGCTGTATGTTAAGCTATCAAAATGTGAATTTTGGTTGCCAAAAGTTACTTTTCTTGGCCATGTGGTTTCGGCTGAGGTGGTAAGAGTAAATCCCAAGAAAGTACAAGCTATAGTTGAATGGAAACCTTCGAAGAATATTTTTGAGGTTCGAAGTTTCTTAGGACTTGTTGGTTATTATCGAAGATTTGTAAAGAATTTCTCGATGATTACCTCTCCATTGACCAAGCTATTGAGGAAAAAGGAGTTGAACCTGAGGCAAATAAGGTGGATCAAGCTTCTTAAGAATTATGATGTGGGCATTAACTATCATCTAGGAAAAAGCTAATGTGGTAGCTAATGCACTCAGTCGAAAGACAATCGATGCCTTAAAATCTATGAATGCGAGACTAGCATTGAAAGAAAAATGGTGCTTTGATTACTGAGTTAAGAATGAAGTCTACTTTATTGGATCAAATAAAAGGTCTTCAAAGAAAAGATGAGAACTGTTTGTCAAGGTTCAAACAAGTGGAAAAAGGTGAAACCGAAGACTTTGAAGTTAAGTCTGATGGATGTTTGTATTATCGAGGAAGAATCTATATTCCAAACGATGAAGAATTGAACAAAGAGCTCTGAGGCACATTATAGTCCATTGACTATGCATCTAGGTGGAGACAAGATGTATCAAGATCTAAAGAGTCGATATTGGTGGTCAGGCATGAAAAAAGCTATAACTGTGTTTGTTTCTAAATGTCTGACATGTCAACAAGTAAAAGCATAACATCAAGTGTCTTTTGTATTATTGCAACCAATTTCCATTTTTTAGTGGAAATGGGAATGAGTGATGATGGATTTTGTATCAGGGCTACCTTTGACACTGAATAAAAAGGATTCAATCTAGGTGATTGTTGGCAGATTGACTAAGTCAACACCCTTCATCCATGCTCGAACATATTACTCTATGGATAAGTATGCTGAGTGGTATATTAAGGAAATAGTTTGACTACATGGAGTACCAGTTTCGATAGTATCTGACAGAGGTCTAAGGTTTACTTCAAGATTTTAGGAAGTCTTTGCATAAAGCCTTGGGTACTTGACTCAATTTTAGCATAGCTTTTCATCCTCAAACAGATGGACAATCAGAGCGAACTATTCAGATTTTGGAGGATATGTTAAGGGCATGTGTGATTGAATTCAAAGGATCATGGGAAAAGTACTTGCCTTTAGCGGAATTTTATTACAATAACAGTTATCAAGCAAGTATCAAGATGGCTCCTTATGAAGCCTTATATAGAAGAAAGTGCAAGACTCCTTTGAATTGGCGTGAGTTGAAAGATTGAGACATAGTTGGCCCTGATCTTATTAAGAAGTCAAAGACAAAGCAAAGATCATTGAAGACAATCTCAAGATAGCCGTTGATCGACAGAAGACTTATTCAAAATTGAAGAGAAGAGAGATTGATTATCAAAGGAGTGATAAAGTATTTCTCAAAGTATCACCTTGGAAAAAAGATACTACGATTTGGACGAAAAGAGAAGTTGAGTCCGAGATTTATTGGACCATATGAGATTGTGAAAAGAGTTGGTCCGGTGGCTTATCAGCTAGCCTTACCTCTGAAAATGGACAAGATTTACAATGTATTCCATGTATCGATGCTCAAGAAGTATCGATCAGATCCTTCACATGTCATTATCCCGGAGGAAATAGAAATTCAGCCAGATTTAACTTACAAGGAAGAGCCAAAAATGATCCCAGCACATGGAGTCAAAGATCTAAGGAATAAGACGATTCCGTTTGTTAAATTTCTTTGGCGAAATTATAAAGTTGAGGAAGTGACTTGGGAAAGAGAAGAAGATATGAAAAATCAGTTTCCTTACCTTTTTATATCAGGTACGTCTTAAAAATTTGAGGACGGATTTTTTTTAAGGGGGAGAGAATCGTAATACCCCAATATTTGGTTAGTGACCAAAATGTAAAGAATCAAAAGTTGGTGGTTTTAGTTTAGTGACTAAAACGTAAAATTTTAAAGTTTGGCGACTAAAGTGAATAGAAGAGAAAAGTTTAGGGACAAATATGGTAATTTTCCCATATATTATTTTTATTAGATAATTGAATAGCTCATCCTGGTATAATAATTTTGGTGGGAATCAGATTTTTGGTATAGGATTTGTATGAAAAGCTATAAAAGGGATAAGTTTCAGAATTTAATTCGGATGATCTTCTAAGCTCAAAATGTTATGGAAATCTGATGGAAGTCTTAGGAAGACCCGAGGAACATGATATTATAGTTCTGAATCATTTTTTATCGATTTAGATTTGATTGTATACAATATTTGGTATAATGTATAAAATGGCACTTTATAAAAATAGGAGGATTCATTAATGGCAATATGGTCATTTTGCTTATACGTTTTAAAAATCTTTGATTATGATATAAGGATAAGCATAGGTGCCAACACCTAATTTGTTATAATCAAGGGGTAGAATGGTCATTTTCTATGAAGGAGATTTTTTATTTTATATTAAGGTTAAATAAGCCAAGGGGCATGCAAATAAAGAAAGAAAAGTTTGAAAATTTGTTCATTTTCTCCTCCATTTCCTGTGAGTCTCCAAGGCAAGGTAAGAAAGATTACAATTCAAATTTTGAGCTTGATTTAGGTGATTTTTGGATTAGGACATGAAAAAAAGAATTATTCTCCATTGAATTCTCTTTTATTTGGTATAAGTTTTGAATGGTTTCCATGCTTCGAAGTTGATATTGGAGTTTAAGTGGATGAAGGACATGCTGGAATTTCAAGTTTTATAGATTATTCAAGTTGGATATGAAGTTGTGATGTTGTTTTTATGCTTGAATTGATGAAAATTTCATGGATTGCATTTTAGAGATCATTCGATTATATTGAGAAATTAGGGGGAACTATTGCAAAAAATTTATTTGTGATGGGAATGATTGTGGAAACTTGAATATGATGTTTTGAGATTGAATTCGTGCATGAATCAAGTTGGAAATTTTGGATAAAGTGACCCTTCATATTTTTTAAGGAAATATGAGAGTGAAATGGAAATTTATTAGAAATTGATGTGTTAAGCTTGAAAATGTTATTTAGTGCTTGAAGTTGAAGTTCAATGGCTAGGGATCATTTTGAATAATTTGGAAATATTGAGATGAATTCTAAAAGAATTCATTTCATGGTCAAATTGTGGGATTTGAAATTTTATTGTGAAATTATTGATGGATATGAGTAGTAAGGGATTTGAAATGTCATTTTGGAAGTATGAAGGTTAACATTGATGTTGTGAAATGGAATTTGTATCGAATTAGTATTGAAGGAATTTTTAGGAATATTATTCCTAATATGCGCCTATGTTAGAATGATCTAACATATATTTTGAATCGTATGTGTTGATAAATATTTAGCAAGTATAAGGAAGAAAGGAAAATATTTGGATATTTTATATTCGAATGATTATATTAAATAATAAGTTTAAAGTATTGTTAGATTTGAATCTAACAAATGTCTTATTGTACTCATGTGGTTTATGAAGTCATTTTCGAATTGAAGGAAGTTTGAGGTACGAGTAAGAAAAGAAAATGAAAGGGTTGAACTAGTGTTTGGTGAGACATTCTGTCAAATAGCCCAGGTGAGTGCAATAATAGAAAGGAAAACTTGTGATGAGTCAATCCTTAGGAATCATATCACATTTATAAGTTAAATCTGGTACATAAAATTTTAGTAAAAGATAAAATAAACTTGATATGCTATGTTACTCAAAGTGAAGAAATAGCATGAATGAATGGTACAAGATCATTGATTTAGTAACTATTTATGAAACATGATGAAAGCTATTGTATTTATATGATACAATGTTACTAAAACGATGAATATTTCTATTATACTAACTGACATCATATAATTAGGGTAAAAACAAGTAATATGTATCTGAACATGGCAAATGTGACATCTATAGTACACTATCTTTACTTTGAGATACTTATATGATTTGTTATACCTGTTGTAATATGACGTATGAACTGCCCAACTATGATTATTGAATATATCTGGTACGATTATTTTGAACATGAAATGATATTTGGTATGATCATTTTGAAATGATATGATAGTTGAATGCCTAAGTATTACAACATGAGAGTATTTGGTATAGTTGGATATCCATAGAGTCTTAGCAGATGCAATCTCATGTATGATACAAGTACATTTTGTGACTACTACAGTGTCACTTCCACCTTGGGGACCTAAGCCCTTGGTGTGCACCATGGAGATCCATGCCTATAGTGCTAATGGCACTAACGAGGTGCTTTTATGAGGGGCAAAGAGTGTCTTCGAGTACGTACTCATCTGTCATGTTCAAGTTAGGCACTACGATGTCTTATTTCAGATGACTCACATACCTTGATCTCATATAGTATACTTTGGGCAGTTCTGAAAAGTTAATATAAATGCAGGGAATTGAGTTAATAGATTTGACAATTAAGTTCATGACACATTTCAACAGAGGTTTGGTATTAAGTACGAGAAATAACAGGTTCTCTGTACTTTTGTATTTTTGCATTTTTCTATGGTATATGTATTTCTTTGATTATGTTAAACTCAATGCTATCTGTATATCTTTTTTTGTTATGATAAGTAAAGAATTAGAACTATGTCAAAGTATGACTTGGCACGTTAATTGAAACTAATCATAGTATGTTATGAAAGGTGTATTGATTTATGACAATAATGATGTTGCACCTAGAGTAACATAATTTGCCAATCATTTTAAGATAATTTAGACATAAGATTAAGTCCTTTAATTACATGATTTTTAGTTATTTGACAATTTTATAATTTTTTGCCTCACTAAGTGAATGCTTAGCGTGTGATTGTTTCACGCGTAGGTAAAGAGAAGCGTTTGGAGTAAGGAGCACTAGTGGACATCATCTATCAAGGATTATTACATCAGTATCAGTAAGACATCTTTTGATGTTGCTTTTGGTATTACTAGATGGCATGTATATTATCAAAGTTATGGCTACTCTGATACGAACATGTTTTGAACTAGTCTGTGGTATTATAAACATAAATATGGACTTATAATAGATATTGCTAGGTATAAAAGCTAGTTTTGCATGTTTAGTATTCAATTAAATCATTTTTTAAATAACATCTGAATGAATTTTAAATTTAGCAGTTTGTAGGCAGTTTCACTATTTATAGGAGATCGTATTGAACTGCTAGGTTGCTTCCTAAAATTGGACTCGAATTGAATGTGAAAATACTACATTTAAATTTTATGCGATTAACTAGTTTGAAGATAAAGGCTAAATTGTATTATTTATAAAGGAACAAAATTTTACCGAATTTCGTGTGTGAATTGTTTTACAAGTGTCAGGTGATATCTCTGACTCGTATTTAGTGATCAATATGGGAAAAGAGGTATTACAATTTCATGTTGGTGGAATGCAAAATTTAAAATGTTATAATTGTATCATGCAATTAATACAAAATGAATGGGTCTAATATGATATGATCAGAAAGAGAAAAAAGGCTAGTCCAGATTAAAACGAATGAATAAATTAATGGTAATAAAGTAAAAATTAAAACAAGTAACAAAACTGTACATAAATAGCAAATAAAGGTACTCAAAGCCTAAAAAGGACCACCAAACGCGCAGAATTTCGCATTGCTTTAAAGGTTGGCTCTTACGGCTCAATATATGCAGGTTAGATCTAAAGTAAAGTGTACCCTAACTGTTGTGAGGATAACGATTCGGGGAATACGACCCTTATACCAAACGGGGGTGAAAACCTCACGAAATATAAGGACCGGACTCCAGCAACACATTACAATACTATACGGAGGTAAAAACCCCACAAAGCGAAGTAATCTCTCCCACCTAAGGGTTCTAATCTAATATATGATGCCAGTTCATAAACAAAAAAATTCAAATATTAAAAATTAAATTAAATCGAATCTAGATTTTCCTTAATAATTACAATGCCAACCCAACCAAGGCCTAACTCCTCATTTTTGTTTTCTAAAACAAAAATTACTCCCCAACGGAATCGTCAAGCTGTTGCGACCTGCGAATCCGGGGCTTCATCGGGAAACCCGTTTTTTGGGGTGAGAGCTCATGTTTTTTTAATCATAAAAATAAATGAAAAAATTAGAGTCAGTATCGGTCACTTGGATAAGGTAGGCCGGACACCGAAAAGTCAGCCAGAGATAGGTTCGGGAGTTGGTTACGAGTGGAGAAGGATTATGTTAGGATGATCAATTGACAACGAATGGCCAAGAAAGGGTGAATTGGGAATTAAAAAATTGAAGGGAAGCAAATAGAATTTCAAACAAGCTTCTAACAAGCTCTACATCCACTACCTTAGCTCCCCACTAAGGATTTCAAACAATTCACTACTGAATTCTTCCCTTTTTCTAGGCTAAGGAGGCAATCGTTACAATGGATCAAAGCTTTCTACCGAAAGCTTGATCAAGGTTCACTCTTTTACAAGAAGTGGCTTGCAAAGAAAAAAAAAATCCTCTCAAAGGTGAATTTGTTTGCCCAATTATAAGTGTTCACAACCCCAAACTTGAATCTAAATATTACAATGAAAATACACAAGTTGGGTACAAAAATTTGACTCTAAAAGCTCAAAGTGGTTGGATTTTGCTTGAATGCTTGAATGTTGTTCAATGAATGTTCAATAGTTGTTGTAGCAGCTTTAAAGACTTGTATTTAGACCCTCTCATTGATATCTAACCGTTTGGGTGGTTGAGGTCATCAATAGAGCCATTGGGGACCATTTTTCCTGTAATAAATACTGTCTGGTGACCTACCGTATCGGTACGCGAAGAGCCGTATCGGTACATGTAAAAAGAAGAAAGAGTCGTTGTGCAATAACGTATCGATACGCGTGAAGTCATATTGAAACGGACAGAGTAAAATTAGGGGCGTATCGAAATGCGAGAGACCGTATCAAAGCGGTATAATGTATTTTTCAAAGGCGTATCGAAACGGCTAGGCTGTATCGGTACGAATTTTGCTCACTAGAATCTGAGAAAAAGTCAAGTGAAAAATACATCGATACGCCTAAGGGGCGTATCGATACGGGTTGACTGAAAATTAAAGTTTGGTGATTCCAATAACTGACAAGGCAAATGTCATATTTTAAATACAAAGATTTTGAAGAACTCAACACACCATATCGATACGGTAGAGACCGTATCGGTACGCTTAAGCAATAACTTAAACCTATATGAAGGTCATACCGAAACAGATGTATCCGTATCGATACGCATAACCTAAAATACAAGCCCAGATGAAGGCCATATCGAAACAGGCATAGCCGTATCGAAACGGGCATAGCCGTATCGAAACGGTTTGCAAAAAAAATCCCAGTAGTGAAATACTGTATCGAAACACCTGAAGGTGTATCGATACGCCTGGGCATTTTTGTTAAGTTTGGCTTTGAAATACTTATAAATGTTTTTGGGTTTAAGTCTTGGACTTAAAAAACTTTTCCTTGTCATTTTGTGAGACTTTTGAATACTTAAAAATTTATTTTCTTTTACAATTTGGTCCTTAAACAATTTGTTATATCAAAATCAAATATAGGTTTTACAATCTCCCCTCTTTTTGATATAACAAACCAAAGTAAATTTTTAAGTAATTTTGAAAAGTTTGAAAAGTACTCCCCATTATTTTAAGACTAAAAGACTTAACTTTGAAAAAATTTAGCTCAAATTTCTTTCCCCCTTTTTGTTAGATCAAAATCAATAAGATATAAAACTGAAGAAATAGATACAAACAAGAAAGTAACTGCAAGCATTTAAAGGAAACAACATATTCATTAAAGCATAATTCAAAGCAACATAATCAAATCCAACTTAATTCCTAAAAACATAAACCAAAGGAAATAACATCAAAGCATATGAGTTCAAAAAATAAAGACATAGGTGCATAAAACTAATCCTAATATGATATAATATGATATGCAAGATGCCTAAGAATCATCTTCATCGTCTTCATCTTCATCTTCATCATTGGAATGGGTTCCAAGATATTGACGCCACTCTCCATGAAAAGCGGTAAGAGAGATATCCATTGAATTTTGGCGATTCTCAATGGCAGTTACTCTTTCCTCCAAAGATGTGAAACGTGTGTCAATCGCGGCAAGCCCAGAAGTCATAGTTGTATCTAACGATGCAATAGAAGTGCCCAATGATGTGAATTGCTCATTGAGATAGGCCATGAGAGCATCATGAGACGGTTGGGCTACCGAAGCTTGAGGAACCGGAACCTCTTAAGGTGCCACCACTGGATCGGGTTGAACATCACGAAAAATATCGAATTTCGGACCCATTCTCTATTATAGAATGTGAACTTTGCTTGGTGGAGAGAACGCTCGTCAATAAGGTCGGTGAGAGGTTCGACAACATCATAGGAGCAATCAATTCCCATCTTCTGAAAGAGAAAACTCAACGCAGTGCCATATGTGAAGGATGAAACAAGAGTGGTATGGCGGTGTTGCACAAGGAAGACAATTTCTGCAAACATAATATGAGCAAGGTTTGGGCGCTTACCCTCACGAAAGCATCAGATCCTAAAGTCATCAACTTGACGGATCGTAAAGAATTTTCCACCAGATGGACGAAACCACCAATTAATCATGTGGTGAAGGATGTGATAATGAGCATCGAGCACGGTCACGGAGCCACCAAGGACATGTCCCAAGGAATCCTCATCATCAATTCCTACATTCTCAAAACCCAAAAGTTTGCTAAAATAGATAAATCAATTTGAAACCTTTTACCCAAAAGATAAGATTCAATAGCAACAACTTCAGATCTATTTTCATTATAAATACACCGGGCATTGGAGTAGAAGATCAAAACAAGGTTTCAATATAAAATCTCGGGTAAATTAAAAAATTGCATAAACTTCCATTGTTGCATCAAACCAAGATATTTAAATTGAAATCATTCGGAAGATAAAAAAGGGATCGAGGTAGTACACTCATGGATAATTTTAAAATTTTATTAGTGTTTAAAATGATCCACGACATTTGGAAATCTTGGCTCAATAAAACAATTTTGGAAAATATGGGTAGGGTTGGGTCGATTACCAACATTTTTAGGATTTTGATTAGGAGGATTGAAACTAGAGGCCAAATCTATTCTTGCTCTTTTCTTAGGACCCATGATCTGAAATCAAAATCAAACCAAAAACAATGTATGCATAAATCAACACATTCAATCCAATAATTAGTCCAATAATCAAGGTATTCTTAAAAAACTATATAATATAGTTTAAAAACCTATACAAGTATAAAAAGAATTTTTGGTAAAATAAAATTTGAAAAATAGTGTTGAAAAATATACAGTATATATTTATATTTGAACCAAAAAATTTTCAGTTTTGAAAAAGTTTTTACAAAATCTTTGAAAATAATGTTATGTACATTCTAAATATATAATTTTGAGTCAAAAACAGTAAATATATATGAACAAAAATTGAAGAAAAAGAAAGTTAGAGTTTATACCTTGAATAAGGATTATGGATGAATGAGAAGATGATGATGCAGAAGCTTGATGATATAACTAGGGTTTGATGAGAAATCCAAAAGCCCTCAAAAGATTTTAAGTTTTGTGTTAAAAAAAATAGAGAGACTTGAGAGGTTTTTATAGCCAAAAATGTTTCTAGGGTTTGAGATAAAAAGGGGTGTTTGATTTAAAGCTGGAAACCCTCTTTTAATGCCCATAAAACTGTCCAGTGGCTGCGCGTACTGATACACCACGTGGCGTATCAAAACATAGTACCGAAACAGTTATTAGTCGTTTCGATACGCGACCCCGTATCGGTACAATTATTACCGTACTGAAACACATTCAAGAACCCGTATCGATAAGCGAAACACTGTATCGATACACTTGTGCCAGAAATGTCATTTTTGGCATCAAGTTGCTCAAAAATTTAAACTTAATCGAATCTATATGCATGGAGTGATATGAGATCATTATGTATGAGCATAAATAGATGCATACTCCCCCTAGCAACAAGCATAGATGCATATAGGAGCAAAAACACATAAGCAATGCAATCAATCAAATTCAAGCAAATTTTAAGACCAAAAAGGCTCTAAAGCTCAATAAATGCTACTTAAATCTAACTCTCTCCTAAGAGACTAAAAACGCTCTTTATCTAATGGTTTGGTAAAGATATCTGCTAATTGATTTAAGGTGTCTATATATTCTAGAACAACATCGATTTTCAAGACATTATCTCTATTGAAATGAAGTCTTATCTCTATGTGCTTGGTTCTAGAATGTTGGATGGGATTCTTAGTGAGACATATGGCACTAGTGTTGTCACACTTAAGAGGGATGGTACCTACATCAATTCCATAATCTAAAAGTTGTTGCTTCATCCAAAGGACTTGAGCACAACAACTTCCGGCCGATATGTATTCCGATTCGGTGGTAGATAGTGCTACACTATTTTGTTTCTTAGAGAACCAAGATATAAGCATACTAACTAGGAATTGACAAGTACCGGAGGTACTTTTTCTATCTATCTTACAACCTCCATAATCCGCATCCGAATAAGCATGGAAATCAAAGGAGGAATCTCTAGGATACCAAAGACCTAAACAAAGTGTGTCTCTAAGGTATCTAAAGATTCACTTGACGGCTATAAGGTGTGATTCTCTAGGACTAGCTTGAAATCTAGCACACAAGCAAACACTAAACATAATGTCGAGTCTACTTGCGGTAAGATAAAGCAAAGATCCAATCATAGAGCGATAAAGCTTTAAATGAACACACTTACCTCCTTCATCTTTCTCAAGCTCTATAGAAGAGCTCATTGGTGTGGCTTGAGGTTTCACATTCTCCAAGCCAAACTTCTTGTGCATGTCCTTAATGTACTTTGCTTGATTGATGAAGATGCCATCCTTCCTTTGTTTGATTTGGAGTCCCAAGAAGAATGAGAGCTCCCCCATCATGCTCATTTCGAACTCACCTTGCATTAACTTAGCAAAATCTTGGCAAAATAACTCATTAGTATAACCAAATATTATATCATCAACATAGATTTGAACTACTAAAATGTCTTTGCCATTTCTTTTAATAAAGAGTGTAGTATCCACATTTCCTTTGTCAAAACCTTTTTCAATTGAAAACTTGATAATCTTTCATACCAAGCTCTAGGTGTAAAACCCCATTCCCGTATCTGTACACCGAACACGAGTCAAAGATATCACATGCTTTTCTCTTCTTCTTTTTTATAAAAAATATAACTTTTAATCCAAAAACTGGGTAATTTAAAAATTTTAAAATAACTTCCCAAGTGGTCATCCATCATGATATTTCTCTAATCCAAGCACGCTTAACTTTGTCTAATTTTAAATTAAAATAGTAAATTAATACCCGATAGTAAAACTTTTTACGTAAATAATATAATCATGTCAAAACATGTAATAATAAGCAGTAAATATGCTTAACATCTATAAAAGGTTTATAAAACTATTACATGTCCAGTTAAAGTATTTTAACAAAACAGACATGTTTATCTAGTACATGCCACTATTAAATACACAAAACATAGATGTCATAAGTACTGAAATTAACCTGTCGATTTTATACTCCCAAAAGAGAAAGTGATGCAAAAGCCGTCCGCTCCTAATTCTGTTTACCTACGTGTATAACAAAAAAAACACGCTGAATATAACTCACTGAGGCATAAGATGAGAACATATATAAAATACTTTGTAATGCATGATACTTTCAAAGCATGATAATCATTAAATCATATAATCTGTAATGCAGGAATATCTATGAAAAAAAATCATATTGTGATTATTCTATACTATAAAATCATCAAATTATACTGTGAAAATCTTATGGTTGTATTGTGAAATCATGTAGCCCAAGGTAAATATCAAGTGACTAATAAACGAGTCACGTACTTTAAAAGTACTATCCTTTTCTGTAAACCGTGGACACATTTAAGTATCAGATAACTGTAAGACACAAAGAAGTGTCAGATAACTGTAGGACACAATGAAGTGTCAGATAACTGTAAGACTCTAATGGTATACCACAATATTGTCCAACTTAATATTATACTACCAAGGGCAAACTTAAAACAATTCCTGCAAAATGGCAAGCAACCCAATAAAAATTTATATCATGTAAAGCATATTCATACTGGAGCAGTTTATACTCCAATATGTTCTATATAATCCATGGTATACATGCCATTTTAAAACTATATAAAGTAACTTGTCATCTATATATCATGCTATAAACCATTTGTAAGCATAAGGATATGCCATAATCTTTCAATCAGTAAAATAACGTATCATGCAAAACATATGCTATATATATAAAAAAATCTTTACCTTTTAGGTTGACTTATCACAAGTCTCCCTATAATATGTATGTTAATAAACATACTTTTAAATACATGTATGCACTCACCTTAGCCTTAATGATAATAACTTTGCTACTCGATTTCACTCCCGATCCTTTTCTTTTCCTTTTCTGTTGGAACGACCTTGGTTTATATTGAAATCTATATTAAAAAATAACATGTACCATTCCAAGTATATGTTAGTACATATTCATCCCATATATAATAATGGAAAGTAATTAAAATAACTATCCATTATGCACAAAATTGATCCGATAAAGCTATCTATATTCGAATCACATTTTCTCACATTTTTCTTCAAATCTTTGACTTTTACCAAAATACCTATTTTAGTCCCTATGGACTCTTTTAAACTTCCAACCATAAATTTCAAATCTATTCCTTAAATTTTTCATCCTTTGCACTTTAGAACCCACACTTTAAAAATCTTTCACTTTGGTCCCTAAAGTAGTCGAATGGTTCTATTGATCCTAATTATTGATTTAAGCTTCATAATCAATTTTCGAATCACTTGAATTAATTATCCAATATAATATTACTTAAATATAAGCTCAACAATCAAATACCTAAACTTTACGAAGTTTACATTTTAATCCCTAATACAATCTAATTAGGGATTTTCATTCTAATTACCTTATATCAACACATAAAACCAATCTTCATTCAATCATGTCCTAAAATTCCAAACTTTAACATAAACCCTAATTCTTATTTTCAGGAACATGAACATTTCTTTGTCCAAATAACAAAATCAAGCATGTAAAATATCATTTTTATCATTTCCATCATCAAAATAATTTTTTTTGCAATATTTCACCTTAATTTCTTCACTTAGCCGAATGGTGACTCAACAATTTTTCATAGGATTTTCATCACTTTAAGCATAAAAATAACATCTCAACCTCATTTCCAACATGAACAACCCTTAAAACATAAGATTCCAACATGTCCTTCATCCAACCTAATCATCAATATCAACTTAGAAGCATGGAAACCAAGTAAAACTTATACCAAATGATAGAGAATTCAATGAAGAACAACTTCTTATTTCCTATCGAAACCTCAAATCCAATCCAATAAGCTTAAAATTGAAATGAAACTTTCTTACCCTTTTCTTGGAACCCCACGGCTAAGAGAGAAAGATGATAGAAATTGCCAAACTTTTCTATATCTTTATTTTATGCCAAATGGCATATTAAGCCACCTTATTTAAAAAAATCCTTTTAATAGTCAAATGACTATTTTGCCCTTGAATTATAACCAATAGTATGTTGCCACATGTGAAATCTTCTTTTCGATAATTAAATATATTCTAAAAGTATAGGTAAAATGACCATTTTGCCATTAATGAAACAACTTGTCTTCAAAATTGACATTTCCATCTACTACCTGCATAGAATCGAATTTAAATCGGACAAAAATGATTCAAAAACCATAATATCATATTCTTCAAGTCATCCTAAGACTTCCATAAAATTTTCATAATTTTTCGAATTCAAATAATCGGCCGAACTAATTACTGAAACTTTTCACACAAATCCCGTACAAAAAATTTGATTCCCATCAAAATTCTTATATGGGGATAAACTATTCATATATGGGGTATAAAATAATTTTTGGGAAAATTACCATCTTTGTCCCTAAACTTCTCTCAACTTTTCACTTTAGCCATCCCACTTTAAAATTTATGTTTTAGTCACTGAACTAAAACCACCAATTTTAACTCTTTACGTTTTAATCACTAAGCAAATATTGGGGTATTACAATTCTCTCCCCTTAAGAAAATTCGTCCTCGAATTTTCAAAACGTACCTATTTTAAATGGGTGTGGATACTGTTTTTCCATTTCATCCTTAGCTTCCCATGTTGCTTCTTCCATTTTGTGATTGCGCCAAAGAACTTTCACCAATGCTATTTGCTTGTTCATTAATTCTTTGACACTATATGCTAGTATCTTTACTGGTTCTTCTTCATATGTCGATCTGATTGCAACTCAATTTCCACCGTACAATCACATGTGATGGATCTGGTCTATATCTCCGAGCATCGAAACATGGAAAACATCATGAATTTTACTCATCTACGGTGGAAGAGCTAACGATATGCCTCAGGGCCAACTTTCTTTAAAATTTCATATGGTCCAATACACCTAGGACTTAGTTTTCCTTTACGCCCAAACGCATTATTTTCTTCCAATGAGAGACTTTCAAAAATATATTTTCCAACCTCAAGTTGAATGCCTTTTCTTTTAAGTCTGCATAAAACTTTTGTTGATCAATGACCTTTTAAGATTGTCTTGTACAATCTTAACTTCCCTTCCATTTCTAGCAACAAATCTGGCTTAATCGGTTTGTGATCATGCAATTCAAACCAATTTAATGGCGATCTGCACTTTCAACCATAAAGGGCTTCATAGGGTGCCATCTGTATTCTTGTCGATAGATAGTTGTTATTGTATGCAAATTTCGCTAGTGATAAATACTTTTTCCACGGTCCTTCAATTCAATTATGCAAGCTCTTAACATATCTTCCAAGATTTGAATTGTTCTTTCTGACTGACCATCTATTTGAGGAGGAAATGCAGTACTGAAATTAAATTGTGTCCTCAAAGCTCTGTGTAATGCTTTCCAAAATCTTGATGTAAAAAAATCTGATACTATAAATATCGGCACTCTATGCAATCGAACTATTTCCTTGATATACAGTCAGCATACACGCTTATCTGATAATCCATTCTAACTGGTATAAAGTGAGCAGATTTGGTTAATCTGTCCACTATTACCCAGATAGAATCCTTCTTGCTAGGGTTCAATGGTAGTCCTATCACAAAATCTATAGTAACTCTATCCCACTTCCACTACGGAATAGAAATAGGTTGTAACTTTCCTAACGATACTTGATGTTCAGCTTTCACCTGTTGGCAAGTCAGGTACTTGGCAACAAACTTTGTTATCATTCTTTTCATACCAGGCCACCAATATCGATTCTTCAAATCTTGATACATTTTATTTCATCCAAGATGCATAGTTAAGGGACTGTAGTGTGCTTCAGTAAGCAATTCTCGTTTCAGCCCAGTATCTTCAGGAACATACACTCTATCTTTGTAGTAAAGACATCCATTGGGTTTAATTTTGAAATCTTTAATTTCACCCGATTCCACTTGTTCCATCTTGACTACACAGTCTTCGTCTTGTTGCCGACTTTCTTTAATCTGATCTAGCAATGATGATCTTAATTGTAGCTCCACTAATAACGAACCATCTTGTCTCTTCTCTAATCGTGTTAAATCTTGTAATGTAGCGAATGTTTTCCGACTCAAAGCATCTGCTACAACATTTGCTCGGCTTTGGGTGGTAATCAATGATCAGATCATAATCCTTTATCAGTTCCAGCCACCTTCATTGCCGTAGATTCAATTCTTTATGTGTCATCAAATATTTTAAACTCTTATGATCAGTATAAACATGACAACATTCACCATAAAGATAATGTTGCCACACCTTCAGAGCAAAAACTACAACTACCAACTCTAAATCATGAGTCAGATAATTTCTTTCATGCGGTTTTAACTATCGAAGCATAAGCAATCACCTTTCCATCTTTCATTAATACGCACCCCAATCCATTATGAGATGCATCACTGTACAAAGTAAATTCCTTTCTGATCGGGCTGTACTAAATCTGGAGCTTCTATCAAAGTTTTCTCTTGATTAAAGCTTTCTTGACACTTTTCACCCAAAAAATGGAGCATCTTTTCTCAATAACTTTGTAAGTGGAGCAGCTATCATCGAAAAAGTTTTTCACAAACCTTCGATAATATCCAACAAGTCCCAAGAAATTACGAACTTCAGTAATATTCTTGGGAACCTTCCACTTCGCAATAGATTGTATCTTTTTAGGATCCAATCTGATTCCTTCAGTTGAAGCAATATGACCCAAGAAAGCCACTTTAGACAACTGTAACTCACATTTTGAGAGCTTAGCATACGATTTCTTCTCTCTCAAAATCAGAACATTATTCTCAAATGTGTATCATGATCCTCTTTAGTCTTGAGTATACCAATATATCATCAATGAAGACTACAACAAACCAATCAAGATACGGTTGAAATACTCGATTCATTAAATCCATAAATGCTGCTAGAGCATTTGTAAGACCAAATGGCATCACTACAAACCCATACCTCATTCAGAATGCTGTTTTTGGAATATCTTGCTCCTTGACTTTCAGTTGATAATAACCAGACCGATTATCAATCTTAGAGAATACTGCTGCTCCTTTCAGTTGGTTAAATAAATCTTCTATTCTCGGCAATGGATACTTGTTCTTTATGTCAACCTTGTTCAACTGTCGGTAATCAATACACAGCCGCAACGAACTATATTTCTTCTTAACAAATAACACCAGAGCTCCCCATGGTGATATACTAGGACGTATAAATCCTCTATCTAATAACTCCTACAACTGTGATTTTAACTCTCTCAATTCTGCAGGTGCCATTCTATATGGAGTCATGGATACTGGCTCAATACTAGGAATAATCTCAATTCCATATTGTACTTCTCTTTCTAGAGGTAACCACAGTAACTCTTCGAAAAAAATTAGGAAAATCCCGAATCGCCGTAATCGCATCGAGATCATTATTAATCTTCTTAGTATCCTTTGCATAAGCAAGAAAAGCCTTACAACCTATCTCTAGTAGTTTCTTGGCTTTAAATGCCAAAATCACATTCTTTATACATTGAGACCCTTCACCTAATACTATAATCTCTGTGCCATCTGAGGTTTTTAAAACTAATTGATGTAGGTGACACTTCACAGTAGCATCATAAGCATGAAGCCAATCCATGCCCAAAATAATCTCAAGATCACTAAATGGCAGCTCTAACAAGTCAGCTGAAAATTCAATTCCCTGAACTATAAGTGAACATTTCCTACTTACTTTAGTTACCCGAGCACTTTGGCCTAGGGGGTTTATGGCTATCACATCACTCTGAGTTGATTCTAGTGGAATTCCTCTTTCTCGTACTAACTTCGAACTAACATATGAATGTGTAGATCCAATATCTATCAAAACAACTACAGGTTGACCATAGAGTTGAAAAGTACCTGCCATCTTGCGTACGATTGAATGTGATATACCCTTGCTGAAGCTCTATCATCTCGACCCACCAAAGCTCCATTCTCCTTTCGAGAACACACTCTAGATGATCCTGTTGGTCCATGACCATTACCTCTTTGCATTCCAACAGATCTTTCATGCAAATCGATTTATCATTTCGACTTGGATAGTCACGCATAAAATGTCCATTTCCCGCAATGGAAACATGCTCCTCTGATCATACGACACTCTCCATGATGTTTTCGGTTACAAAACTTCCATTGGGAAGGTCCTTGTTTCTTTCCAAAACTCTTTGCTAATGTCGAAGTATTTTTAGACTTTCCGACTTGACTTGTTGGTTCCCGAGGCGCTGAAAATTCAGATCTCCCCGCTGCAAATATCCTTTGCCTCGCTTTGATGATTGCGAAGCAAAAGATGTTTCAGCACTCATTTTTTGGCTCTGTAATTCTTTTTCAGCTTTCTCTCAGACACTTTCCATTACTTTAGCTCTATTAACTGCATCTTGGAAATCCCTGGGAGTAAATGCTACAAATACCTCTTGATATCGAGCATTCATTCCATTTATAAAAGTATTAGTGATGGCTCTCTCATTCGTAAGTAATTCAGAGGCAAATCTACACAATCTGTTGAACTCATTTCGCATTCATATACCGAGCGATCTCTCCTGTTTAAGGTCTAGGAACTGCTGTCCCATCTCCCGAATGAATACATCTCTAATATATTTCCTCCTAAACTCACAGAGGAAAAACTACCAATTCACCTCTTCATGTACACGAGCAGTGACATTATTCCACCATACTAGTGTTTCCTCTCTCAACAAGGAAACAACTCATTCCAAGTTTCCCTGATCATCACACTTAATCCGAGCCAACATTGTTTGTATGTCATTCAACCAAAAGTCCGCGACATAGGATCTCCATCAATGTTGCCTCAAAATTTAAGAGCGCGTGATTTCTTTAACTCTTTAGGAACAGAAACTCGAGGAGGTCTATTAATTATTGCGTCCAGGGCTTGTAGAAATGTAACCCGATCTTGCACCGGCATTTCTTGTGCAGGTGCACCAGCCTCCTATGGAACAGGCTTCTGTACTTCCTCCTTGACCTCTGGAGCATTCTTGGGCCCCACTTGTTGAGTAGCATGTCGAGATCAGATTTCCTCCGACATCTGTACTCATAACATATACTTAAACTAATAAGCAATTGCATCAATCAAACAAGCATCATTTTCAAGTAAATACGACATCCTAGTGGCATGTACACACTTTGACAATTTTGTCGAGTTCAAATTAACTCTAGAACTGGCTAAACCTGTGGCTCTGATACTAATAAATGTAACACCCCTTCCTGTATTCGTACACCGAACACGAGTCAAAGATGTCACATGCTTTTCTCTTCTTTTTTTTTTAAAAATATAACTTTTAATCCAAAAACTAGGGTAATTTAAAAATTTTAAAATAACTTCCTAAGTGGCCACCATCCTAAGATTTCTCTAATCCAATCACGCTTAACTTTGTCTAATTTAGAATTAAAATAGTAATTTAATACCCGATAGTAAAACTTTTTATGAAAATAATATAATCATGTCAAAACATGTAATAATAAGTAGTAAATACGTTTAACATTTATAAAAGGTTTATAAAACTATTACATATCCGGTTAAAGTATTTTAACAAAACATACATGTTTATCTAGTACATGCCACTAATAAATACATAAAATATGGATGTCATAAGTCTTGAAATTAAACTCATCGATTTTATACTCCCAAAAGAGAAAGTGATGCAAAACCCGTCCGCTCCTAATTTTCGTTTACCTACGTGTATAACAAAAAATACACATTGAATATAACTCAGTGAGGCATAAGATGAGAACATATACAAAATACTTTGTAATGCATGATACTTTCAAAGCATGATAATCATTAAATCATATAATCTGTAATGCAGAATATCTATGAAAGAAAATCATACTTTGATTATTCTATACTATAAAATCATCAAATTATACTGTGAAAATCTTATAGTTGTACTGTGAAATCATGTAACCCAAGGTAAATATCAAGTGACTAATAGTCGAGTCACGTACTTTAAAAGTACTATCCTTTTCTGTAAACTGTGGACACATTTAAGTATCAGATAACTGTATGACACAAAGAAGTGTCAGATAACTGTAGGACACAATGAAGTGTCAGATAACTGTAAGACTCTAATGGTATACCACAATATTCTCCAACTTAATATTATACTACCAAGGGCAAACTTAAAACAATTCCGCAAAATGGCAAGCAATCCAATAAAAATTTATATCATGTAAAACATATTCATCTTTGAGCAGTTTATACTCCAATATGTTCTATATAATCCATGGTATACATGCCATTTTAAAACTATATAAAGTAACTTGTCATCTATATATCATGCTATAAACCATTTGTAAGCATAAGGATATGCCATAATCTTTAAATCAGTAAAATAATGTATCATGCAAAACATATGCTATATATATAAAAAAATCTTTACCTTTTAGGTTGACTTATCACAAGTCTCCCTATAATATGTATGTTAATAAACATACTTTTAAATACATGTATGCACTCACCTTAGCCTTAATGATAATAACTTTGCTACTTGATTTCACTCCCAATCCTTTTCTTTTCTTTTTCATTGGAACGACCTTGGTTTATATTGAAATCTACATTAAAAATAACATATACCATTCCAAGTATATATTAGTACATATTCATCCCATATATAATAATGGAAAGTAATTAAAATAACTATCCATTATGCACAAAATTGATCCGATAAAGCTATCTATATTCGAATCACATTTTCTCACATTTTTCTTCAAATCTTTGACTTTTACCAAAATACCTATTTTAGTCCCTATGGACTCTTTTAAACTTCCAACCATAAATTTCAAATCTATTCTTTAAATTTTTCATCCTTTGTACTTTAGGACTCAAACTTTAAAAATCTTTCACTTTGGTCCCTAAAGTAGCCGAATGGTTCTATTGATCCCAATTATTGATTTAAGCTTCATAATCAATTTTGAATCACTTGAATTAATTATCCAATATAATATTCCTTAAATATAAGCTCAACAATCAAATACCTAAACTTTACAAAGTTTACATTTTAATCCCTAATACAATCTAATTAGGATTTTCATTCTAATTACCTTATATCAACACATAGAACCAATCTTCATTCAATCATGTCCTAAAATTCCAAACTTTAACATAAAACCTAATTCTTATTTTTTTCAAGAACATGAACATTTCTTTGTCCAAATAACAAAATCAATCATGTAAAATATCATTTTTATCATTTCCATCATCAAAATAAATTTTTTTGCAATATTTCACCTTAATTTCTTCACTTAGCCGAATGGTGACTCAACAATTTTTCATAGGATTTTCATCACTTTAAGCATAAAAATAACATCTCAAGCTCATTTCCAACATGAACAACCCTTAAAACATAAGATTCCAAAATGTCTTTCATCCAACCTAATCATCAATATCAACTTAGGAGCATGGATTAAACCTAATCATCAATATCAAAGTAAAACTTATACCAAATGATAGAGAATTCAATGAAGAACAACTCCTTATTTCATATCTAAACCTCAAATCCAATCCAATAAGATTTAAAATTGAAATAAAACTTTCTTACCCTTTTCTTGGAACCCCACGGCTAAGAGAGAAAGATGATAGAAATTTCCAAACTTTTCTATATCTTTATTTTATGCCAAATGGCATATTAATCTACCTTATTTAAAAAATCCTTTTAATAGTCAAATGACTATTTTGCCCTTGAATTATAACCAATAGTATGTTGCCACATGTGAAAATCTTCTTTTCGATAATTAAATATATTCTAAAAGTATAGGTAAAATGACCATTTTGCCATTAATGAAACAACTTGTCTTCAAAATTGACATTTCCATCTACTACACCAAATGCATAGAATCAATTTAAATTGAACAAAAATGATTCAAAACCATAATATCATATTCTTCAAGTCATCCTAAGACTTCCAAAAAATTTTCATAATTTTTTCATGTAATTCAAATAATTATTGAAACTAATTCTTTTATAACTTTTCACACAAATCCGTACAAAAAATTTGATTCCCATCAAAATTCTTTATCGGGATAAACTATTCATATATGGGGTATAAAATAATTTTTGGGAAAATTACCATCTTTGTCCCTAAACTTCTCTCAACTTTTCACTTTAGCCATCCCACTTTAAAATTTATGTTTTAGTCACTGAACTAAAACCACCAATTTTAACTCTTTACGTTTTAATCACTAAGCAAATATTGGGGTATTACAATTCTCTCCCCTTAAGAAAATTCGTCCTCGAATTTTCAAAACGTACCTATTTTAAATGGGTGTGGATACTGTTTTTCCATTTCATCCTTAGCTTCCCATGTTGCTTCTTCCATTTTGTGATTGCGCCAAAGAACTTTCACCAATGCTATTTGCTTGTTCATTAATTCTTTGACACTATATGCTAGTATCTTTACTGGTTCTTCTTCATATGTCAGATCTGATTGCAACTCAATTTCCACCGGTACAATCACATGTGATGGATCTGGTCTATATCTCCGGAGCATCGAAACATGGAAAACATCATGAATTTTACTCATCTACGGTGGAAGAGCTAACTGATATGCCTCAGGGCCAACTTTCTTTAAAATTTCATATGGTCCAATACACCTGGGACTTAGTTTTCCTTTACGCCCGAAACGCATTATTTTCTTCCAATGAGAGACTTTCAAAAATATATTTTCCAACCTCAAGTTGAATGCCTTTTCTTTTTAAGTCTGCATAAAACTTTTGTTGATCAGCGACCTTTTTAAGATTGTCTTGTACAATCTTAACTTTCCCTTCCATTTCTAGCAACAAATCTGGCTTAATCAGTTTGTGATCATGCAATTCAAACCAATTTAATGGCGATCTGCACTTTCAACCATAAAGGGCTTCATAGGGTGCCATCTGTATTCTTGTCTGATAGCTGTTATTGTATGCAAATTCTGCTAGTGATAAATACTTTTTTCCACGGTCCTTCGAATTCAATTATGCAAGCTCTTAACATATCTTCCAGTATTTGAATTGTTCTTTCTGACTGACCATCTATTTGAGGAGGAAATGCAGTACTGAAATTAAATTGTGTCCTCAAAGCTCTGTGTAATGCTTTCCAAAATCTTGATGTAAAAAAATCTGATACTATAAATATCGGCACTCTATGCAATCGAACTATTTCCTTGATATACAGTCAGCATACACGCTTATCTGATAATCCATTCTAACTGGTATAAAGTGAGCAGATTTGGTTAATCTGTCCACTATTACCCAGATAGAATCCTTCTTGCTAGGGTTCAATGGTAGTCCTATCACAAAATCTATAGTAACTCTATCCCACTTCCACTACGGAATAGAAATAGGTTGTAACTTTCCTAACGATACTTGATGTTCAGCTTTCACCTGTTGGCAAGTCAGGTACTTGGCAACAAACTTTGTTATCATTCTTTTCATACCAGGCCACCAATATCGATTCTTCAAATCTTGATACATTTTATTTCATCCAAGATGCATAGTTAAGGGACTGTAGTGTGCTTCAGTAAGCAATTCTCGTTTCAGCCCAGTATCTTCAGGAACATACACTCTATCTTTGTAGTAAAGACATCCATTGGGTTTAATTTTGAAATCTTTAATTTCACCCGATTCCACTTGTTCCATCTTGACTACACAGTCTTCGTCTTGTTGCCGACTTTCTTTAATCTGATCTAGCAATGATGATCTTAATTGTAGCTCCACTAATAACGAACCATCTTGTCTCTTCTCTAACTGTGTTAAATCTTGTAATGTAGCGAATGTTTTCCGACTCAAAGCATCTGCTACAACATTTGCTCGGCCTGGGTGGTAATCAATGATCAGATCATAATCCTTTATCAGTTCCAGCCACCTTCATTGCCGTAGATTCAATTCTTTATGTGTCATCAAATATTTTAAACTCTTATGATCAGTATAAACATGACAACATTCACCATAAAGATAATGTTGCCACACCTTCAGAGCAAAAACTACAACTACCAACTCTAAATCATGAGTCAGATAATTTCTTTCATGCGGTTTTAACTATCAGGAAGCATAAGCAATCACCTTTCCATCTTTCATTAATACGCACCCCAATCCATTATGAGATGCATCACTGTACAAAGTAAATTCCTTTCCTGATTCGGGCTGTACTAAAACTGGAGCTTCTATCAAAGTTTTCTACTGATTAAAGCTTTCTTGACACTTTTCAGTCCAAAAAATGGAGCATCTTTTCTCAATAACTTTGTAAGTGGAGCAGCTATCATCGAAAAGTTTTTCACAAACCTTCGATAATATCCAACAAGTCCCAAGAAATTACGAACTTCAGTAATATTCTTGGGAACCTTCCACTTCGCAATAGATTGTATCTTTTTAGGATCCAATCTGATTCCTTCAGCTGAAGCAATATGACCCAAGAAAGCCACTTTAGACAACCAGAACTCACATTTTGAGAGCTTAGCATACAGTTTCTTCTCTCTCAAAATCTGTAACATTATTCTCAAATGTGTATCATGATCCTCTTTAGTCTTCGAGTATACCAATATATCATCAATGAAGACTACAACAAACCAATCAAGATACGGTTGAAATACTCGATTCATTAAATCCATAAATGCTGCTAGAGCATTTGTAAGACCAAATGGCATCACTACAAACCCATACCTCATTCAGAATGCTGTTTTTGGAATATCTTGCTCCTTGACTTTCAGTTGATAATAACCAGACCGATTATCAATCTTAGAGAATACTGCTGCTCCTTTCAGTTGGTTAAATAAATCTTCTATTCTCGGCAATGGATACTTGTTCTTTATGTCAACCTTGTTCAACTGTCGGTAATCAATACACAGCCGCAACGAACTATATTTCTTCTTAACAAATAACACCAGAGCTCCCCATGGTGATATACTAGGACGTATAAATCCTCTATCTAATAACTCCTACAACTGTGATTTTAACTCTCTCAATTCTGCAGGTGCCATTCTATATGGAGTCATGGATACTGGCTCAATACTAGGAATAATCTCAATTCCATATTGTACTTCTCTTTCTAGAGGTAACCCTGGTAACTCTTCCGAAAAAAAATTAGGAAAATCCCGAACTGTCAGAATCGTACTGAGATCATTATTAATCTTCTTAGTATCCACTGCATAAGCAAGAAAAGCCTTACAACCTATCTCTAGTAGTTTCTTGGCTTTAAATGCCAAAATCACATTCTTTATACATTGAGACCCTTCACCTAATACTATAATCTCTGTGCCATCTGAGGTTTTTAAAACTAATTGATGTAGGTGACACTTCACAGTAGCATCATAAGCATGAAGCCAATCCATGCCCAAAATAATCTCAAGATCACTAAATGGCAGCTCTAACAAGTCAGCTGAAAATTCAATTCCCTGAACTATAAGTGAACATTTCCTACTTACTTTAGTTACCCGAGCACTTTGGCCTAGGGGGTTTATGGCTATCACATCACTCTGAGTTGATTCTAGTGGAATTCCTCTTTCTCGTACTAACTTCGAACTAACATATGAATGTGTAGATCCAATATCTATCAAAACAACTACAGGTTGACCATAGAGTTGAAAAGTACCTGCCATCTTGCGTACGAATGTGATATACCCTTGCTGAAGCTCTATCATCTCGACCCACCAAAGCTCCATTCTCCTTTCGAGAACACACTCTAGATGATCCTGTTGGTCCATGACCATTACCTCTTTGCATTCCAACAGATCTTTCAGTCTGAACTGATTTATCATTTCGACTTGGATAGTCACGCATAAAATGTCCAGTTTCCCCGCAATGGAAACATGCTCCTCTGATCATACGACACTCTCCATGATGTTTTCGGTTACAAAACTTCCATTGGGAAGGTCCTTGTTTCTTTCCAAAACTCTTTGCTAATGTCGAAGTATTTTTAGACTTTCCGACTTGACTTGTTGGTTCCCGAGGCGCTGAAAATTCAGATCTCCCCTGCTGCAAATATCCTTTGCCTCGCTTTGATGATTGCGAAGCAAAAGATGTTTCAGCACTCATTTTTTGGCTCTGTAATTCTTTTTCAGCTTTCTCTCAGACACTTTCCATTACTTTAGCTCTATTAACTGCATCTTGGAAATCCCTGGGAGTAAATGCTACAAATACCTCTTGATATCGAGCATTCATTCCATTTATAAAAGTATTAGTGATGGCTCTCTCATTCGTAAGTAATTCAGAGGCAAATCTACACAATCTGTTGAACTCGCATTCGCATTCATATACCGAGCGATCTCCCTGTTTAAGGTCTAGGAACTGCTGTCCCATCTCCCGAATGAATACATCTCTAATATATTTCCTCCTAAACTCACAGAGGAAAAACTACCAATTCACCTCTTCATGTACACGAGCAGTGACATTATTCCACCATACTAGTGTTTCCTCTCTCAACAAGGAAACAACTCATTCCAAGTTTCCCTGATCATCACACTTAATCCGAGCCAACATTGTTTGTATGTCATTCAACCAAAAGTCTGCCGACATAGGATCTCCATCAATGTTGCCTCAAAATTTAAGAGCGTGCAGTTTCTTTAACTCTTTAGGAACAGAAACTCGAGGAGGTCTATTAATTATTGCGTCCAGGGCTTGTAGAAATGTAACCCGATCTTGCACCGGCATTTCTTGTGCAGGTGCACCAGCCTCCTATGGAACAGGCTGCTGTACTTCCTCCTTGACCTCTGGAGCATTCTTGGGCCCCACTTGTTGAGTAGCATGTCGAGATCAGATTTCCTCCGACATCTGTACTCATAACATATACTTAAACTAATAAGCAATTGCATCAATCAAACAAGCATCATTTTCAAGTAAATACGACATCCTAGTGGCATGTACACACTTTGACAATTTTGTCGAGTTCAAATTAACTCTAGAACTGGCTAAACCTGTGGCTCTGATACTAATAAATGTAACACCCCTTCCTGTATTCGTACACCGAACACGAGTCAAAGATGTCACATGCTTTTCTCTTCTTTTTTTTTTAAAAATATAACTTTTAATCCAAAAACTAGGGTAATTTAAAAATTTTAAAATAACTTCCTAAGTGGCCACCATCCTAAGATTTCTCTAATCCAATCACGCTTAACTTTGTCTAATTTAGAATTAAAATAGTAATTTAATACCCGATAGTAAAACTTTTTATGAAAATAATATAATCATGTCAAAACATGTAATAATAAGTAGTAAATACGTTTAACATTTATAAAAGGTTTATAAAACTATTACATATCCGGTTAAAGTATTTTAACAAAACATACAGGTTTATCTAGTACATGCCACTAATAAATACATAAAATATGGATGTCATAAGTACTGAAATTAAACTGTCGATTTTATACTCCCAAAAGAGAAAGTGATGCAAAACCCGTCCGCTCCTAATTTCGTTTACCTACGTGTATAACAAAAATACACATTGAATATAACTCAGTGAGGCATGAGATGAGAACATATACAAAATACTTTGTAATGCATGATACTTTCAAAGCATGATAATCATTAAATCATATAATCAGTAATGCAGGAATATCTATGAAAGAAAATCATACTTTGATTATTCTATACTATAAAATCATCAAATTATACTGTGAAAATCTTATAGTTGTACTGTGAAATCATGTAACCCAAGGTAAATATCAAGTGACTAATAGTCGAGTCACGTACTTTAAAAGTACTATCCTTTTCTGTAAACTGTGGACACATTTAAGTATCAGATAACTGTATGACACAAAGAAGTGTCAGATAACTGTAGGACACAATGAAGTGTCAGATAACTGTAAGACTCTAATGGTATACCACAATATTCTCCAACTTGATATTATACTACCAAGGGCAAACTTAAAACAATTCCTGCAAAATGGCAAGCAATCCAATAACAATTTATATCATGTAAAACATATTCATACTGGAGCAGTTCATACTCCAATATGTTCTATATAATCCATGGTATACATGCCATTTTAAAACTATATAAAGTAACTTGTCATCTATATATCATGCTATAAACCATTTGTAAGCATAAGGATATGCCATAATCTTTAAATCAGTAAAATAATGTATCATGCAAAACATATGCTATATATATAAAAAAATCTTTACCTTTTAGGTTGACTTATCACAAGTCTCCCTATAATATGTATGTTAATAAACATACTTTTAAATACATGTATGCACTTACCTTAGCCTTAATGATAATAACTTCGCTACTTGATTTCACTCCCAATCCTTTTCTTTTCCTTTTCTGCTGGAACGACCTTGGTTTATATCAGAATCTACATTAAAAAATAACATATACCATTCCAAGTATATATTAGTACATATTCATCCCATATATAATAATGGAAAGTAATTAAAATAACTATCCATTATGCACAAAATTGATCCGATAAAGCTATCTATATTCGAATCACATTTTCTCACATTTTTCTTCAAATCTTCGACTTTTACCAAAATACCTATTTTAGTCCCTATGGACTCTTTTAAACTTCCAACCATAAATTTCAAATCTAGTCTTTACATTTTTCATCCTTTGTACTTTAGGACTCAAACTTTAAAAATCTTTCACTTTGGTCCCTAAAGTAGCCGAATGGTTCTATTGATCCCAATTATTGATTTGAGCTTCATAATCAATATTCGAATCACTTGAATTAATTATCCAATATAATATTCCTTAAATATAAGCTTAACAATCAAATCCCTAAACTTTACAAAGTTTACATTTTAATCCCTAATACAATCTAATTAGGGATTTTCATTCTAATTACCTTATATCAACACATAGAACCAATCTTCCTTCAATCATGTCCTAAAATTCCAAACTTTAACATAAAACCTAATTCTTATTTTCAATTTCAAGAACATGAACATTTCTTTGTCCAAATAACAAAATCAATCATGTAAAATATCATTCTTATCATTTCTATCATCAAAATAAATTTTTTTGCAATATTTCCCCTTAATTTCTTCACTTAGCCGAATGGTCACTCAACCATTTTTCATAGGATTTTCATCACTTTAAGCATAAAAACATCTCAAGCTCATTTCCAACATGAACAACCCTTAAAACATAAGATTCCAAAATGTCTTTCATCCAACCTAATCATCAATATCAACTTAGGAGCATGGATTAAACCTAATCATCAATATCAAAGTAAAACTTATACCAAATGATAGAGAATTCAATGAAGAACAACTCCATATTTCATATCTAAACCTCAAATCCAATCCAGTAAGATTAAAAATTGAAATAAAACTTTCTTACCCTTTTCTTGGAACCCCACGGCTAAGAGAGAAAGATGATAGAAATTTCCAAGCTTTTCTATATCTTTATTTTACGCAAAATGGCATATTAATCTACCTTATTTAAAAAATCCTTTTAATAGTCAAATGACTATTTTGCCCTTGAATTATAACCAATAGTATGTTGCCACATGTGAAAACTTCTTTTCTATAATCAAATATATTCTAAAAGTATAGGTAAAATGACCATTTGGCCATTAATGAAACAACTTATCTTCAAAATTGCCATTTCCATCTACTACACCAAATACTGCATAGAATCGAATTTAAATTGAACAAAAAAATGATTCAAAAACCATAATATCATATTCTTCAAGTCTTCCCAAGACTTCCAAAAAAATTCATAATTTTCCGAATTCATGTAATCGTCCAAACTAATTATTGAAACTTATTCTTTTTATAACTTTTCATACAAATCCCGTGCCAAAAATCTGATTCCCATCAAAATTCTTATCCGGGATAAACTATTCATATATGGGGTATAAAATAATTTTTGGGAAAATTACCATCTTTGTCCCTGAACTTTCCTCAACTTTTCACTTTAGCCATCCCACTTTAAAAATTAACATTTTAGTCACTGAACTAAAACCACCAATCTTTAACTCTTTATGTTTTAGTCACTAAGCAAATATTGGGGTATTACACTAGGAGCTTGTTTCAAACCATATAAAGCTTTTGAAAGTTTAAAAACATGGTTTAGGTATTTTGGATCTTCAAAACTGGGTGGCTGTTCTACATAAACTTCTTCATTAATAAAACCATTTAGAAAAACACTTTTGACATCCATTTGAAAAAGCTTGAATTCGTGATAACATACAAGAAGCATCCTAATAGCTTCTATTCTAGCTACGGGTGCATAGGTTTCATCAAAATCGATTCTGGGTGCATAGGTTTCATCAAAATCGATTCTTTCTTCTTGAGTGTAACCTTGAGCAACAAGTCTAGCCTTGTTTCTCACTATGTTACCACTCTCATCTAGTTTGTTTCTAAAAGCCCATTTAGTTCATATGGTAGACTTATTACTAGGCAATATTCATACTTGACTTCTCTCAAATTGATTTAATTCATCTTGCATAACCAATATCCAATAATCATATTTTAATGATTCTTTGATATTTTTAGGCTCAATGCATGAAAGAAATGCAACATTGGAAGCATTTTTAAGAGAGAGTCTAGTGGTTACCCCTTTGGATGGATCACCCCAAATCTCACCACCTTTGACATAGTTGAACTCCCTTGGGTAGCTCACTTCCTTTTCCTCTAGATTCATGTCCCTCAAGGCTTTTAGAGGTAGATCTTGTGCTTCTTCTTCTTTGCTTGGAACTTCATCCACCTTTGATGATTGCCCACCATCTTTGGCTTCAAAGATTCCTACATCATCATCATCACAAAAATTCTTCCTCAGAATGAGGTTATCATCGAAAACCACATGTATAGACTCTTCAACAACCAAAGTTCTTTTATTAAATACATGATAGGCTTTAGAGTTTAAAGAATACCCTAATAAAATAGCTTCATCACTTTTAGCATCAAATTTGCCCAAATTGTCTTTTCCATTGTTCAAAACAAAACATTTGCATCCAAATGGATGAAAATAGCTAATGCTATGCTTTTTTGGATTTTAAAATCTAATAAGGAGTTTTCTTTAAAATTAGCCAAATCATTACTCTGTTGACAATGTAGCAAGCGGTATTAGTGGCTTTCACCCAAAAATACTTTGGCAAATTGTTTTCACAAAGCATGGTTCTAGCCATTTCTTCTAAAGTTTGATTTTTCCTCTCAACAACCCCATTTTGTTGAGGAGTGTGAGGATTAGAAAAGTTGTGGCTTATACCATTTGAGTTACAAAAATCCTCAAAACGTAAATTTTGAAATTTGGTATCGTGGTCACTTCTAATATGAGAAATAGATTGACCAACATCATTTTGAGTCATTTTTAAAAATGTGATGAATTTTTCTAAAGCCTAATCCTTGGTACTTACGAATAGAACCCAAGTGTATCTAGAGTAATCATCTACTAAAACAAATGCATATGATTTTCCACCCAAGCTCATAGTTCTAATAGGACCAAAAAGATCCATGTGAATCAATTGTAAAACTCTACTAGTTGAAACATCATTAACAGGTATAAAGGAAACTCTTTTGTGTTTGCCTTTTGCACAAGCATCACAAATTTTATCAAGAGAAAACTTAATTTTTGGCAAACCTCTTACTATATGTTTTGAAACCAATTTTTCTAAAACACTCATGCTTGCATGCCCTAGTTTTCTATGCCACAACCATGAGTCATGTTCATCTTTAGCAACAAAACATACATTTGAAATATGAATGTCATCTAAATGCACCATGTATATGTTTCCTATGCGATGACTAAGAAGCACAATTTTGTGGCTTTCGATGTTTATAATTTTGCAACCATATAAATCAAAAATCACTACAAAACCTTTATCACAAAGTTGACTTATGCTTAATAAATTATGTTTAAGACTATTGGCATATAAGACATTTTCAATAAGTATGGAGAGTGATTACCAATGGAACTAATTCCTTCAATTTGGCCTTTGGAGTTGTCACCAAATGTCACTAATCCTCTTCTTTTTAGAGTTAGTTCCAAGAATCTACTCTTGTCTCCAGTCATATGTCTCGAGCATCCACTATTAAGGAACCACGAATTTGCACATGAAGCTTTAGCCTTGTAGCAATGCTCCCCCTACAAACAAAGATTAGGTCTTGATTTTTGGTACCCAAATCATTTTAGGTCCATGAATATTAGCTCCCAAAATCTTGGTTCCCTTGGGAATCCAAGAACCAATAGCATGAATATCATTAGAAGCAATTAGGTCCCTAGAAACCTAAACACTTCTAATCTTTTTACCTCTAGACGGCCTTTGGAAGCCTCTTTGTTTGTAGCCACCAAAGTTCATTTTCACATAGTTGGTTTTGAAGATTGTCCTTTTTCAAAGCTAGATTTCCCAACTTTGTTCAAGGAAGCTTTGAGATCATTCACCTCCTTGTGGTAATGACCATGAAACTTGGAAAGAAGGTTGTTTAAATCAACATTTTCCTTTTCAAAATACTTTTGATTTTCTTGTAAATCACAAACCTTCTTTTCAAGTTCAGAGTTGGTTTTAGAAAGAGAATCGTTTTGGATTTTCTAGTCGAAAATCGTTTTCTTGTTTTTCAAAATTAATTCCTTGAATTTTTCTGCCAACTCATCATACACCTCTTGCAACTCATCATAAGCTTCTTGAAGCTCATCCCAAGTAAAATCGAAAGTGGATGAGTTAGAGGTTACCTTAGGATCTTCTTCAAGATCCATGAGGCAAAGATTGGCCACTACTTACTCCTCTTCATCAGATGATTCCTCATCACTCCAAGTAGTAACATAAGGCTTGAGCTTCTTCTTTTTCCCGAAGCTCTTCTTTTTGAGTTAAGGACAATCGGTCCTTATATGCCCATGCTTCTTGCACTCAAAGCATATGAGTTTATCCTTCTCCATCTCTTTGTTCTTGTTCTTGAATTCCCCTCTTCGATGGAACTTTCTTCCTCTATTGGACTTCATGAAACTTGTGAACCTTTTGGCTAGCATAGCCATCTCTTCATCTTCATCCTCACTCGAATCACTCTCCTCAAGAGAAGATTTTAGAGAAATTCTGAGTTTCTTCTTCTCTTTTCTTCTCTTCATCTATTCCGTACTTTATGATCTCATAAGTAAGAAGAGAACCCATAAGAGCATCGAGCTTTAAAGTCTTCAAGTCTTTTGCCTCGATGATGGCGGTCCTCTTTCTATCCCATGACTCAGAAAGAGAGTATACGAGCTTTCGAACAAGCTTATCTTTGGGGATGATTTCTCTGAAGCCTTTGAGACCATTGACGATGACAGAGAAGCGATCGAACATCTTGGGGACGCTCTCATCGGGCTCTATCTTGAAGTTCTCATAACTTAAGTTGAGGAGTCCAGTCTTGGTCTCCTTTACATTGTTGGTGCCTTCATAGGTGGTCTCGAGCTTGTCCCACACCTCTTTTGTACTTGTACACGAAGACATTTTTGAGTACTCATCAGGTCCAAGCGCATAAAAGAGCATGTGCAAGGCCTTGTTATTTACTTGCAACTTCTTTCTTTCTTCACCGGTCATTTCTTGCTTGGCCTTGGAAACTTGCCTTTATCCTTGCTTCATCGGGATAGATGGTGTATCTTCGATTGCATCCCAAAGGAGATAATCATGGGATTTGATGAATAATCTCATTCGGTTCTTCTTCAACGGATAGTTTTCTCCTTTGAAGAAGGGTAGTCTAGTGATAGATTGTGACTCATGCATGTTGTTGCCGGAAGTAGACGCCATGGCTTGAGTGTCGGTTGATTGAATCACCTCTAGGATCATCTCACATAGATGTTAATCCCTCAAATGAGCTAGGCTCTGATACCAATTGTTACTATGATCAATCGAAAATGAATGGCTAAGAGGGGTGAATTGGCAATTAAAAAATTTAAGGGAAGCAAATAGGAAATGAAAAATTGAAGACACAAGAATTTATAGTGGTTCAAGCTTCTAACAAGCTCTACATCCACTACCTTAGTTCCCCACTAAGGATTTCAAACAATCCACTACTGAATTCTTCCCCTTTTCTAGGCTAAAGAGGCAATCGTTACAATAGATCAAAGCTTTCTACCCAAAGCTTGATCAAGGTTCACTCTTTTACAAGAAGTGATTTGAAAACACAGAAAAATCCTCTCAAAGGTGAATTTGTTTGCCCAATTACAAGTGTTCACAACCCCAAACTTGAATCTAAAAATTACAATGAAAATACACAAGTTGGGTACAAAAATTTGACTTTAAAAGCTCAAAGTGGTTGGATTTTGCTTGAATGTTGTTCAATAGTTGTTGTAGCAGCTTTGGAGACTTGTATTTATACCCTCTCATTGATTTCTAGCCATTTGGCTGGTTGAGGTCATCACTAGAGCCGTTGGGGACCATTTTTCCCTCAATAAATGCTGTCTGGTGACCTACCGTATCGGTACGTGAAGATCCGTATCGGTAACTGCCAAAAGAAGAAAGAGCTATTGTACAATAGCGTATCGATATACGTGAAGACGTATAGAAATGGACAAAGAGTAAAATCAGGGGTGCATCAAAACGCGAGATGTAATACCTCAAAATTTTGGTTAGTGACCAAAATGAAAAAAATAATCGTTTGGAGAATAAAGTATAAACCTAAGAAAGTTCAAGGACTAAATTGTAATTTTCAAAAGTTATGTATTTTAGTCTCATACCCCCAAGAATGATGTTTCCATGTTACCCAAATTTTTTGTATAAAGTTAGTATTAAAGGCTATAAAGTGATAAAGTTTAGAAAAATATTCAGATAATCAGATCGAAAATTATTCAAGAAATTATCCTACTCATGATTTAGAGTTGGCTGCAGTAGTGTTTGCTTTAAAATTTTGGTGTCACTATTTATATGGTGAAAAATGCAACATCTTTACTGGTCATAAAAGTTTGAAATATTTGTTATCTCAAAAGAAGCTCAATTTGAGGCAAAGAAGATGGATAGAACTAATTAAGGACTATGATGTAGTTATTGATTATCATTTGGGGAAGGCTAATGTGGTAGCAGATGCACTCAGTTGGAAGACATTTTCTGCTTTGAGAACATTGAATGCTCAGTTGAAATTACAGGAAAATGGTGCAATAATGGCTGAACTTCAAATTAAGTCTACTTTGATAGAAAGGATTAAAGAGTTACAAGCAAATGATGAAGAATGCTTGGAAAAGAAGAAGCAAGTTGAATGTGGTGAATTTAAAGATTTTGAAATAAAATCAAATGGATGCCTATACTACAAGGGATGTGTATACATTCCTGAAGATGAGGATCTAAGAAGGCATTATAGTCCTTTAACTATGCATCCAGGAGGCAACAAAATGTATCAAGATATAAAAAGTTGATT
Organism: Hibiscus mutabilis; assembly: GCA_019671005.1. Classification (NCBI taxonomy): domain Eukaryota; kingdom Viridiplantae; phylum Streptophyta; class Magnoliopsida; order Malvales; family Malvaceae; genus Hibiscus; species Hibiscus mutabilis. The sequence continues at coordinate 43,540,998 of CM033719.1, forward strand.
TTGGTGGCCTGGCATGAAACGAACTATCACCGAATTTGTTGCTATATGTTTAACATGTCAGTAAGAAAAGGCAGAACATCAAGTTCCATCAGGATTACTTCAACCAATCTCAATTCCACAATGGAAGTGGGAAAATGTTACTATGGATTTTGTAACAGGTTTACCATTGACGCCAAGTAAGAAGCATTCGATTTGGGCGATTGTGGATCGACTGATTAAAACGGCGCATTTCATACCAGTTCGACCAGACTACTCCTTGAACAAGTTAGAGGAGTTATTTATTAAGGAAATTGTTAGATTGTATGGTGTTCTTGTGTCTATTATATCCGATAAAGATCCAAGGTTCACTTCAAGGTTTTGGAGTGCATTACATGAAGCATTGGGAACTCGACTACACTTTAGTACTTCTTTCCATCCTTAAATAGATGGATAATCAGAAAGAACTATTCAAATACTCGAAGATATGCTCAAAGCGTGTATAATAATTTTTGCAGGCTCATGGGAAAAATATCTTCCATTAGTTGAGTTTGCCTATAATATCAGTTATCAATCAAGTGTAAAGATGGCACCTTATGAGGCATTATATGGAAGAAAATGCCGAACACCATTGAATTGGTACGAGTTGGAGGATCGAAAAATCATCGGACTAGATCTTTGCTCAAGAAATGGAGGATAAGGTAAAGATAATTCAAGATAATCTCAAGGCCGCTTCTGATAGACAAAAGTCATACTCAGATCTTAAAAGGAAGGATATGGAATTTGAAGTTGGAGACAAAGTATTTTTAAAGGTTTCACCCAGGAGAAAGATATTACGATTTGGAAGAAAAGGTAAACTTAGTCCAAGATTCATTGGTCCTTATGAAATTTTGAAAAGGGTTGGTCCAGTGGCATATCAACTAGCTTTATCACCGAAAATGAGCAAAACCATAATGTGTTTCATGTGTCCATGCTTCGAAAATATCGATCATATCCTTCGCATGTCATTACACCAGAAGAAATTGAGATTCAACCGGATTTAACATATGATGAGGAACCTGTAAGAATCTTAGCTCGAGGAGAAAGCAATTAAGGAACAAAAAGATTCCTGTAGTTAAAATCATGTGGAGAAATCACAAAGCCGAAGAAGCTACTTGGGAAACGGAGTAAGCAATGAAAGAGCAGTATCCATATCTTTTTAAACCAAGTACGTAAGGAGAATTGTAATACCTCAAAATTTTGGTTAGTGACCAAAATGAAAAAATGAAAGTTTGGTAACTATATAAACTTAGGAAAGTTCAGGGACTAAATTGTAATTTTCAAAAGTTATGTATTTTAGTCCCGTAAATGAATAGTTTACCCCCAAGAATGATATTTCCATGTTACCCATATTTTTTGTATCGAGTTTGTATTAAAAGCTATAAGCGATAAAGTTTAGAAAAATATTCAGATAATCGGATCGGATCGGATCGAATCGAATATTCAAGATATTTTAAAAGATGATAAGGCAAGGTTAAAAATGTCATTTCCATGCCTTAAAATGGTAGGATTTAACATGGACCATTGGATTTAAGTTGATTTTTCCATGTTAAATATGAGCCATTGGATGAAAAATGGCAAGATTGTAATTTTAGAAAATTACCAGGGCAAAGTTGGTAATCACTAACTTCTTGGTTTATTTTTGACCCTTGGATGAACATTTTGACATGTGGCAAGATGAGAGGCATTGGATTATAAGGGCAAAATGGTCATTTTGTCATAAAATAAATTTGTAATTCATTTTCTTTAAAAAGATGACAAATGGCCTTAATTAAAGAATGGAAAATTTCATGAAATTTCTACATCTTCTCCTCCATTTGCCGTGAGTCTCCAAGGCAAGGTAAGGAAAATTTTAATTCAATTTTTGAGCTTGATTTGGGTGCTTTTTGGATTAGGACATGAAACAAAGAATTATTCTCCATTGAATTCTCTTTCATTTGGTATAAGTTTTGAATGGGTTCCATGCTTCTAAGTTGATATTGGAGTTTAGGGTGGCTGAAGGACAAGTTGAAATTTCATGTTTTATAGATTATTCAAGTGGGATATGAAGCTGTGATGTTGTTTTTATGCTTGAATTGATAAAAATTTCATGGATTGTATTTTAGAGATCATTCGATTATATTGAGAAATTAGGGAGAAATATTTCAAAAATTTTAATTGTGATGGGAATGATTGTAGAAGTGTGGAAATGATGTTTAGAAGTTAAATTCATGCTTGAATCAAGTTGGAAATATTGAGTTTGGTGACCCTTCATATTCGGCCTTTAGGGGGAAAATTAGGGGAAATTTTGAAAAATTTCCCTAAGGCTACAAATGATGTTTAGAAGTGTTGTTTGGATCAATTTGGAAGTTTATAAAGTGTTGAGGACCAAATAGCTTATTAAGGGAAATATGGGATTGAAATGGAAATTAACTAGAAATTAGTGTGTTAAGCTTGAATGTATTGTTGGAATACTTGAATATGTTATTAAGTGATTAAATTTGAATTTCAACGGCAAGGGACCATTTTGAATAATTTGGAAAGATTGAGATGAATTTTAAAAGAATTCATTTCATGGTTAAATTGTGAGATTTGAATTTGTCTTGTGAATTATTGATGGATATGAATAGTAAAGGGTTTGAAATATTATTTTGAAGTATTAAGGTTAACATTGATGTTGTGAAATGGAATTAGTATCGAAAGGATTTTTAGGAATTTTATTCCTAATATGCGCCTATGTTAGAATGATACTAACATATGCGTTGAATCGTATGTGTTGGTACATGATGTTTTTGTAGATCATGATCGTGATCGAGATTGTAATATGAGCAAGTTTAAAGACAAGGAAAAAGTTCAAGAGTAAAGCTAAAATCGATAGTAAGGTTTAATAGTGAGGCATCAGGTGAGTGCAATGCATACATAACATGATACATGGATGTTTTATACATCATTAGGAAGACTTGCGATAAGTCTACCATGTTTATATTGGCGTGATATTTATGTCATTAATCATATATTTGACATGTTCTAAATATGTCAAAAGTTGAATATAAATGCATTGATCACTAGTTATATATGATGTTATATTATAAATGTTATTTCAGGTATGAACTGCCCAATGTTGATATATATTGATATACATTGCCATGGATGAAATAAATATGGAATATATGCCCAAGTATGTCATTGAGGGATAGGGTATAGTTGGCATGCCATAGAGTCCAGCAGCACGCTGCATATTCTGTTTAGCACTATAGTGTATATAAAGGACACTTAGTGCATATGGTGGGCACGACCTTATGTGTATTATGGTGGGCATGACCTTATGTGTATTAGCACTTCGGTGCATATTTGACTCGTGTACCCAGGGTCCTCATAGGTTTATATTTGGGCTATGGTTTATTGGTAAATAATTGATAAACAGGTGATAGAGTTTATGAACTCTCAGAGTAAATGTCAAGTATATTGGTAAGAAATTTATATCCGGTTAATATTATGTTAATATATGATTAATATGATGGTGATACATATCTAGTGATCATGATGCATGAATATTGTTACATGATATTAATTATAGTCATGTTGTATTGTATTGAATATTATTATTGCTCGCTAAGTGTATACTTAGCGTGTGATGGTTTTCACGCGTAGGTAGAAAGCAGAAATCGGAGTAAGGAGCAGCTGGCATCCTACTAGTCATGAGTATAATCATGGTATCGGTAAGGACATCTTTTGATGTATTTTGATATTACTAGATGGCATCTATATGTTAAAATTAGTTGGTATTAAACTAGTTTAGATAAAATTTGTAATAGCTTATAAACTAGTTTATGTTTATAATGAATGGTGAGTAGTTATTTTAAATTAATAGGGTTAAATAGATTACTAGTATAAATCAGGTAATTAATAGAAAAGAATAAATAGAGTATTAAATTAGATTTTTACTTTAGGCAGTTATATTGCTTATAGATCATAGATATGAACTGCTAAGTTGCTGCCTGGAATTAGAATTAATTCGGTTGGTTAAAAATTTGAAAATTGATATTACGCGATAAATTGATAAATTGTTTATTGTGATTTTTAAATAAATAACTAATATGAAATGTTAGTAATTCATTATGTGATACTCTGACTAGTAATGAATATGGAATACTGGTAAGGGTGTTACACGAGAGACCGTATCGAAATGGTATAACGTATTTTTGAAAGGCGTATCGAAACGGCTAGGCTGTATCGGTACAAATTTTGCTCACTGGAATCTGAGAAAAAGTCTAGTGAAAATTGCATCGGTACGCCTAAGGGGAGTATCGATATGGGTTAACTAAAAATTAAAGTTTGGTGATTCCAATAACTGACAAGGCAACGGTCATATTTTAAATACAAGATTTTGAAGATCTCAACACACCGTATTGATACGATGGAGACCGTATCGGTACGCTTAAGCAATAACTTAAACCCAGATGAAGGACGTATCGAAACAAACGTATTCGTATCGATACGTACAACCTGAAATACAAGCCCAGATGAAGGCCGTATTGAAACGGGCATAGCCGTATCGAAACGGTTAGAATATTTTTTTCTTAATTTTAATTTATTTAATCTAATAAAATTTTTATACATGTCACCATCTAATCATATGAAAAAAATTTTGGGTAGAATTTTACAATAGATTTTATTAAAGGTTATCATATGGGTGAAGACTAAAGAAATTAAAATTTTGACTCCAGCGGAATTCAAGCTTGAGTTATATGGGAGGCTTTGGTTATATCGATTGCAATCGCAAAAGTAGAAAGAACATTTTCTGAGATGCACTTTATAAAGAATCGACTATGTAACTGTATTGCAAATGAATGATTGAATGATTTCTTAGTTACTTTTATTAAGAAAGATATGTTTGATAATGTAAACAATGAAAAGATCATATAACGATATCAGAAAAATGAGATTTAGAAGGAAACAATTGTAAAATTTTATAGTTTTTGTAAGATTTCTTATTATAATTAAAATATTATTAGTATTTCTATCTTTAAAAAAAATTGTGTTGTTAATATATGTGTGCCCACCCTCAATTTTTTTGGATCCGCCTAGATCACATAATCTTTTATCTAAACAAACATCAACAATATAATTCTCAAGCTGACAATCAAGCAACATAAGATTTTTGATGATCAAGAAATATAAGGTCTCATGTAGAAATTCATAAGGATAAAATTGGGTAAGGCGAATTAACTTTTTCTTATAAAAAAAATACAAGTCTCTTAGATTCAAATAAGCCGCATAAAGAAATAACTTTGTACTTGTCTAAAAATTGCTTATTATGCCCTTAGAGTTGTCTATCAATCACATGATAAAATAATTCAACCTGAAAATAATACAAATTTGAAACATTTTGGACTTCCCCTAAACCTCCTTGAAACAGCAAATACATCTTTTATCTTTGGAACCTTAATACTATTCTTTTCACAAAACAAAAAAACCTCTTTAAGTAAAGATTGTCATCCCACATCTCTCATCATTTGTAATCGTTGCTTGGACATACTAACTAAATCCATAACATTATTCTGTTGCAATGCTTGAAATAATTCACTAATAAGCCCCAATATATTTTAGCAAGTACAAATTAAACACAAACTCAAAATACTGTAAATAATTCAACAATATACAAGCTTCAACTCTTTGCTCATATATTAATAATGGTTGGTGTCTCAACCCCGTTTTCCATTAGAGAAAATAGTTAGACAGATTGAAGATAAAGGCGTGAATAAAAATTTAGGTGTTTCTCTATGACAGTGACAGTGCATCAGATCTGGTGTGTTTCCAATTGATATGATTTATTGTTTTTGTCTGCAAAGTGTTGATGTTAATTTTCAGAGGTGCCAAGATTATTCAAAAATTGAAAATTTTGGATCCATTATATTTGCTTGCGATGTTCTGTATTGCTATTTGATTTGGTTGAATTTGAGAAAGTTTATTGCTCAAGGTGTTAGTTTGGATTGTCTATCATATGTTTGTGAAAATGTCTGAATTGAGAATTTTGGACGATTGTACTGTTTGTGCCTGATTTGTTGCTTTTGCTCGAGTAGTTGATTATCTACGTAGTGAGATTACATTATTGCAGCTTTGGAGTGAATCTATACAAGTGTGTAAAAATGAGATATCAGATTGGAAAGTCTAATCGTCATGGAGACTGGATTGGCAATAGGAGGTGCCGCTGCTGGACTTTATTTGTTGCAAATATATCACCACAATTACATTGGAAGGGGTTATGGAAGGCTTTTGATCGACATGGGGTTGTGGTGGATGTGTTTGTTCCAACCAAATTGGCGAAGGGTGGTTCCCGTTTTGGTTTTGTGCACATGGAATCGGTGGAAGATGCAAATACAGTGATTGAGAGACTAGATGGTTTTTGGTAATATGGATCGAAAGTGAGGTTATGTTTGCAAAGAGGGATACTTGTGATTACTATTGGCGGTGGAAGAAGCCAGTCTTAAATTCCATGAATGTTAAATTGCAACTGAATAAAGAGATTAGTGAATCACGTAAGGAAATTATTGTTACATCTCAGGAGAATCAGGACGAGGCCTTAAGACGGACAATATAAGGGGTTGTGGACTGCGACAAGGTAGAAATTCTTTGTCTATGTGTGCTTGGATGGTGTCCTTACCCATGTACGATGAAGGAATTGGCTTTATAATTGGTAGAGATTGGATTAAAAAGGGTCTCGGTGTTGCGAGTCACAGACTCATTGATCTTACTGATGTGCAAAAATGATATACACCGTACTTTGTTGCAAACAGAGGGACTAGTCTAGTGGTTTAAGTGTATAGAGGACTTGTAACGCCCCGATTTGAGCTTAGGAGTTTTCTAAGTCGATTAGACGGTCTGATAGATCGGATTAGAGGATTCGAGTCAGTTTCGGGATTAATTCGAAATAAATATTTTTGGGTGAGATAAAAAATATGGAAACATATTCTAAAATTATTATTTAATATGTAGATGATTTTGGTAAAATCAATTTTACAAAAGGAAGTTTTGAAAAGTGACATTTTGAGACAATGACCAAATTGTAAAGTTTTAAAACTGTTTTTAGTGATTATTTTGTAAAAGGGTAAAACTTAGAATCTTTAAGGAGCTATTTGGTCAAAGTCTAATATCAGACTTTTCACCTTAATTGGATATTTTAAAAAGGTTTAAAAGGAGTTTAAATAGGCTTGGAGAATTAATATAACTAACTTTCTTAAAAAGGATTTTTTGTCAAATTCTCTACATCCAAACACTATTTTCTACTTCAATTTTCTCACGTAATCACTTGATTTTAACTTTCTTTTATTTCCAAATGGATTCATAATGATTTTCTAACAAAACGTATTTGATTTAATCTTGTTTTCTCATGTAAACTCATCCAATTAAGGGGAAAATCAAGGTTAGAGGTGAGCTCCGTTCTTCTCCTCTAATATAAGGTTCTTCACTGAAATTCCCAAGTTATTGATCCTTTACATATGATTTCTAATGAGTTTTAATGATTTAATTATAGAAAGATGGTGAAATCAAGGTTTAATTGATGTATTTGATTGATTTTCGTTATAAATCTGTTTTTCTGGGTTCTTTATTTGATTGAACAAGATTTTGATGTTTTGTAATGTTAATAAGTTGATTTTAACATTGGAATCCCGAAACTAGCTGAATCTATAATTTTCTAGGTTGTTAATTATGAGTTTTTGAGGAGTTGTGGATGTTTAATGAATGCTGGAGGTATAAAGATGATGTTAATGTGTTTTTAGATGCTAATTTATGGATTAAAACATTAGGTTTTGGCTAGGTTAAGTGTGGAAGGTGTTTGATGTTGTTTTCGATTGTTGTGGATTGAAATTGAGTAGTGTTTGTTGAGGATTTGTGTGAATTGAAGTTGCTGGACTGTTGAATGCATTTTGATGCATTTGAACCTCTTTTTGTGTGTGGTTAAAGTAGGGGAGGTTGATCTTCAAGCTTGAAGTTAGGTATCGAAAGTAGTGGAGGCTTGGATTCGCATCGGCGATCAAAGTTTTGAGTGTCGGTGGGTGAGAACATGATTTACAACTTTTCAAAGGTTTGAAAATTGTGTTTGGGAGTTTAGATCAAGCTTGAAATGTTGGTCTAAGCTCGAAAATAAGTAAAGGATGATTTCTCTCTTGCTTTCGGTTTGGCAAATTGGTTTTGATGCACTTGTTTTGATGATTGATTTGTCACTGTTATATGCATGAATTGAGCATGGTTTAATGCTGGAAAATGTTTATAAAACGATGATGATGCATTTGGAAGTAATGCATGTTTTGGATAATGTTTTTGAACATTTGTTAACACATGGTTGATGCATTGGATAAATGGTTTTGATTGATGCATATGAAAATAATGAGTTAATGTTAATGGAACGAATTATATTGGCTATGTGACAGTGAAATAAATGTTATCGGATATAGTTGGCATGCCATAGGGTTTAAAGTGCACTATAATAAGTCACCTCATGTGTGTCTAAGGGTTAATTGTGTCGTTTACTCTACCATGGGAACTATAGCAGACGAGGCGTTAATTGTGTTGTATTCTCTCACTGGTGGATTATGTATCACAATGGTTGAGGGGTTAAATGTGTCGTTTGCTCTGATTATGGATGTATGTGAAGTGGTCGAAGGAACCACTTAGGAAATCTGTGTTTCTGATGTGTTTTTGATAAGGAAATATTTTGTTTTTGGGTCACTTGAAAGCCAATATATGTGAATTAATGTATCATAATGGATAATTGTGTTTTGTATAATGAGATTTATACATGCTTTCTCTTTAAGCTTTGCATTGGGATTGAATGCATGGGAAGGCTTAAATTGAGGTATCTATGCTGATGTATAATGTGATTTATACATGTTTACTCTTTAAGCTTTGGATTGTGTTGGAATGCATGAGAATACTTAAATGGAGGTATGCATATGGGACTATGCATGTGAAATCATGATATGTGATTACATATGGTTTTAAGCATGTTTTGAAATGATTAAGTTCATGGAAAGTAAGGCATGATGTTTAACATGACGTTTTTGAAATGAGGATGATTTCAATTGATGTTTGAAACGATGTTTAAAGCAATGATGTGTTGTAGTGATGGTTTTAAAAGCAATTTGAAAATGTTTTGGAAAACTGGTTTTGAAATGCATTGATATGGCTTTGCTTTTGAGCGCTCCCCACTAAGCATTATGTGCTTACGCTCTCTTTTTCCATCAATGCAGATAAGTAAGGATCGGAGGCAGCTAGCAAGGGGAAAATCCAAGAGCTTTGAACAAACTCCAGTATGGTTTTGGAATTAGACTTCTAGCAATAAACGCAATATGGTCAATTGTTGTTCGGGAGGGTTGTTTGCTAAACTCCCTAATCGTGCAAGCTTTAAATGTTGCTTTGGACTCATATATGGCTTTATATGTTTGGAATTGCGTTGTATTTATGTTTTGGATGTTGAGTAGGAAGCATGCCTATAGGTGTTGTGGATGTTTGAGTAGGTTGGTTTGAGCTGCTTTAAACTGCTAGTATGATTGATTAAAGTATGCCTTGTTGATGCACAATGTTTAGGTAAGTGTTAGATGTGTTTAGAGTGGGCCAAAGTGTCATATGCTGGACTTAGAGGTCATTATAGGCCTTTGTGTACCAGTACGAGTACCCGGGGATCAGTATGTAGGGTCTAAAACGGCTCCGTTTTGAGGGTAAAATACACAGGGGTACCAGTACGGTTAGCCGAGTATCGATACACCCCTTGAGTTTTGTACATCAAAATCGGTACATGGGTTTGAGTACTGGTAAAACCCCTTTCATTTTACAGTATCGTACCGATATACGGAGTACCATATCGGTACGCATTATGGTTACTGGAATGTGTGGTTTTGAAGGAAAAATGGGGGATCGGTACGAGAACTATGCTGTATCAGTACGGGTTGCTTACGCACTGTATCGATACGGTGGCTAGTGTATCGGTACACTTGGCGGTTAAGTTTGTTAACCCGTATCGATACAGGCTTGCCCTTACCAGTATGCACTGCTGTTTTCTCAGTGTTTTTGCCTGTTGAAGTTTGTGAATGTGTAATCTTGTCCCCGAATGTTATATATGCAATTCAATGAGTTTGGAAGATTATTTTAAGTTGAAATTTAACCTGAATGCATGAAACATGACTAATTGAGAGTTGGTAACTTTGGATTTAAAGAAGTCCTTATAATTTTCAAAAATTGCAAACTGGTCCTTGAAGTACGTTCTTTATCAATCAGATGTCAATTCGACGCCTGATTGAATTATAAATTTGCCCCCTGCCAGCATGATCACCATAGGATTTAATTATGCATTTAGAAAAGATAAAAAGAAAAAAATAGACTGGTTTAGGTCATTAGTACAGGTTTGTTTCGACAAACCTAATGTAGTCCTTTTAGCTTGATTTCAGCTAGACCGGGTTAAGAGGGTTACATTTGTTGGTATTAGAGCCAAGTTTCGAAAGGTAGGATGTCGTTGGTGTATTGTTTTGTGAGGTTATAAGAAATTGGGATGTTGTTGATGATTGTTCGGCGCTGTTTGCTATGCATGGTGATTGCTTATACGTATAATGATTGATTTATTCTATGTTGGGGCATTTTTGGAGACACACTGCCTTATTACTACAGTTATGAAATGATTTTGATTTGAAATGAAAGTCTTGGATCCTTGCTTGAAGCTAGCCTGATTGTTTTTGTTTTGGTGAAATTATCATGCCTTGGATACATTTTTATATGATACCACCGAATCGAGAGCTTATGTCGAATATGGGTACATTTCTTGTAAAGATTGTCGTGGTATGGACAAAAGTAAGATTGAGGTGGTCCTGGCTAATGGGACTAAAAAGATGTTGAGGTTTATGTTACGAAGTTGTCTTGGTATGTTGTTGAATCGGGGGTTAAGGATGTTTGGATTCTAAAAGTTTGTGTTGCTAGGGATCCTTTCTTGGAATGTTTTAGATGATGTTATCGGAGTTGTCTTTTGGTTACGAGGTTAAGTTCGATGTTGAGACGTTCTTTGGTAAGGTTTCTGAATTCTTTTTGTTCTATATTATCAAGCACTAAGGAAGTGTGTGGGTTAAGATTTGGCTTGCGAAATGGTTGGGATAAGTAAGGTCGATGTTAGTAAGTGTGAATTGTTAATCATGCACAGTACAAAACACTTATATGTATATATTTAAATATGACATTACATGCATACATTTGTACACGACATTAGAAGTTTTGCATACATGTGCATAGGCATATATGAGGGCATATAAGTAATCATGCATACATATGTTCACACTTATGGATGAATTTTCGAAGACCGATGAGGTTATGATGAAAATTAGCCTTAGAAAGGAGATTCTTTAGGATCTCATAGGGTAGGGGAAGTTTTTAAGATAGATTTTCTTCTTATAGGTTGAAGATGTACTAGATTTGAAACGACCGAGGGTGGTGTTAGTAGTGCGTTGTTTTCTAGGATCAGATGGTTGCTATCAAAGATCTTTGGGGGAATTTTCTTATGTTGTTGAAGTTGTGACATTAGAGATGTCCTATTGTATGGGTATCTAGTTCTCTCGGGGAAACGGTTGTTGCTAGAAAGATGTATGAGAGATGTTCTTTGATAGTTTAAGGTCATATGGTTGCTGTTGATATGATATAGTTACCGTTTCATGGTTTTGATGTAATCTTGCATATGGATGGTTGACCGAGCATAGAGCTGTTGTTATATTTTGAGACCAAACATATGTCTTTATAGCTTTTCAATGACTATGAGGTTATGGTTGTGGGCTAGAATGTTGAATTCTTGTCTATTGCTATTTTGGATATGTAAGCACAGAAGTTGCTAGAGTGTGGGTGCCAAGCATTTCTGTCTTATGTTATGAACCATAATGTAGAAGAAGTGCAGACTAAGAATATCCGCACTCTTTGTAATTTTTTATGGTATTTTTGAAATAGTTGTCTGGGTTACCTCCAGTTAGAGAGGTAGAGTTTTATATTGAGACGTATGCTGATATAGCTCTGGATTCGATTGCATTGTATCGTATGGCATCGAATGAATTGAAAGAGTTAAAGATACAACTTTAGGAGTTGCTTGATCGAGGGTTCATTAGGCCCAGTGTTTCACCATGGGGTGCACCGGTGTTGTTTATGAAAAAGAAGGATGACATGATCAAGTTGACGATCAAGAATAAGTATCTTTTGTAGTAGATTGATGATTTATTTGATCAGTTTCAAGGTGCTTCAATTTTTTCTAAGATTGATTTGAGATCATGATGCTATCAATTGAACGTTAAGGATAAGGACGTGCTGAAGGCTGTTTTTTGTACAAGGTACGAGCATTATGAGTTTTTGGTGATGTCATTTGGATTGACCAATGCATCGACTGTATTCATGGATATGTTGAACTGGGTGTTTCATGAGTTTTTTAATCAGTTCGTAGTTGTGATTATTGAGGATATTCTTATGTATTCACGTACCGAGAAGGATCATGATCGACACTTGCGGATTGTGTTACAAACCTTGTTGGATAATTAGCTTTATGCCAAGTTGAGGTGAGTTTTGGGTTAAGGAAGTGGTCTTTCTTGGTCATGTTGTTTCGGCAGAAGGTATCCGGGTGGATCTGTAAATGGTTGAGGCCGAAGTGAATTAGAAGCCACCTAAGTCTGTGATGGAAGTTCATAGTTTTCTTGGGTTGGCTGGATATTATCGCCATTTTGTGTATAGTTTTTGAGGATTGTTGCTCATTTGACCAAGTTGTTGCAAAAGAATGCTCGCTTGAGTGGTTGGAGGGTAGACAGCGGGTTTTTGAGAAGTTGAAGGAGGTGTTGATGTGGGCTCTAATCTTGATTCAACCTAAATTGGGTGAGGAGTTTGTGTGTATAGTGATGCATCATATATTGGATTGGGTTGCGTGTGGATACAAGGTGAGAAGGTGGTAGCTTATGCATTTAGGCAGTTGAAGGTGCACGAGCACAAATCCTACGCATGACTTAGAGCTTACCGAGGTAGTGGTTACGTTGAAGATTTGGGGGCATTACTTGTATGGTGAGAAGTGTATTGTATACATGGATCACAATTGAGATAGTGGATGTTACAAAAAGAGTTGAATCTTAGGCAACATCGATGGTTGGAATTGCTTAAGGATTGTGATTTTACTATTAAGTATCATCCAGAAAAAGCAAATGTGGTAGCTAATGCTTTGAGTAGAAAGGCTGTTATGGAGTTGAGGGTCATGTTTGCACGGTTGAGTGTGACGCGTGATGGAGGTTTGTTGGCCGAGTTAGAAGTGAAGCCGTCTTTGTCACGGTTGATTAAAGAAAGGTAACCTTATGATGAGGTATTGGTACCGCGTGTTAGGGATATCATGGAAATCTGATGGAATTTTACTTTAACGATGATAGGGTATTGTGTTTCAAGGGTCGAATGGTGCCTAGTGATGATTGGTTGAGGCGTACCATTTTGACTGAAGTTCATGCTAGACCTTCGCCATGTATTCTGGTAGTACCAATGTGTATTGAGGTCTAAAGAATGAATGTTGTTGGGTTGGGTTGTAAAAGGATGTGGCTGATTTTGTTGCTAGATGTATGGTATATCAGCATGTTAAGGCTGAGCATCAATTTTCGTCTGGGTTGTTGCAACCGTTGAGGATTCCAGAGTGGAAGTGGGAGAGGATCACCATGGATTTTGTGTCAGGGTTACCTTTGACACCGACTAAAAATGATTCTATTTGGGTGATTGTAGATCAGTTTATTAAGTGCGCACATTTTCTGCCAGTGCATATGACGTATACCTTGGATAGGTTGGTAGATCTTTATGTTGCTGAAATTAAGAGGTTGCACTGGGTGCCCAAGTTGATTGTTTTGGATAGGGATCCACGGTTTACATCAAGGTTTTGGGGATGTTTGCATCGAGCTTTGGGTACTCGCTTGAATTTCAGTACTTCGTATCATCCTCAGACGGATGGCCTGTCTGAACGTGTGATTTAGATCTTGGAGGATATGTTGAGATGTTTTATTATTGAGTTTCAAGGAACATGAGAATGATAGTTGCCTTTAGTGGATTTTGCGTATAATAACAGTTATCAGGCAAGTATATGAATGGCACTGTATGAGGCCTTGTATGGTAGAAAGTACCATACGCCCTTGTGTTGGGATAAGGCTAGGGAAAAACATGTTTCCATGTTGGATGTGTTGAAAGAAACGAATGAGAAGGTGAAGCTTATTTGTGATCGCTTGAAAACGGTTGTGGATAGACAGAAATCCTATGCGGATTTGAAGCGTAAGGAAGTTGAGTACGCGATTAGTGATAAGGTTTTCTTGAAAGTCTCACATTGGAAGAAGGTGTTGCGCTTTCGGCATAAAAGGGAAGTTGAGTTCGAGGCTTATTAGACTGTATGAGGTGATGGAACACGTAAGCCAGTGGCTTACTGATTGAGATTGTCTCCTGAGTTGGAGAAGATTCGTGAAGCATTTCATGTATCCATGTTGCGAAGGTATCAATCGGATCTATCGCATGTGATGCCAATGGAGGATGTTGAGCTGCGGCCGAATTTATCTTATGATGAGGAAACTATAGAGATCCTTGATTCCAGCAGTAAAGTTCTTTTTGGTAAGATGTTTGAGCTTGTCAAGAAGTTGTGGCGACATAGCAGTGTTGAGGAGGTCGCATGAGAGAGTATGTCAGACACGAGAAACAATTTCTGTATTTGTTTTCGTTGGGTAAATTTTGAGGCTGAAATTTCTTAAGTGGGGGAGAGTTGTAACGCTCCAGTTTTGGGCCTAGGACTTTTCTAGGTGGATTAGATGGTCCGGTGGATTGGATTAGAGGATAAGAGTCAGTTTTGGAATTAATTCGAAATAAATATTTTTGGGTGAGATAAAAATATGGAAAAATATTCTACAATCATTATTTAATATATAGATGATTTTGGTAAAATCAATTTTATAAACGGAAGTTTTGAAAAGTGACATTTCGGGACAGTAATCAAATTGTAAAGTTTTAAAATTGTTTTTAGTGACTGTTTTGTAAAAGGGTCAAAACTTAGAATCTTTAAGGAGCTATTTGGCCAAAGTCTAATATCAGAATTTTCAACTTAAATGGATATTTTTAAAAAGGTTTAAAAGGATTTTAAATAGGCTTGGAGAATTAATTCTATAATTAATTTCTAAAACTATTTTACGTAACTAACTTTCTTAAAAATGATTTTATCTCAAATTCTCTACAGCCAAACACTCTTTTCTACTTCAGTTTTCTAAGGTAATCACTTGATTTTAACATTCTTTTATTTCCAAATGGATTTTTAATGATTTCCTAACAACTTATTTGATTTAATATTGTTTTCTCATGTAAACTCATCTAATTAAGGGGAAAGCCATGGTTAGAGGTGAGCTTCGTTCTTCTCCTCTAATATAAGGTTCTTTACTGCAATTCCCAAGTTATTGATCCTTTATATATGATTTCTAATGGTTTTTAATGATTTAATTATGGAGAAATGGTTAAATCAAGGTTTAATTCATGTATTTGATTGATTTTTGTTATGGATCTATTTTGCTGGGTTCTTGATTTGATTTGAACAAGATTTTGATGTTTTATAATGTTAATAAGTTGATTTTAACATTGGAATCACAAAACTAGGTAAATCTATAATTTTCTAGGTTGTTAGTTATGAGGTTTTGTGGAGTTGTGGATGTTTAATGAATGCTGGAGGTATAAAGATGATGTTAATGTGTTTTTAGATGTTAATTGATGGATTAAGACATTAGGTTTTGGCCGGATTAACTGTGGAAGGTGTTTTATGTTGTTTTCGGTTGTTGTGGATTGAAATTGAGTAGAGTTTGATGAGTATTTGTGTGAATTGATGTTGCTGGGCTGTTGAATGCATTTTGATGCATTGGAACCTCTTTTTTTGTGTGTGGTTAAAGCAAGAGAGGTTGATCCTCAAGCTTGAGGTGAGGTATCGAAAGCTGTAGAGGCTTGGATTCGCATCAGCGATCAGAGTTTTGCATGTCGGTGAATGAGAACGTGATTTACAGATTTTCAAGGGTTTGAAAGTTGTGTTTGGGAGTTTAGATCAAGCTTGAATCGCTGGTCTAAGCTCGAAGTAAAGGATGATTTCTCTTTCGATCTAGGTTTGGCAAATTGGTTTTGATGCACTTGTTTTGATGATTGATTTCTCACTGTTATATGCATGATTTGAGCATGGTTTAATGCTAGAAAATGTTTATAAAATGATGATGATGCATTTGGAAGTAATACATGTTTTGGATAATGTTTTTGAACATTGGTT
Source organism: Hibiscus mutabilis (assembly GCA_019671005.1). Classification (NCBI taxonomy): domain Eukaryota; kingdom Viridiplantae; phylum Streptophyta; class Magnoliopsida; order Malvales; family Malvaceae; genus Hibiscus; species Hibiscus mutabilis. The sequence goes on from CM033719.1 coordinate 43,557,298, forward strand.
AACACATGGTTGATTCATTGGATAAATGGTTTTGATCGGTGCATATGAAAACAATGATTTAATGTTAATAGAACGAATTATATTGGCTAAATGAAAGTGAAATAAATGTTATCAGATATAGTTGGCATGTGATAGGGTTTAAAGTGTACTACAATAAGTTACCTCATTTGTGTCGAGTGGTTAATTGTGCCGTATTCTCCCGCTGGTGGATTACGTATCACAATGGTTGAGGGGTTAAACGTGTCGTTTGCTCCTATTGTAGGTATTATACATCATAACAGTCGAGGGGTTAAATGTGTCGTTTACTCCGGTTATAGATGTATGTGAAGTGGTCGAAGGAACCACTTTGGAAATCCGTGTATCCGATGTGTTTTTGATAAGGAAAGATTCTATTTTTGGGTCACTTGAAAGCTAATATATGTGAATTAATGTATCATGATGGATAAATGTGTTTTATATAATGAGATTTATACATATTTTCTCTTTAAGCTTTGCACTAGGTGTCACGACCCGGATTTTAGGATCCGAGAGTCGGGTTAACTCGAGTGTTGGGTAAAAATAAGGCCTTGGGCATCTTATGGGACTGTTCTATGTGTTGTGGGCTAAAGTTGAGATATTGTTGGAAGGGTTATTTTAGTAAAAGCATGGTTGGATGTTAGGGGGAGGGCTGATGGGTGTTTATTTTTCTACATGTGTAAGGTGAGTGAGGTCACCATTGTGCTTTGTTGCTCTCTTTCCCCTACCCTTATCTCTCACCCAAGTTGAGTGTTAAAGGTAAGATCTTTAAGGTTTTGGGATGTGAATCTCGTTTTGCTTGTTAAGGGAGTTTTAGTTATCTTAGAAGGATCTACCATTCAAGATAAGTTTGGTTTAAAATGGTGGAGGTTGGGTTTTAATGGGGGTTGATAGAGAAGAACGAGAATGGGGAGTTGGGGGCTCCATTCTCTAATTTAGATGTGGTTTTAGCTTCCCAATCTCTCTACTAGTGTTGTGACATGTTTACCATCTATCTTTGTAGTTAGAGAGCTTGGTGAGCGCTCTAAGGCTCAAGGAAAAGAGAAGGTTTGAAGCTAGTAGGATCAAGTTGTTGGTGCTTTTGAGAAGGTTAGTACACTTTCGGTTCCTTTGTTTTCCTACATGTCATAGAGATAATTGCTTGTATGCCATTCTAATGATTTGAGCATGTTTGAATATATTGATGGGGTGTTAATGGCAAAATCCATGATTGTTGTTAAAAGCTTGTAAAACTGGTAGAAATCAACTTAAAACTTCCCCCATAACCTGTAGGTCGAGTTTCAGGGATTACCTTGTCGTTTAGAGTGTGTTAGAGTTGAGTTTCGAACTCCAGACCTGGAAATCTGGGTTCGCGTACTGGTACTGGTGCTTCAGTATCGGTACCCCCTTAAAAGATGAGTCAAGTTGTGAAAGGCGTATCGGTACGGGTCCTCGAGTATCGGTACCCCTTACTTGCTAGGAATTCCAGTAGCGTGTTTGTATACCAGTACGCTATGAAGCGTATCGGTACCATTGTTCCATTACCTGTAGGAGGCTTTCACGTACCGGTACGGGTATGTTAGGGTACCGATACGGATGAGGATCGGTAGGGGTGGTTTAAGTACCATTACCCGGTACCGATATGAAGCCAGGCGTATCAGTACGGCTTAGGGATTTAATTTGTTCAAACCTACATCGAGTATTGGTACCCAAGGTGGAGTACTGGTACCATTAGGAGAGTACCGATACCCATATAGGAGTATCGGTACTCATTGGGCAATTTACCAAAGAAATTTGAGGTTTAGTTTGGGGGTTCCATAATTCGAGGTATAGGTCCTAAAGGGCCCCTAGGGGTGTGAAATGAGTTTTAAAACTGAGAACTGGATGTCCAACCATGAATATGAATAAATGAGAATGAAAAGGAAGATTTATGTGTGAGTAGACCTTATGTTGGTTAAAGTCTTTAATGTATTAATATGATAATAATGAGTTGTGTCGTGCATGCACTTGATTGATGGGATGCGGATGCCCAAGATTGTGTTGCAACACCGTGGTAAGTTAAGGGGATGGAGGTTACCGATGCTATGTGACCCGAGCCTCATCCATATGTGCTCGAGGGATAATTCTGAGCGGGGTGTATGATCTGATGCCGCGTGACCCGATCTCACCCAGGGCGTATGTTTCGATGCTACGTGACCCGGCCTCACCCGAAGTGTATGTATCGATGCTATGTGACCCAACCTCACTCTTGTACAGTATGGTATGGTATGCGGGCTTTGTGAGCCCTTATTTATTGATAATTGAATTAATGTTTGACCATGTGATCCCATGTGCTTAGGCGGTAAGAGTAGCACCATTGATATTCACTTTTGTTCTATCATTGTTGACTACATGCTTATGCTTATGATCTACATGAAGCATAGTGGAATAGAGGTGTATCCAGTGAGTTTTCTAGCTCAACATTTGGAATTGTCATTTCCTTATTGTGGTTATTGGGTTGATGCGTGCTTTACAAGGAGCCATCGGAGTAGGACTTCAGCTCATCGATATGTGAAGAGTACAGTACCTAGATTTGTAGGGGCAATGTATTCATAGGACCCTTATATTTTGTAACTGTAACTCTTATTTACTCATTTCCACATCGAATGCTTTATTAGTATGTTTTAAAATTGGAGCTCCAAAGCAATGTTTGCGAAATTGTATAACTCTTATTATTATTATTACGGTTTATGAAGTATAGATTTGGGCTAAACTCGTTCATAGATTTTGGTTAAATGGGTTTGGGTTTGAGGCCCAATGTGACACCGGGTTTTGGGTGTTATATTTAGTGGTATTAGAGCCTAGGTTTAGCCAGTTCTAGGAATCCTGGGGTATTAAAGTGTCTTAAAAAGGGTGTCTAGTGAATACATGTTCGTAAATCGAAGTCGTACTCATATTAAGACTGAATAACCGATGGAGTAACCTTGTTTGTTAATTGTGCAGTTGAATATGCCTAGAAGAGTTCATGATCCAGAGGAGAGTTGGGGCTCTAGGGAGGAGAGCTTCGATAAGGATTTTATCCCAGAGACTGGAGATAGGTCGGAGAATGAAGGGCACCGAGGAGCAAATTACTTCTCCTATCTGCATAACGCTGGATCGGATAGTGAGGGCTATCTCAAGAACTCTCGCTACCCCTTGAGAAGCCCCAATCGAGATATGGTGCAACATATTTCTTGGGGTCAGGACAAGATAATCTAATCAAGGCGGATCAATGGTTGAGGGATACGCGTTGGATCTTGCATCAAATGGGTTTGGAGCCAAGAGACAAGTTGAAGTGTGTTCTCTCTCTTCTGAAGGAGAATGCTCGTGAGTGGTGGGAGATGGTAGAGTTAGGTTGGTATCCTAACCGACCCACTTGGGATGATTTTCTTGATGAGTTTGAGAAGCAGTATGTTGGAGAGGCCCACATTGATAGTCTACGAGACCGATTTACTCATCTGGTGCAAGGGAATCGACCGGTTTATGAGTATGAGCAAGAGTTCCTACAACTGAGTAGGTATGCTCCAGAGCTTGTTGCCACCGAGAAGATGAAGTGTAAGCAGTTCAGGAAGGGTTTACGGAAAGAGATACAAACGTTTTTGACAGCAGACCCACCCAAGGTGTTCTTAGATTTGGCCGCTAGTGCCAAGTCCCTCGAACAAGTGCAAGGATTGACGTATAGTCAGCTTGGGGACCATACCAATGCAAGTGGAGGAGGTCATTCCCACTCTAATCAGTCTCAGTACTCCTTGAGGAGAAACTGAGGAAACTAGAGTCAGAGAAGGTAGGATCGTAGGTCAGCCTCTGCGGGGCGTAGGAGGCCTAACTCCTTCAGCTATGAGCTCGGGTTCATTTAGAGGATCTTATGCACCGGTATATGCCCAGTGTGGGAGTAAACACCATGGAGAGTGCTATAGAAATGCCAAGGTATGCTATGGGTATGGATCACCAGACCATTTATTGAGGGTCTGCCCTGAGGCTTTGGATGCTACCCCAGTCCAAAATCAGAGGAACTCCTTCGCAGCACATAGGGGTCATGGTTTTGCTAGAGGAGGGGCGAGTCATGTGTCGGGACCCTAGAGTGGCAATACCTTTTAGTCAACAGTGAGAGCTCCTGCGAGACAGTATACGGTTAGGGCACAAGAGGATTGCGAGGCCACCAATGTTATCTTAGGTATGTTCACCTTGTTTTCTGTTCCTATTGTTGCTCTTGTAGATTCAGGGTCTACCCATTCCTACATCCGTAGTGGGTTATCGGAGTAGTGGGGCATACATGTCGAAGATCTTGAGGTGAGAGTTCGTGTGACTAGCCCGTTGTGGTATGATGTGTTAGTTGATAAGGTCTATAGGAGGTGTCTTATAGAGGTCCAAGGTTTAGTGTTCCCTACAGATTTAATGGTACTACCATTCTAGGAGTTCGATGCCATCTTAGGGATGGGTTGGCTTTTCGAACATGATGCCCGTTTGGGTTGTAGGACTAAGAGTTTGAAACTTCATGTTTCGGATGGGTTACGGCTTGTGGCTAGAGGTGAAAGAAATCCATGTTTTCCGAATGTGGTATTAGCTTTGGCAGCTCAGAAGTTGATTCAACAGGGTTGTGAGGTCTTTTTAGCTCATGTAGTAGATACCCGAGTTGAGGGTCCGGTGTTAGAGAATTTTTGGACGGTTAGAGAGTTTGTTGATGTTTTCCCTAAGGAGTTACCCGAGTTACCTCCCGATCGAGAGTTAGAGTTCAGAATTAAGGTAATGCCTGGAACAACACAAGTGTCGATAGCACCGTATCGCATGGCACTCACCGAATTGAGGGAGCTAAAGAGTCAGATTCAAGAGTTTTTAGAAACAGGTTTTATCCGTCCGAGTGTCTCACCTTGGGGTGAACCGGTCTTGTTTGTTAAGAAAACGAATGGGTCAATGAGGATTTGCATTGACTATTGACAGCTTAATAAGGTAACCATGAAGAATCGTTATCCTCTTCCAAGGATCGATGATCTGTTTGACTAGTTAAGGGGTGCTTGCGTGTTCTCGAAGATCGACTTAAGATCGAGCTACTACCAGTTGAGGGTGGTGGAAGAGGATGTTGAAAAGACCACTTTTAGGACACGATATGGACATTATGAGTTCTTGGTGATGCCATTTGGGATTACCAATGCACCTGCAGCTTTTACGGATCTCATGAACTGGATTTTTCAGCCATACCTAGACCAGTTTGTGGTGGTCTTCATAGATGACATCCTAGTGTACTCTCGCTTAGAAGAGGAGCACAACTACCATCTGCGAGTCGTCCTTCAGACGTTGAGAGAGAGGAAGCTTTATGCCAAGTATAGTAAGTGTGAGTTTTGGCTTTCTAAAGTGGCATTCTTGGGTCACATTGTCTCCGCGGATGGAATCCGTATTGACCCCCCAAAAGGTCCAAGCAATAGCTGAGTGGAAACCCCCTAGGAATATTTCGAAAGTTCATAGTTTCCTTGGACTTGCTGGGTATTATAAGTGATTTGTTAAAGGCTTATCTATCATAGCAGAGCCTATGACCAAACTCTTACAGAAATGAGTCCCTTTTGATTGGAATAAGAAAAGACAACATAGTTTCGAACAGTTAAAGACGTATCTTATGGAGTCCCCGGTGTTGACGCAACCCGAACCGGGAAAAGATTATGTAGTTTACAATGACGCCTCATTATGTGGGTTAGGTTGTTTCTTAATGCAAGAGGGTAAGGTTGTGGCTTACGCCTCAAGGCAGCTTAAGCCCCATGAAAATAATTACCCCACACATGATTTGGAATTAGCGGCAGTTATCTTCGCCTTGAAAATTTGGAGACACTACCTTTACAGGGAAAAATGCTACATTTATACAGACCACAAAAGCTTGAAATACCTCCTCACCCAAAAAGAGTTGAATCTGAGGCAAAGAAGATGGATTGATTTGTTGAAAGACTATGACTGCATCATAGAGTATCATCCCAATAACGCCAATGTGGTGGCTGATTCTTTGAGCTGGAAGTCTATGTCAGATTTGAGAGCGATGTTCGCTATGTTAAGGATGACCGAGGATGGAGGGTTGCTAGCTGAACTTCGTGTGGAACCTACCTTGATACAAGAGATAAGAAAGATGTAAGTTATGGACGAAGACCTTATGGCCAAAATTGAATCAGTTCAAAGAGATGAAGAATCTGATTTTGGGATACGGGATGGTGGATTTTTGTATTTCAAGGGCCGATTATGTGTTCCAGCTTTGGAAGACCTCCAGGATCGTATCCTTAGAGAGGCACACTGTAGTCCATATACGGTTCATCCCGAGGTAACAAAATGTATAAGGATCTTCGATCCTTCTATTGGTGGCCAAGCATGAAGAGGGATATATCCGAGTTTGTAACCAAGTGTCTTGCATGTCAGCAAGTAAAGACGGAGCATCAGGTTCCTTCGGGGTTGCTTTAGCCCATTCAGATTCTTCAATGGAAGTGGGACAGGGTGACAATGGATTTTTTTACGGGTTTACCGTTGACACAAAGGAAGCATGAAGCGATTTGGGTGATAGAGGATCGTTTGACCAAGTCTGCTCATTCCATACCTGTGCGTGTGGATTTCACCCTTGAGCGATTAGACAGATTGTATACCAAGGAGATTGTAAGGCTGCATGGAGTACCGTTATCGATTATATCGGATAGGGATCCTCGCTTCACTGCTAGGCTTTGGAAGAAGATTCATCAGGCTTTGGACACCAAGTTGCATTTTAGTATGGCCTTTCATCTACAGACCGATGGCCATTTCGAGCGAGCCATCCAGATCTTGGAGGATATGCTCCAGTGTTGTGTTATTGATTTTGACAAGAGTTGGGAGGAGCAGTTACCGCTGATTGAGTTCGCCTACAACAACAGTTTTCAGTCGAGCATCAAAATGGCTCCCTTTGAGGCGTTGTATGGGCTTAAGTGTAGAACCCCTCTTTGTTGGACATAGCTTAACGAGAGAAGAATTCTAGGGTCAGAATTAATCAGAAAAATGGAAGAAAAGGTTCAGATCATCAAGGAAAGATTGCAAGCGGCTTTTGATCGTCAAAAGGCCTACGCAGACTAGAAACACAAGCATGTTGAGTATAAGGTTGGTGATAGGGTTTTTCTCAAGGTGTCGCCGTGGAAAAGAGTCATCCGCTTTGGGCGGAAGGGCAAGTTGAGCCCAAGACTTATTGGACCCTACGAGATCATTGAGCGAGTCAGACCTGTAGCTTACTGATTAGCTCTACCCCTAAGATGGCACGTATCCATAATGTGTTCCACGTATTGATGTTAAGGTGTTACCATTCGGATCCTTCGCATGTGGTTTCATTTGAAGATATTGAGGTTAGTCTTGACTTGACATATAAAGAGGAACCAATAAGAGTTCTTGACAGAAGGTTTAACGAGCTTCGCAACAAATGTATACCCTTGGTAAAGATGTTATGGAGGAACCACGGAGTCGAAGAGGCCACGTAGGAAGTCGAAGAGGACATAGAGCTACTTTACCCGTATCTATTTCTTAAAGGTAAATTTCTAGGACATAATTTTCTTAAGGGAGGGGAGAGTTTTCACGACCCGAATTTTAGGATCTGAGAGTCAGGTTAACTCGAGTGTTGGGTCAAAAATAAGGCCTTGAGCATCTTATGGGACTGTTCTATGTGTTGTGGGCTAAAGTTGAGATATTGTTGGAAGTGTCATCTTAGTAAAAGCATGGATAGATGTTAGGGGGAGGGTTGATGGGTGTTTATATTTTTGCATGTGTAAGGTGAGTGAGGTCCCCATTGTGCTTTGTTGCTCTCTTTCCCATACCCTCATCTCTCACCCAAGTTGAATGTTAAAGGAGGTAGGATCTTTAAGGTTTTGGGGTGTGAATCTCGTTTTGCTTGTTAAGGGAGTTTTAGTTAGCTTGGAAGGATCTACATTCAAGGTAAGTTTGGTTTAAAATGGTGGAGGTTGGGTTTTAATGAGGGTTGATGGAGAAGAACGAGAATGGGGAGTTGGGGCTCCATTCTCTAATTTAGATGTGTTTTTAGCTTCCCAACCTCTTTACTAGTGTTGTGAAACGTTTACCATCTATCTTTGTAGTTAGAGAGCTCGGTGAACACTCTAAGGCTCAAGGAAAAAGGGAAGGTTTGAAGCTGGTAGGATCAAGTTGTTGGTGCTTTTGAGAAGGTTAGTACACTTCTGGTTCCTTTGTTTTCCTGCATATCATAGAGATAATTGCTTGTATGCATTCTATTGATTTGAGCAAGTTTGAATATCTTGATGGGGTGTTAATGGAAAAATCCATGATTGTTGTTAAAAGCTTGTATAAAACTAGTAGAAATCAACTTAAAACTTCCCCCATAACCTGTAGGTCGAATTTTAGGGATTACCTTGTTGTTTAGAATGTGTTGGAGTTGAGTTTTGAACTCCAGACCTGGAAATCTGGGTTCGCGTACCGGTACTGGTGCTTTAGTATCGGTATCCCCTTAAAAGATGAGTCAAGTTGTGAGACGCGTACCGGTACGAGTCTTCGAGTATCGGTTCCCCTTGCTTGCTAGGAATTCCAGTAGCATGTTCACGTACCGTACTCTATGAAGCGTATCGGTACCACTATTCCATTGCCTGTAGGAGGCTTTCGCGTACCTGTACGGGTAGGTTAGGGTACCGGTACGGATGAGGATCTGTACGGGTGGTTTAAGTACCATTACCCGGTACCGATACGGAGCCAGACGTATCAGTACAGCTTGAGGATTCAATTTGTTCGAACCTACATCGAGTATTGGTACCCAAGGTACATTACCGATACCATTAGGGGAGTATCGATACCCATATTGGAGTATCGGTACTCACTGGACAATCTGCCCAAGAAATTTGAGGTTTAGTTTAGGGGTTCCATTGTAACACCCTTAACGTATACTCGTAGTACGAATACACATTGAGGATATCACAATATTATTTAACAAAGTTCTAGACTTGTAATTTTTTTTAAACATCTGACATAAAACTAGTTTATAAAATAACCCTTTCTCGACTTTCGAGGTATTCATAGCCTATTTGCAGAATGCTAGTTTTGACCCTGAATTGGTTTACAAAACATGTTATTCAGCTATTAAAATAAGTATGTAACTCAGGGTGAAAACTAGGTACATTACCTAGGCCCTTTCTTGAATATAAAATCGTTACGCTATAAACGATAAATAAAATGTTACCCGATTAAATATCATCACCGGTAATACTTTAACCATACGAATAATTCATATTTATTTGACTATTAATCAAACTTATACCTTTAAAACAACTAACGAATAAATTGATACATGCCCACCAGAGAATATCATAAATTATAATGTCTTACTAATGTTTGGCAGATTGCAGCTTGATCAACATGCTTGACTCCTATTCCGGTAAGTTTCCAATGACCTACGTGTGAAACAACACACGCTAAGTATTCACTTAGTAAGGCAAAGCATATAAGGTTATCAAATAACTGACATGAACATAATTCAAGGCTTTTTTATATCTAGCTTATCTAAGTATAACTGATAAATTACTTGTATTAAATTCATAATGTTTATTTGGCATACTTTAACATGCTTCTCATAGCATAGTATAACCAGTTTCTATGGCATTTCATGGAAAACTTTATCATAATTCTAATTCTTTGCCTAACATATCAAACAAAGAAATATAGATATTACTGAGCTTAACATAATCGATAAAATACTGATCTTACAAAAAATATAGAGATATACAGAGAGTACGAAGAACCTGTTATTTCTTGTACTTAGTACAAAACTTTGCAAAAAACTTAGCACATAACGAAATTTGCCAAGCTCACTAGCTCGATTACCTGTACTTTTATTAATCTTTTAAATTTGCCCAAAGTATACTTTATGAGACCTTAGGTACGCGAGTCATCTGAAATATGACACCGTAGTGCTAGACGAAACAGACAAATGAGTACGTACTCGAGGACACTCTTTGCTCCTCATATAATCAAGGACGCTCTTTGCTCCTCATATAAGCACCTTTTTAGTGCACTTAGCACCATGGGCTTAGATTCCAAGGTGGATGTGACACCGTAGTAATCACAAAATAGACAGATATCAGAACATAATGATGTAGCTGCTAAGACTCTATGGCATGCCAACTATACCAAGGACTCCCACTTTGTAATACTTGGGCATACAAATATATGTATATCACGATCAGAAGTTATCATATCAAATGTCATCAATAAATCATAATGGCAGCTCATAACCCAGATAATATCAGGTATATTATAACAAAGATATCTATCAGAACATTAAGAATGTATTATACATATTACTTGCTCTTACCATATTCAAATAACATATCAGTTATAGTGACTATCATAAGATTTCACAGATAAGTTCTCATTCTTAAAACAATATGTTATTCAAGCCATATTAGCTTATTTATTAAGAAAAACTTTATAGTTAGTGATCATGTATCAAACACATCACTTATTCTTAATTTTTTTATGAATATAACATATTATAAATAATTCTTTAGTCATATGTTAGGAACATTGTCCCCACATTGCTCGCCATATTACATACCACATTTAAATAGTAGAACATAACTTCAACATATATCATATCATGCATTCATAAATAAGGTTGGCTTATCGCAAGCCTCCTTTTATCACATGCATAATTAAGTAATAATTAAGGCACTCACCTTGGCCACTTAACACAATGCCTCACTATGTCCTAGTTCGATCCTTTCTTTCATAGTACCTCGAACCTTCTTTGATTCGGGCTTGACTTCATTAATCACATGAATAAAATAAAATATTTGTTAGATTCAAATCTAACAATACCTTAGACATGTTGTCTAATATAATAATTCGGATATAAAATTTCCAAATATTTTCTTTTTTTTCCTTGTACTATTCAAAAACTCATTATGGTCTTTAGTGACCAATTTGAACTTACATTAACTCTTCCAAACTTGCTAACTAACATTTAAATACAAAATGTTTCAAATTCCATTTTTTTGACAGTTTGCGCTACCTTCAAATATTTACTTGTATAGGGTAGAATACATACTGGATCTCAATTTCCTTTCTACCGTAGAAACTAGATTCAATAAAGGTTCTAAAAGTATAAGCCACATAAATTAATAAACTCTACAAAAATCATGAAAATTCCTTACATTCACGTCATAGAGCTGTCTAAGTAGAAATTGCTCTGTAATTTTTCTGACCTTCATTCGATTAAAAATTCATATCTTTTAACTCGAAACTCGAAATCAGTTTTCGTTGGTTGGAAACGAAACTAGACTAACAAATCTTTACAACGGTATAAAATTCATCATCTAACCATTTTTGTAGAATTTATGGCGAATTTTAAAACTTACTGCCATATTTCAAATTCCAACATAACTATCCATGAATAACTTCTAATTTACACCAACTTCTCCTTATTTCTCTACTTGTTAATTTAGTCCCATCACTTTACTTCAAATGGCTAGAATAAATCTTGTATTCATATGTTCTCTTTACAACCTTCATTAAAATAAGCTTAAACCGTTACTCTTCTAATTTTTCTTGATTTGTCAAAATGGTCATCAAATTTCCAATATAAGGATTCAAGCTTCTTAACTTTGCAAATTAGTCCTCAAATCAAAATTATTACATTAATTCCATCATTTAAAAAATTTAGATTTAATCCTTCTACATATCCTCTTTGCCGAATAGACCATTCAAGTTTGACAAATTGTCAAAATGGCCACTAATGCGACTAATCATCGATTTAGCATTCTAACTTCATTTACATGTCTCTAAAATCATTAATAATATAGATACACATCAAATTCATAAAAATCAGATATGGTCGCTTAATTTTAAAGCTTTCCAAAATGGTCCCTATGTATTTAACTTAGGGTTTTGCTTCCAAACAACAAATCAAGCTTACAGAGCATTAATCCAACAACACAAACCCTAAGTTAAACTTGAATCTATAAACCCTAGTCTTCTCTATACAAACCAAAATATGTAGGGTTTAAATCCCAACTCAATAACATGATTCTAACATCATACAAGCATGATTCTAACTTAAAATCAACCATGGATTCATAAAATCATAAAAGCCTCAAATTGTTCATAAACCCTAATTTCTTCCTCATATCAAATCTCATCAACCAAGCAAGTATTATATGAATTATTTACATCAAAATATAGAGCTCGAAGAGTAGAACAACTTTGTAGTTCGAAAGATTACATGAAAACTAAGATTCGGGGCTTAAATAGAGCTTGTAAATTTTTTCTCTTCTTTTTCTCTTCACAACGGTTTTGGAGGGCGTTTGGCTGATAATTTCTTCATATTTCATGTATTTAAGACACTTGAATTATGAAAAAAATGAATTTTTAATTTAATAAATTCTACTTTCCAAAAATACCCTCAAACTAGATCTATATTTCTAATTTGTCATTTTGTAACATTCCAACTAGACTTAGTTGGATTCTAATCAGCCACTATTCATGAATAAAAGAAATCTCAAAATTCCTTCCATGTCCCTTTTCGATAAAATGACCAAAATGCCCTTTACCGATCAACTCATTCACAAAATTGCCATTCCATGTCATTTCAATCGATTTAAATTTTTCCTGATCTTTTTAACATCCAAATATTCATAAAATGATATTTTATGACTTTTCTAAGGTCCATGGAACTATCTCTGAAATTTTAGCTCGATCCGATTATCAGAACATTTTTTCAAACTTTATCGTTTTATAGCCATTAATACAAAGTCTGTACGAAAAATCCGGGTAACATGGAAACATCGTTCTTGGGGGTAAACTATTCATTTAAGGGATCAAAATACATAACTTTTGAAAATTACACTTTGATCCCTAAACTTTTCCAAAGTTTATACTTTAGCCACAAAACTTTCAAAATTTATATTTTGGTCACTAGCCAAAAATTGGGATATTACAATTCTCTTCCCTTAAGAAAATTCGTCCTCGAATTTTCAACACGTACCTGGTTCAAAAAGGTGAGGAAGCTCCTTTCTCATATCTTCTTTTCTTTCCCAAGTCATTTCCTCAACTTTACGATTTCGTCAAAGAACTTTAACAAGCGAAATTGACTTATTTCCTTAGTTCTTTGACTCCATGTTTTATCATCTTTGCCTTATCTTTAACTTCTTTAATTTGCTTAGGGATGACTACATCTCGATCCTTTGAATTCAATCACACATGCCTTTAACATATCCTCCAAAATCTAAATAGTTCGCTCTGATTGTCCATCTATTTGAGGATGAAAAGCTGTGCTAACATTGAGTCTAATGTCCAAGGTTCTATGTAAAGACTTCCAACATTTTAAAGTAAACCTCGGATCTCTATTAGATACTATCGAGGCTGGTACTCCATGTAGTTGAACTATTTCCTTAATATACAACTCAGCATACTTATCCCTAGAGTAATCTGTTCGAACAGGGATAAAGTGTACTAACTTAGTCAATCTATTACCAATCACCTAGATTGAATCTTTGTTATTCGATGTCAAAGATAGTCTTAATACAAAATCCATTGTCACTCGTTCTCATTTCCACTGAGAAATAAAAATCAGTTATGATAATTCAGAAGGTACCTGAAGTTCTGCTTTTACTTGTTGACATGTCAGATATTTAGAAATAAACTCAGTTATAACTCTTTTAATGCTTGGCCACCAATATCGACTCTTTAAATCTTGATACATCTGGTTTCCACCTGAATGTACAATCAAAGGACTATAACGTACCTCGAAGATAAGTTGTTTCTTCAATTCTTCATCGTTTGAAAACAAAGATTTTTTCCTCGATAATACAAGCATCCATCAAATTAACTTTAAAGTCTCCGGTTTCACCTTTTTCCACTTATTTTAACCTTAACAAACAATTCTCATCATTTCTCTAAAAATCTTTTATTCAATTTAATATAGTAGACTTTATTCTTAACTCGGAAATCAAAGCGCCATCTTCTTTTAATGCCCGTCTCGCATTCATAGCTCTTAAGGCAACAAATGTCTTTCGACTGAAGGCATTAGCTACCACATTAGCTTTTCTTGAATGATAGTCAATGATCACATCATCATCCTTAAGAATCTTGATCCACCTTTTTTTTGCCTCGGGTTCAACTCTTTTTTAGTTAATAGACACTTTAAACTTCTATAATATGTGTAAATATAGCATCATTTACCATATAAATAATGACGTTGTATCTTTAAAGCAAATACAACCATTGCTAGCTCCAAATCATGAGTAGGATAATTCCTCTCATGCGCCTTAAGTTGTCTCGAAGCATAGGCCATTACTTTTCCTTCTTACTTAAGTATACTTTCCAAACCTTTATGAGAAGCATCATTATAAACCACATAATCTTTGCCTGATTCTGGTTGTACTAATACCGGGGGTTTTATTAATATCTTTTTTAATGTCTCAAAGATTCATTGGCACTTATCTGTCCAACAGAATGCCATATCTTTCCTTAATAGCTTGGTCAGTGGGGAGGCAATCATCGAGAAATTCTTTACAAACTTTCGATAATAAACAACAAGTCCCAAGAAACTTCAAACCTCGGAAACTTTCTTCAGGGGTTTCCATTCAACTATAGTTGGTACTTTCTTGGGATTTAGTCTTATTTCTTCTGCCAAAACCATATGACCAAGAAAAGCAACTTCCAGCAACCAAGATTTACACTTCGACAGCTTAGCATATAACTTTTTTTCTCGAAGAGTCTGAAGAACAATACGAAGATATGCATCATGTTCTTCCTCTATCTTCGAATTGAATATCTTTTCCTTTCAAGTATGCATAAGACTTATGTCGATCATCAGTCTTTTTAAGATTATCTTGTATAATCTTTACTTTTTATTCCATTTCTTGTAATAGATCTGACTTAATTAATTTATGATCTTCAACTCAGACCAATTTAATAGTGATTTACACTTTCGACCATAGAGAGCTTCGCAGGGTTCCATCTGTATACTTTCTTGATAACTATTATTATAAGCAAATTCTACTAATGGCATATATCTTTTCCATGATCTCGAACTCAATTATACAAGCTCATAACATATCCTCAAGAAATCTTTCACAGACCTTCGATCATAACCAATAAGTCTTAAGAAAATACAAACCTGTGTAATAGTTTTTGGAAAATTTCCCACTCCACAATGACAGTATATTTTAGGATCGACTCAGATCCCTATAGCTGAAGTAATATGACCTAAGAAAGCTATTTTTAATAACCAAAACTCACATCAAGTCTTTCTAGTTCAGGTTAATTGATAATCCTAATAGAAAATATATCATATCCTTTTTCTTATTTCCTTTCATAAATAATCACTACATGGTCGTAAAGAACTATCTTCCTTCTTTACAAATAATTCCGGAGCTTCTCACAATAGCACACTGGATTGATTATAACTTCAGTCTAACAATTCTTACAGCTGAGCTTTCACCTCTTTTAATTCCTTCTAGGAAATTTTCCAAGTCACTTCTATTGTAAGTACTACTCTGTGGCATTAGTCCACCAAAATACAAACATGTTCCCTTAGTAACAATATTACTTTTTCTGAATTTTCAATTTTCATATCTTTCAGACCTTCCAATATGATTTTTATCATCCTTTAACTTCAGATAAGTAGTCATCAATTCACCTTTACTATAAAATTTAGGGTACTCAGAAACTTAAACTTTTAACAATCAATGCCCTAACAAATACAGATACTGGAGGTTAAAACCTCTCATGTATTTCTTCTAATATGTAAAATAGTATTCCCTGCTCTTGTGCTTGTGCTCCCTGCTGTACAAGTAGCTCAGCCAAGTCAGAAGTCGAGAACAGTACATACTTTACTTCATTTATACTACTACGTGTCTCTTTCTGACCCCAAGCATTTATATTTCTCAAGTAAAGATACTTATTCTTCTTCTTACTTCTTCATATCTGAATATCTTAATTTATCAAAGATATTCTTAACATCATTTAATCATAAACTTACAGTCCTACGACTGTCTTTTACCTTGAAATGTGGCCCTTACTATCTAAATTTCTTTGTAACTTATGCTGTTATAAACATAAGTGTATATATAGATGCTAAGGACTAACATCTTATAATTACTACATCATCTCCTTACAATGCAGATAACTCAACCCAAACTAAAGTTGATTACAATACTTATTTCACTTCATTGTACTCACTATGGGTCCTTTATTGACCTCTGAAATTCGTCGATTGACGAAATCCGATAATGTCTTACTTTCCTTGCTATAATCTTATTCTATCCTATACTAACGAGGAGCAGCTTCAAGTCATACAATCAACACATCAGTAATATGACATTCTAGGGGCATGTATTTACTGACAACTTATAACAAACTTGGTTTAGCATCCAGAACTGGCTAAACCTGTAGCTCTGATACCACTAAATATTACACCCATAACGTATACTCGTAGTACGAAAACACATTGAGGATGTCACAATATTATTTAACAGAGCTCTAGACTTGTAATTTTTTTAAACATCTAACATAAAACTAGTTTATAAAATAACCCTTTCTCGACTTTCGAGGTATTCATAGCCTATTTGTATATTGCTAGTTTTGACCTTGAATTGATTTATAAAACCTGTTAGTCAGCTATTAAAATAAGTATGTAACTCAGGGTGAAAACTAGGTACATTACCTAGGCCCTTTCTTGAATTTAAAATCGTTACGCTATAAACGATAAATAAAATGTTACCCGATTAAATATCATCACCAGTAATTCTTTAACCATACGAATAATTCATATTTATTTGACTATTAATCAAACTTATACCTTTAAAACAACTAACAAATAAATTGATACATTCCTACTAGAGAATATCATAAATTAGAATGTCTTACTGATGTTTGGCAGATTGCAGCTTGATCGACATGCTTGACTCATCTTCCGGCAAGTTTCCAATAACCTACGTGTGAAACAACACACGCTAAGTATTCACTTAGTGAGGCAAAGCATATAAGGTTATCAAATAACTGACATGAACATAATTCAATGATTTTTTTTATATCTAGCTTGTCTAAGTATAACTGACAAATTACTTGTATTAAGTTCATTAGGTTTACTTGACATACTTCAACATGCTTCTCATAGCATAGTATAACCAGTTTCTATGGCATTTCATGGCAAACTTTATCATAATTTTAATTCTTTTCCTAACATATCAAATAAAGAAATATAGATATTACTAAGCTTAACATAATCGAGAAAATACTAATCTTACAAAATATATAGAGATATACAGAGAGTACGAAGAACATGTTATTTCTCGTACTTATTACCAAAACTTTGCAGAAAACTTAGCACATAACAGAATTTGCCAAGCTCACTAGCTCGATTACCTGCACTTTTATTAATCTTTTAAATTTGCCCAAAGTATACTTTATGAGACCTTAGGTACGTGAGTCATCTGAAATATGACACCGTAGTGCCAGACGTAACAGACAGATGAGTACGTACTCAAGGACTCTCTTTGCCCCTCATATAATCAAGGACACTTTTTGCTCCTCATATAAGCACCTCTTTAGTGCACTTAGCACCATGGGCTTAGATTCCCAAGATGGATGTGACACCGTAGTAGTCACAAAACAGACAGATATCAGAATAGAATGATGCAGCTGCTAAGACTCTATGGCATGCCAAATATACCAAGGACTCCCACTTTGTAATACTTGGGCATACAGATATATGTATATCATGATTAGAAGTTATCATATCAGATGTCATCAATAAATCATAATGGCAGTTCATAACCCAAATAATATCGGGTATATTATAACAAAGATATCTATCAGAGCATTGACAATGTATTATACATATTACTTGTTCTTACCATATTCAAATAACATATCAGTTATAGTGACTATCATAAGATTTCACAGATAAGTTCTCATACTTAAAACAATATGTTATTCAAGCCATATTCGCTTATTTATTAAGAAAATTTTTCCAGTAACTAATCATGTATCAAACACATCACTTATTCTTAATTTTTTATGAACATAACATATCATAAATAATTCTTTAGTCATATGCTAGGAACATTGTCCCCACATTGCTCGCCATATTACTTACCACATTAAACAGTAGAACATAACTTCAACATATATCATATCATGCATTCATAAATAAGGTTGGCATATCGCAAGCCTCCCTTTATCACATGCATAATTAAGTAATAATTAAGGCACTCACCTTGGCCACTTAACACAATGCCTCACTAAGTCCTTGTTCGATTTTTTCTTTCATAGTACCTCGAACCTTCTTTGATTCGAACTTGACTTCATTAATCACATGAATAAAATAAAATATTTGTTAGATTCAAATCTAACAATACCTTAAACATGTTGTCTAATATAATCATTTGGATATAAAATTTCCAAATATTTTCCTTTCTTCATTGTACTGTTCAAAAACTCATTATGGTCTTTAGTGACCAATTTGAACTTCCATTAACTCTTCCAAGCTTGCTAACTAACATTTAATACAAAATGTTTCAATTTCCATTTTTTGATAGCTTGTTCTACCTTCAAAGATTTACTTGTACAGGGCAGAATACATACTGTATCTCAATTTCCTTTCTATCGCAAAAATTAGATTCGATAGCTGTTCTAAAGGTATAAGCCATAGAAATTAATAAAATCTACAAAAATTATGAAAATTCCTTACATTCACGTCACAGTGCTGTCCAAGTAGAAACTGCTCTGTAATTTTTTTGACCATCATTTGATTAAAAATTCATATATTTTAACTCGGAACTCGAAATCAGTTTCTGTTTGTTGAAACGAAACTAGACTAACAAATCTTTACAACGATATAAAATTCATTATCTAACCATTTTTGTAGAATTTATGGCTAATTTTAAATCTTACTGCCATAACTCTAATTCCAACATAACTTTCAGTGAATAAATTCCAATTTACACCAACTTCTCCTTATTCTCTACTTGTCAATTTAGTCCCATCACTTCCTTCAAATGGCTAGAATAAAGCTTGTATTCATATGTTCTATTTACATCCTTCATTAAAATAAGCTTAAACCTTTACTCCTCTAATTTCTCTTGATTTGTCAAAATGGTCATCAAATTTCCAATATAAGGATTCAAGCTTCTTAACTTTGCAAATTAGTCCTCAAATCAAAATTATTACATTAATTCCATAATTTTAACAAAAAAAATCGGGTTTACTCCTTCTACATATCCTCTTTGCCGAATAGACCATTCAAGTTTGACAAATTGTCAAAATGGTCACTAATGCGATTAATCATCGGTTTAGCATTCTAACTTCATTTTCATGTCTCTAACACCATTAATAATATAGATACACATCAAATTCATAAAATCAGATCTGGTCCCTTTACTTTAAAGCTTGTTGAAATGGTCCCTATGTATTTAACTTAGGGTTTTGCTTCCAAACAACAAATCAAGCTTACTAGATATTTAATCCAACATCATAAACCCTAAGTTAGACTTATATCCATAAACCCTAATCTTCTCTATACAAACCGAAATATGTAGGGTTTAAGTCCCAACTCAATAACATGATTCTAACATCATACAAGCATGATTCTAACTTAAAATCAACCATGGATTCATACAATCATAAAAGCCCCAATTTGTTCATAAACCCTAATTTCTTCCTCATATAAAATCTCATCAACCAAGCAAGTATTCTATGAATTATTTACATCAAAAGATAGAGCTCGGAGAGTAGAACAACTTTGTAGTTCGAAAGATTACCTGAAAACTGAGATTCATGGCTTAAATTGAGCTTGTAAAACTTTTCTCTTCTTTTTCTCTTCACCACGGTTTTGGAGGGTGTTTGGCTGATAATTCCTTCATATTTCATGTATTTAAGACACTTGTATTATGAAAAAAATGAATTTTTAATTCAATAAATTCCACTTTCCCAAAATACCCTCCAACTATATCTATATTTCTAATTTGCCACTTTGTAACATTCCAATTAGACTTAATTTGATTCTAATCAGCCACTATTCATGAATAAAAGAAATCTCAAAATTCCTTCCATGTCCCTTTTTGGCAAAATGACCAAAATGCCCTTTACCAATCAACTTATTCACAAAATTGCCATTCCATGTCATTTCAATCGATTTAAAATTTTCCTGATCTTTTTAACATCCAAATATTCATATAATTATATTTTATGACTCTTATAAGGTCCATGTAACTATCTCTAAAATTTTAGCTCGATTCTATTATTGGAATATTTTTTGAACTTTTTCGCTTCATAGCCATTAATACAAAGTCCGTACGAAAAATTTAGGTAACAGGGAAACGTCTTTCTTGGGGGTAAACTATTCATTTAAGGGGTTAAAATACATAACTTTTGAAAATTAAACTTTGATCCCTAAACTTTTCCAAAGTTTATACTTTAGCCACAAAACTTTCAAAATTTACATTTTGGTCACTAGCCAAAAATTGGGATATTACATCCATAATTTGAGGTATAGGTCCCAACGGGTCCATAGGGGTGTTAAATTAGTTTTAAAACTAAGAACTGGATGTCCAACCCCGTATATGAATAAATGAGAATGAAAAGAAAGATTTATGTGTGAGTAGACCTTATGTTGGTTAAAGTCTTTAATGTATTAATATGATAATAATGAGTTGTGCCGTGCGTGCACTTGGTTGACGGGATCCGGATGCCCAAGATTGTGTTGCAACACCATGGTAAGTTAAGGGGATGAAGGTTATCGATGCTATGTGACCCAGGCCTCATCCATATGTGCTCGAGGGATAATTTCAAGCAGGGTGATTGATTCGATGTTGCGTGACCTGGACTCACCCAATTTGTATGTTCCAATGCTACATGACCCGGCCTCACCCGGAGTGTATATACCGATGCTATGTGACCCGGCCTCACTTCTGTACGATATGTATGGTATGGTATGCGAGCTTTGTGAGCCCTTATTTATTGATAATTGAATTGATGCTTGACCGTGTGATCCCATGTGTTCAGGCGATAAGAGTAGCGCCATTGATATTCACTTTTGTTCTATCATTGTTGACTACATGCTTATGTTTATGATCTGCATGAAGCATTGTAGAATAGAGGTGTATCCACTGAGCTTTCGAGCTCAGCGTTTAGATTTGTCATTTCCTTACATAGGTTATTGGGTTGCTGCGTGCTTTACAATGAGCCATCGGAGTAGGACTTCAGCTCATCGATATGTGAATAGTACAGTAGCTAGATTTGTAGCAGCAATGTATTCATAGGACCCATATATTTTGCAACTATAACTCTTATTTACTCATTTCTATATGAATGCTTTATTAGTATATTTTAAAATCGGAGCTCCAAAGCAACATTGGCGAAATTGTATCTCTTATTATTATTATTATTATGGTTTATGAAGCATGGATTTGGGCTAAACTCGTTCATATATTTTGGTTAAATGGGTTTGGGTTTGAGGCCCAATGTGACACCGGGCTTTGGGTGTTACACTAAGATTGAATGCATGGGAAGACTTAAGTTGAGGTATCTATGATGATGTATAATGTGATTTATACATGTTTGCTCTTTAAGCTTTGCATTGTGTTGGAATGCATGTGAAGACTTAAATAGAGGTATGCATATGTGATTATGCATGTGAAATCATGATATGTGATTACATATGGTTTTAAGCATGTTTTGAAATGATTAAGTGCATGGAAAGCAAGGCATGATGTTTAACATGACATTTTTGAAATGAGGATAATTTCAATTGATGTTTGAAATGATGTGTTGAAGTGATGGTTTTAAAAGTAGTTTGGAAAAGGTTTGGAAACCGGTTTTGAAATACATTGATGTGGCTTTGTTTTTGAGCGATTCTTAATACGCATTATATACTTACGCTCTCTTTTTCCATCAATGCAGATAAGTAAGGTTCAGAGGCAGCAAGCAAGCAAGGGGAAAATCCAAGAGCTTTGAACAAACTCTAGTATGGTTTTGGAATTAGACTTGTAGTAATAAAGGCAATATGGTCAATTGTTGTTCGGGGAGGGTTGTTTGCTAAACTCCCTAATCGTGCAAGTTTTAAATGTTGCTTTGGACTTATATGTGGCTTTATATGTTTGGAATTGCGTTGGATTTATGTTTTGGATATTGAGTAGGAAGCATGCCTATAGGTGTTTGAATGTTTGAGTAGGTTGGTTTGAGCTGCTTCAAAATGCTAGTATGATTGATTAAAGTATGCCTTGTGGATGCACGGTGTTTAGGTAAGTGTTGGATGTGTTTAGAGTTAGCCAAAGTGTCATATGTTGTACCTAGAGGTCATTACAGGCCTTCGCGTACCGGTACGAGTACCCGAGGATCGGTATGCTAGGTCTGAAACGGCTCCATTTTGAGGGTAAAATGCACAGGGGTAATGGTACGGTTAGCCGAGTATCGGTACACCCCTTGATTTTTGTACATCAGAACCGGTACACGGGTTTGAGTACTGGTACGACCCCCTTCATTTTACAGTGCCGTACCGATATGCGGGGTACCGTATCGGTACGTATTGTGGTTACTGGAATGTGTGGTTTTGTAGGAAAAAAGGGGGATTGGTACAAGAACTATGCCGTATCGGTACGGGTTGCTTACGCACCATATCGGTACGGTGGCTAGTGTATCGGTACGCTTGGCGGTTAAGTTTGTTAAGACGTATCCCGTATCGGTACGCATTGCTGTTTTCTTAGTGTTTTGGCCTGCTGAAGTTTATGAATGTGTAATATTGTCCCCGAATGTTATATATGCAATTAAATGAGTTTGAACGATTATTTTAAGTTGAAATTTAACCAGAATGCATGAAACATGACTATTGGAGAGTTGGTAACTTTGGATTTAAATAAGTCCTTATAATTTTTTGAAATTGTAAACTGATCCCTGGAGTACATTCTTGATCAATTGGATGTCAATTCGACGGCCGATTGAGTTGTAAATTTCCCCGCTGCCAGCATGATCATCTTAGGATTTAATTACGCATTTAGAAAAGATTAAAAAATAGACCGGTTTAGGTTATTAGTACGGGTTTGCTTCGGCAAACCTAATATAGTCCTTTTAGCTCAGTTTCGGCAAACCTAATATAGGCCTTTTAGCTCGGTTTCGGCAGTATCATAGTTTAATCACTAATTTTATCCGGGGCATTGACCCATCTTTTACATTTTTGCAAATTATTATAATAATGGGCTATTGATAATATTATCCTATTAATATTACCTTATAATTAATTATATTAGTATTGCCATATATAATATTAATTGTTATTGCTTATTATTATTGTTAGTACCTTTAATTTTGGGTATATTTTTGGCCCGATGTGATGTTTTTATACGTTTGTTATCACAGGTTATAAATGTTACTATAATATGTTATTGTATGTTATTATTATCGTATCATTATTATAATAATTAATGTTATTATGTGTAATGGATTATTATTATTATTATAGTACTAACGATAAACTATTATTATTAATACTAAAAGAATACTGAAACAGATATACAAATAAAGTAGCCCATTTTATATTAAAGAATCCATTTACAATTGAATTTAAAAAACCCAAAAAATATTACATATGTTTGGCACGATAAGGCCCAAATCCTAATCTGCCCTAATTATAGAAACCATAATAGCTTATGTTTTCATTTACGTGCAGCCGCTCCTTAGTCATCAGATCTAAATTAGATCTGACGGTCCAGATATTCTAAAAGAAAACCCTAGTTAGGGTTACATTATCTGTCTTGCGCCGCACCCTTTACAGCCATTAGATCAAAACTCATCGAACGGCCAGGATCAAGCAAGATTCCATTGAGCTCCCCACACGCTGCATGCTCAGCTTCTAGAACCTTCCACGTGGGCGAGTAACACACGCCATAACGGTTCAGATCTTCACGCGCTTCTTCTGATGATCCAGCTGCCTTGCCAGAGCCTCTCACTGGTCCCCCACCTCCGGCCAAATCACATGCAATACCAAAAGCAAGAATGTCAGAACCATCTCTCCAACAGACTAACAATTGCAAAAATACATGTGGATGCAAACAAAAAGGGATGACAGACGACAATATTAGTATGGCGGATGAATCTGGCTAAAAACTAAAAAAAAAACAACCAATGAAAGATTTTTAATTTTCTTTTTCTTTTTATAAAGGCGTGTAAATTCGGGCTATATAAGAAAAAAGCCCTAACTGTTGTAGAGAAGAGGGAGATTTTCAAAGAAAAATTAATACAAAAGCGAAGATTTTCAGATGTATCTTTCTCTCTAAAAATTTTAGTACATGCATTCTAAGGTTTAGGATTTACCTTCGCGGCCGTTCGGTCTTCTCTTTGCTTCTCTGAATCTCATCGGCGATAACCCCATTGGCTTCTGTTTGGAGGTCAAATACGGTGAACCGGTCGAGATTCTCGTGAGTAGTGACTCCTTTTTTCTCAAATAACAAGGGGATTGTTGGTTCGGTCTTCTAAAAGAGAATGGGACTTCATCTATTTTTTTTTTTAAAAATTGAGTTTTGAAGAATCATTTTAGAGAAAACATGGAAGATCGGGAGTTTTTTTTAAATTAAGAAAACATTTCCATTTTCAGCAAAAAAAATAACTTTTATAATTCGTTTTAAAATAAATGGGTTATTTATCTCTTTAAAGGGCCTCCGCATTTCCAAAACTATCCCCGTGGTCCTCCCGCACCTTTTTATTACTACATGGGTCTTTTAAAATTTTCAAAACCTCACAATATCGTCCCTCTTCAAAATTAATTAGTTATTTTAAAAAATGGGTTTTCTCCCTTCAGTCCCTTCGAGTTTTCATTCAAACTTTCTGCCATTGCGCTTTTGTAAATTACACCCCTAATCCCCGTAATTTCGAATCGTTTTGCAATTTTGTCCCATTTTCTAAATCAAAACTGTTTTTCAACGGTTTAATCCCTCTTCAACCCTTAAAATTTTCATTTTCCTTTCCATTTAGTCCTTTTTCAGTGGTGTAATTACCCATACGGCCCTTACCCTTTCTCTTTTATATTTAGTTTTGGCCCTTTTATTTATGCAGTTTATATTTTTGTTTTTATTTAATTCCATGTACTATTTTTATTTATTTGTTGCTTTCTTTTAGTCTTGTTTTTATGTTTATGTATTTACATGTTTGATATATTTTTATTAATTTTGTTCATGTTCGCCGTAGGTATATGTACGTGTATATGTATATATGTGTGTGTAGTGCTATGTTTTTTACTACCTTATGTATATTTGTAATAAGTGTAATGCATGGTCCGTATATCGTGATATACTGCACATGCTTGATTCTTCTATGTATTCATCTTTTTCCATGTTTCATTCATGTCATTTATATATATGTGTATGTTTAATTTTTGTATGGTACATTGTTATTTAATTTTCATGCTTTATTTCACGCCTTTATCCATTTTTGTCATACTATCATATTATGTTGCATTCGAAATATAAATTGTTAATGCGGTGTCCTTTTATTCGAGAGTAAACATGGCTAGTACCAATAGTAGTGGTGGTGGTTTTTCATTTATTCTCGAATAACGTGGCCCTTCAAATTTTCTTGCATGTATAGCCAAATTTCAATTTAATCGTCACTTTAATTCGAAAAATTTAATATTAACAAAGCGGTAATTATTTTTTTTCTTTTGGTACCAATTTTTTGGGTGGCGCGGGGGTGCCAAAATCTTTCCCATCCATAACCGACTCCCGAGCCCGTTTTCAATCGAATCTCTAGTTTTTATGGTGTTCGGCCTACTTAAGTGGCCGGTGGCGACTCCAAGTTTTATTATTTTTAGAAATACGAATTTTTAAAGGACTTCTCCATTTTCCAAATATTTTCCAAAAAATAGTGAACCTTTTCCTTTTCGGATTTCAAAAAAGGGAGGTCGCTACAGTTGACGACTCCGCTGGGGACCGATTTTGGTTTTTGAAACAAAAGAGAGTCAAACCTTTAAAAAAATAATTACCGTTTTATTAATACCAAAAGTTGTGAATTAAAGTGACAAATAAATTAATATTTTTTTATAAATGTGAGTTTATTTTAACGCATTTAAAATTTGGCATTTAAATCTGTTTGTTTAAGTGGAGGGAAACACTAGTGCTTTCGTATGGATATCATTCCTCCGTATAGGCCTAGTAAGTACCTTCAGGGCTTGAGTACTGTAATGCCCCAGTTTTGGGCCTAGGAGTTTTCTAGGTGGTTTAGACGGTCCGTTGGATCGGATTAGAGGATTCGAGTAAATTTCAGGATTTAATTCGAAACAAATATTATCGGGTGAGATAAAAATATGGAAACTAATCTAAAATCATTATTTAATATGTAAATAATTTTGGAAAAGTCAATTTTGCAAAAGGGGTCTCAAAATTGGACATTTTGGTTGGTGACCAAAACGTAAAGTTTCAAAACTATTTTGTAAATGGTCAAAACTTTGAATCTTTAAGGAGCTATTTAGCTAAAGTCTAATATTAGACATTTTCCCTTAATTGGCTTTTTTTAAAGATTTTAAAATAATATAAAAAGGATGGAGAATTAATTGGATAATTAAAAAGCTTTAAACAAATTGACGTAACTAACTTTTCTCAAAAAGGATTTTCTCTCCAATTATCACCAGCCAAACACTTATTTTCTCTTCAAAATTCTCAGGTAAAATCTTATTTTAATTAATCTTTTGATTTCAATTGGAATTATAATGATTTCCTAACAAAATCAAATTGGTTTCTCATTGTTTTGCTATGTAAATTCATCCAATTAAGGGGAAAGGCAACCATTAGAGGTGAGGTTTGTTCTTCTCCTCTAATACAAGGTTCTTTATTGAAATTCCCAAGTTATTGATCATTTACGTATGTTTTCTAACTTGATTTGATAATAAGGAAAAATGGTTAAATTGATGTTTGATTGGTTTAAATGGTGGATTTTCGAATGAAATCTGTTTTGCTGAGTTGTTGATTGATTTTAATCATGATTTTGATGTTAAATAATGTTAATAAGTGGGCTTTAACAATGGAATCCCGAAATTATGTGAATCTCTAATTTTCTAGGTTGTTTGTTGTGAGTTTTTGAGGTGTTGTGGATGTTTTATGAATGCTGGAGGTATAAGGATATTGTTGATTTGTCTTTAGATGTTAATTGATGGGTTAAGACGTTAGGTTATGGCTGGGTTAAGTTTGGAAGACGTTTGGTGTTAATTTCAGTTGTTGTGGAGTGAAATTTGGTAATGGATGTCGAAGATTTGTGTCGTTGTGATGTTGATTGCATTTTGATGCAATGTATCCTCTATTTTTGTATGGATAAAATATGGGGTTGGTCCTCAAGCTTGAGCATTTGTTTCGAAAGCTTTGGAGGCGAGATTACCGTATCGGCAAGCGAGGCTTTACGTGTCGGTGAGTGAGAATGAGATTTAAAGCCTTTCAAAGGTTTGAAAGTTGTGTTTGGAAGTTTAGATCAAGCTTGAAATGCTGGTCTAAGCTCGGAAGTAAGTAAAGGATGAAATCTCTCTTGAATTTGGTTTGACAATTGGTTTTTATGCACTTGTTTAAATGGTTTAATTACTCATTGTTTATGCATGTTTTGAGCATGATTTAATGCTAGAAATTAATTACGTAATGATGTTGATGCATTTGGGATTAATGCACGTTTGGTTAATGTTTATGGACATTGGTTAATGCAAGGTTTATTGCATTGGTTAAATGAGTTGGATGATGCATATGAAAATAGTGAGTTGTTGTTAATAAAATGAATTATATTGGCAAGTGATAGTATGAAAAAGGTTTGAAAATATTATCGGATATAGTTAGCCGATCATAGGATTGATAGTGCACTATAAAGAAGTAGCCTTGGATATTTAGGGGTTTAGATCCGAAGTACCAAAAACTCTATCTGAGTACCCTAACGGTCGAGGAGAGTTAGTGGGCTATACATCTAGCCGATGAGTGGTGTTGAGGGGTTTATGTGTACCAAAGACTCCACCACGGGTGTTGTAACACCCTTATTAGTATTTATTACCCAACACTAGTACATAATGTCACATGATTTCTTAACCACTATTTAGATATAATTTATTATAAAAATATCTAGATTAGTTGAAAACGAGCTACTAATAATCTATACATGCCAACTAGCAACATCAAAACACATTCAAGGATGTCATGACCGATGCTGTTTATTTTTCTTCCTAATAATGATGCTTGTTACTCCTTACTTCGATCTTTGTTCTTACCTACGCATGAAAATCATCATACGCTAAGTATATACTTAGTGAAGCAATTATAACAATTAATGCAATACAACCTGATTTAATCTCATGTCAAGATAATAACAGCCGTGCGTTGTAATCCCTATATACATATATTCTTATTTCTTTATGTTAATCATGTATTAACATAATATAACCGGATATAAAATCCTACCAACATGCTTGCCATTTACTCCGAGAGTTCATATACTCTCTAAATTATTTACCATTTATCCAATAAATTATTATCCAAAGTAGTCTTGAGGACTTTGAGCACACGAGATAAAAATGCATCAAAGTGCTAATAAATATAAGGTTGTCCTCCTCTGCATATCACATTAGGATGTGCTAACCATTCTGCACATTAGGTTGTGCTAACCATACTGCACATTAGGTTGTGCTAACCACACTGCACATTAGGTTGTGCTGACCACAATGCACTTTAGGTTGTGCTAACCATTATTCACATTAGGTTGTGCTAACCACACTGCACATTAGGTTGAGCTAGCCATTTACTAAGTGTTAAGTATTAACACTATAGGGCTATCTCGGATAAATATGCACCAAAGTGCTTCCCGCACATTTATAAGGCTGTGCTTACCATAATACCCACACATTAATAAGGCTGTGCTTACCATACACTAAGTGTACTTTTAACACTGTAATACCCATACAAAATGCTAAACCGATATATTCTATAGCATTCCAACCACACCTTGCCCATCAATAACTTATTTGGGCATATATTTTATATTCATATCTTTTAACTTGGAACTTCGAAAATTAACTTCCGTTTGTTGGAAACGAAACTAGACAACCATATCTTTACATTGGTATAAGATTCATCATCTACCATTTTTAATAAAATTTATGGTAGTTTATTAAACTTACTGCCACAATTCGAATCCAACACAACTTCCATAATTAACTTTTTAAATATTCTAACATCACCTTATTACTCTTCTTCTAAACATTTACCAATTGTTCATTATGGTCCTTAGTGACCATTTTGAACATTAAATAATTGTTCAAGCTCAATTTAGAGCAATTTCCATTACTATTAACTCATTTTTGGACTAATATCCATTTAATTCTTAAACTTTATAAAAGTGACATTTTGGTCACTACCTCACATTTGTACATTAAATTCATGTACAAACTAACTATTTATTTATTTCTAACCTTTCTAGAAATTTTCCTTTGACTTTCCAACTTTGACTAATCTAGTCCTTCACTAAAATTTTTATTTCAAAAAATTTCGAAATGGTCCATCACATTTCTTTTCTTGTCATTTTAATTCCTTTAACTTCCTATCATGCTTGAAACATCATTTCTATCAAATAATCATCAATTCAAATTCAATCCTTTATTTTTCTCAAATTGCCGAATTGATCTCTCTACTTCCAAAAGTTTCCATTTTGGTCCCTAATCATCAATTCATGCTATTTTGATCATAATTCATCAATTCAAATGCTACAATAAATATTCAATAATTTCCCCCAATTTCTCCAATAATTCGAATTAGTCACTAAAATTTCAACTTGGGGAAATTATTTAATCTAACATCATAATCAAGCTTACAACATCATATTCTATTCAATTCCATCATCAATTTAATTCCCTAACCAAAATCCCCAAATTCTTAGGGTTAGGGTTCATACCTTAGACATGGAATTAATCCAATTTCAAGTTTGATTCCATGTTTATAACATCAATTCTACACAATACAACTTCAATTCCATCATATACTATCAATTTCCATAATCATCTTCATCCACAATATGAACTAAACTTAACTTTTATCATGCAATATTACTATTAAAATGTAGAGAATCAAGTGTAGAATAATTTACCTTAATGAATTTTCCTTGAAACTAGCCTTGATTCTTCAATTTTGGACTTGAAAATTTGAAAACCCTTCTCCCTTTTCTTTTCTAGGTGTTTCGAACAGCCCTTCATAAGGATGAGAATATTTTTACTCATCTTTTTATTCATTTAACCACATGTGATACTTTTATGAATATTAAATTCATTTAATTAGTGAATTTACTAATTCACCCTTTTAATCAAATGGCCAAGAGTTAATCTTATAAAAATTCAATGGCCATGATTAATCCCATGTGTAATTGACCTTTCAAAATTGCCCTAATTTTCCAAAATATTTCAAAAATGCCATCCTTGGTAAAAGACTAATTTTCCCTCCAACTAGTCATTATTTACCAACATGACTTAAAAATTGCCACTCCATCACAATCTAGCTAAATCTAGTTAGAATCCAACCAACTATAATAAAATATTCATAAAATAATATTTTATGAATTTCCATGGCTTTTGGATCAATCTCTAAAATTTTCCATTCGATCCGATATACCGGTAATTTAACCCTTTACTCATGATTAAACTGTAGGAATCATCTTGAATCGAACTAAAAATATTTCCAACACTTATAATGGACTTTTATAACCTTCCTCTATCTTATGATAAAATCTCATAATTATTCGATTTAATTTGGATATCCAAATTCCATTTAAACTTTGACTGTAATTTCCCAATAATAGAAACATCGGATCCAACCAAAATCTTCACATTCGATCCACACCTTTAGGTGATCTATTTATTTATGAAATAAAAACCCTTAACTTTTAGGGAATTACAAGTTTAGTCCCCAAACTTTTCCAAACTTTATACTTTAGCCATAAAATTTTCAAAATTTACATTTTGGTCACTAACTTTTTAAACTTCAATTCCCATTCCAATTTTCCTTGGAATTCAACCAAACTTTAATAATACCTTATTCAGTTTACTATATATCACATGAGACCTTTAAACCTTAGAAATTTCCTTTTCAAAACACATAATTAAAGAAATCCTAACTTTTGCATTTTTGTCATTTTAGTCACTAAGTTTGCTTTTAAGCTACTATCTTAGTACTAAATGACCCTTAATCAACTTAGTAAATTTTGGGGTATCATAGGTGTCACAACGGTAGAGGGGTTTATGGGTACCGAAAACTCATGTGTGTGAACCTTAAGATGTCGGTAGATTGTATGTCAAGTGCTGGGTGAACACTTGTTGAATCCGTGTATCCGATGTTATATTTTATAAAGTGAAACTTGGGAAATGATCACTCGTAATCCAATATAATTGATGATGTACCATGAGATGTATTATGATGATTAATGTGGTTGAAACGTGTTTTACTCTTTAAGCCTTGCATTGGTAGTATGCATGGGAAAGCTTAATTTGAGGGTAGCAAATGGACTTTGCTGTTGAATCCATGATACATGTTGCATAAGGTTTAATATGCTATTTGGAACTATCAAGTGCATGATGTCGAAATGATGAAAAAGGTGTTTTTGAAAGTGGTTTTTCAAAAGGACTGTTAAATAGTTTTAAATGCATTGATGGTGTTTTGTTTTCGAGCATTACTCACTAAGCCTAGTGTGCTTAAGCTATCTTTTACCATCAATGCAGAGAATTAAAGGTTGAAGGCAACGAGCAAGCGAAGGGAAATCCAAGGACATACATTTACGAAAGTATGACTTCGATAAAGACTTGTAGTAATAAAGGCAATATGGTTATTTGGTGTTTTGGGAGGGTTGTTTGCTAAATTCCCTGTTTGTACAAGATTTATATTCCAGTTTGGATTTGTAAAAGGTTTAATATGCATGAGATGTGGATAAATTTATGTTTTGATTGTTGACTAGGGTGCATGCCTATAGACTTTGTGTTTGTTTATGCTAAACTTGTTAGGTTTGTTTGAAATAATGGTATGTTGATGTTTAAGCTTGTTAAAGATGCTATATGACGTTTAGATATGTGTTAAGGTTGAATGGAGGGAGCCAAAGTGTTATATGTTGGACCTAGAGGTCATTACAGGCCTCTGCATACCGGTACAGGTACCCAAAGATCGGTACACGGGGTCTGGAAAGGCTTTGTTCATCGAAAAATAACAAAGGGTATAGGTACGCCTAGTCACCGTATCGGTACGCCGTGAGGAAAATTATGTGCTAGTGTTGGTACATGGGTTTACGTATCGGTATGATCTATTCAATTTTAGCAAGCCGTATTGATACGCAGCGTACCATATCATTACGCTCTTTAACTACTGGAATTCTGAGTTTTGAGATAACAAAGGGGGGATCTATACGGGGTCAAGGCCATATCGGTACGGGTGGGACAACACACCGTATTGATACTGTTATACATGTATCAGTACGAGTAGCCATTTTGTTAGGTATGCTATATTGGAACGAGCTTTCCTATATCGGTACACTATATTGATTTTGTGTAATCCTATTTGCTGAAGTTTGCAAATCTTGTAGTTTAGTCCCTAAATGATATGTATGCATTGAATGCGTTCGAATGATTGTTTCGAGCTGGAATTTAAAATATAAGCATGAAACTGAATTAATTAAGGTTGGGTAATCTTAATTGTGATAAAGACCCTATAATTTGTAGAAATTACATTTTAGTCCCTAATGCACATGTGAGTAATCGAATCATGTTTTAAAATCTGATTTGATTGAAACGTTTCCGCTGATGCATGTTCACCATAGGAATTAATGTCATTACATTTAGACAAGATAAAAAGAAAAAAAATAGATCTGATTTAGGTTATTAGCTCAGGTTTGCTTCGGCAAGCCTAATGTGACTCTTTTAGTTCGATTCCGGCTAAGCCAAGCTAAGGGGCTTACATTTGGTAGTATCAGAGCCAGGTTACGAAAAGTAGGATGGCGTTGGTGTATTGTTTTGCATGTTTATGAAAAATTGGTATATTGATGAGTGTTCAGTGTTCAATGTTGTTTGCTATGCACGATTCTTATTTATATGTACGGTGTTTTATATATTCCATGTTAGGGTATTTTTGGGGATACATTGCCTTATTACTATAGTTATAAAAGGATTTTTAGATTGAAATGAAAGTCTTGGGCCCCTGCTTGAAGCTGGCTTGATTGTTTTTGTTTTGATGTAATTGTCATGCCTTAGATACATTTTTATGCCATGCCACCGAAGAGAGAGTTAGGATCGAGTATGACTACCATCGAGGGGCATGAAGTTGAGGATAGTGTTGAGCTTTACGAGATGTTGTCGCCTCCTCCAGTGAATCCACCTGAGGGAGTTGAGCGTGTATTACCCTTATTAGTTGGGTCAGGGTACAGTGATTTGATGCCAGTAGAGCGGGCGATTGTCGATGTTTTTTGAGCAGCTGTGGATGAGATGCATATGCCTATATCTGCACCTGATAGAGTTGCGTATTCAGGACCCCCAGTAGAGGGCTAGAGAGGCTGAGAAGTTTTGACTTTGGAGGGTTGGCACCCGTGGCGTCGGAAGTGAGAACTACAAGTTTAGAACAGAGTCGGGGAATGTCCAATCGTGTTGGAAGCTCTGGTTCTCAAAAGGGAGTTGTTGTAACCGATGTTGGGAAAGTTTGGTAAAAGAGGCCCGTGATAGGAGGTATCGACCCAATGTTGGAAGTACCGAGGGCAATGTTGAAATAGGACAGTTTGGTCAAAATTCTATTGTTAAGACTTCTGAGTGTACGCACTATAGAAAAAGTCATCCCGGAGTGTGTTGGAAAATGCCAAAGACGTGTTGGAATTGTGGGTTACGAGGCCATGTGAGGAGTGACTGCTTAAAGTGGGCTGATGGTGGGCGGACTTCTGTGTCAATGGTTGTTGATGCTTGCCAGAGATGTAGTTCAAAAGATCACCTAAGACATAATTGTCCGTTGCTGGCTAGAGGTGCACGGGCTTTTGCACCTACTGTGGCACCTTTGGGAGGTCGTGGACATGATCGAGGTTATTATCAGTATAATGATGAGGGTCTGAGGACCGCGACGCATGGCGTTGTTGACCAGTTTGGGGATGGTGGTTTTGTGAGGATGTGTACACATCGCGAGAGATGTAATGACATTGATGTGATTGCTGGTATTTTCACATTGAAATCATTGTTGTTGTTTTCCCAAGTAGATTATGGTTCTATGCATTCTTACATCCTGGATGAGCATGTTAAGTTGTTTGATATGCATGTTGAAATGTTTAATGTGGTGTTCAAGTAATTAGTTTTGGGATAAAATAGGGGTGGTACGAAAGTTGTATCGTAGATGTTCTCTGATGGTTTAAAACCATGGGGTTGCCGAGAATTAGTTGATGTTCTCATTTTATGGGTTGATAAGGTGTTGTATAAATATTGGTTGTTTGAGTATGGGGACATTGCGAGCTTGGAAACTGAACTGAGCAGTGAGTGTTGAGGTTTATGGTTGGCACCGAGATTGTTGTTTTTTATGGTCAAGAGATAAGTGTTGAACCTTTGTTGAAGGATGCTATTGAGTCGATGGTGATGATGGCTAGTAAGAACTTGATGATGTTGACATGTTGTTTTGGTAGGTAGGAATGGGATAAGGTTTGACATGAGGTGTTAAAGTAGTAAGCACCTTGAAAGACATGTTGCAAGGGGAAAATTCTTATTTGATAGTTCAATTTGGAAGAGGGTTGAGTGGCTTGTTTGTTGTCGACCCAGTTGCGATGCCTGATGGTTTCGGTTGCATGGTGTCGTGCTCTGTGCAAAAGGATTGGGTTAAGAATATTGGAGTTCTTATGTTGGTTTGAGGTGGATGTTGGGTTCTCTGAGGATTTGTGAGGTCCATGGCTTCTGGTAATTTGTCGCAAGAGGAGTCTGCAACATTGTTAGTGGCGGTGAGGTTAGATTGGTTGTAAGTTATGCTATCATATGGCTAATGAGGCTTGTTTGTATATTGTTGACAAGCGCTGGGGAAATATATATGTTGGGTTGCGTCTATAAATAAGGATGGTGGGAAGAATGATGTTTTGGAGGTTTTGGAGTCTGCAATATTTGTTTATAAATGTGAGTTTATTTTAACGCATTTAAAATTTGGCATTTAAACCCGTTTCTTTAAGTGGGGGAAACGCTAGTGCTTTCGTGTGGATATTGTTCCTTCGTATAGGCTTAGTAAGTACCTTCAGGGATCGAGTACTGTAACACACCGGTTTTTGTCCTAGGAGTTTTCTAGGTGGCTTAGACGGTTCGTTGGATCGAGTTAGAGGATTCAAGTATGTTTTAAGATTTAATTCGAAACAAATATTATCGGGTGAGATAAAAATAAGGAAAAATAATATAAAATCATTATTTAATATGTAAACAATTTTGGTAAAGTCAATTTTGCAAAAAAGGGTCTCGGAATTGGACATTTTGGTTGGTGACCAAAATGTAAAGTTTCAAAACTATTTTTAGTGACTGTTTTGTAAAAGGGTCAAAACTTTAAATCTTTAAGGACCTATTTACCCTAAAGTCTGATATCAGACTTTTCCTCTTAATTGGCTATTTTTAAAGATTTTAGAATAATATAAAAAGGTTGGAGAATTAATTGAATAATTAAAAAGCTTTAAACAAGTTGACGTAACTAATTTTTCTCATAAAAGATTTTCTCTCCAATTCTCTCCAGCCAAACACTTCTTTTCTCTTTAAAATTATCAGGTAAAATCTTATTTTAGTTAATCTTTTTATTTCAATTGGAATTATAATGATTTCCTAACAAAATCAAATTGGTTTCTCATTGTTTTGCTATGTAAATTCATCCAATTAAGGGGAAAGCCAACTATTAGAGGTGAGTCCTCTAATACAAGGTTGTTTACTGAAATTCCCAAGTTTTTAATCCTTTACATATTTTTCTAACTTGATTTGATGATTTAAATAAGGAAAATTGGTTAAATTGAGGTTTGATTGGTTTAAATGGTGGATTTTTGTATGAATCTATTTTGCTGAGTTATTGATTGATTTTAATCATGATTTTGATGTTAAATAATGTTAATAAGTGAGCTTTAACAATGGAATCCCGAAATTATGTGAATCTCTAATTTTATAGGTTGTTTGTTTTGAGTTTTCGAGGTGTTGTGGATGTTTTATGAATGCTGGATGTATAAGGATATTGATGATGTGTTTTTAGATGTTAATTGATGGGTTAAAACGTTAGGTTATGGTTGGGTTAAGTTTGGAAGATGGTTTTGATAAGGCATGATGTCGAAATGATGAAAAAGGTGTTTCTGAAAGTGGTTTTTCAATAGGATTGTTAAATAGTTTTAAATGCATTGATGGTGTTTTGTTTTCGAGCATTCCTCACTAAGCCTAGTGTGCTTATGCTCTCTTTTACCATCAATGCAGAGAATTAAAGGTTGGAGGCAACGAGCAAGCGAAGAAAAATCCAAGGACTTGCGTTTACGAAAGTATGACTTCGATAAAGACTTATAGTAATAATGGAAATGTGGTCATTTGGTGTTTTGGGAAGGTTGTTTACTAAACTCCATATTTGTACAAGTTTTATATTTCGGTTTGGATTTGTAAGAGGTTTAATGTGCTTGAGATATGGATGGATTTATGTTTTGGATGTTGATTAGGGAGCATGCCTATAGACTTTGTATTTGTTTATGCTTGACTTGTTAGGTTTGTTTGAAGTGCTGGTATGTCGATGTTTAAGCATGTTAAAGATGCTATATGATGTTTAGATATGTGTTAAGGTTTAATGGAGTGAGCCAAAGTGTCATATGTTGGACATAGATGTCATTATAGGCCTCTGTGTACCGGTACGAGTACCCAAAGATCAGTACGCGGGGTTTGGAAAGGCTTTTTTCATTGAAAAATAAAAAAGGGTATCGATAATCCTTGAGGAAAATTATGTACTGGTGTAGGTACACGGGGTTACGTATCGGTACGATCAATTCAATTTAAGCAAGCCATATTGATAAGCGGGGTACCATATCGGTACGCTCTTTAGCTACTGGAATTCTAATTTTTAAGATAACAAAAGGGGGATTGGTACGGGGTCAAGGCCGTATCAGTACAGGTGGGTCAACACTCCGTATTGACATAGTTATACGTGTAGCGGTAACAATAGCCATTTTTTAGTTAGGCTGTATCGGTATGAGTTTGACTGTATCGGTATGCTATGTTGATTTTGTGTAATCCTGTTTGTTGAAGTTTGGAAATCTTGCAGTTTATTCTCTGAATGATATGTATGCATTGAATGAGTTTGAATTATTGTTTTGAGTTAGAATTTAGCATATAAGCTTGAAACTGGATTAATTAAAGTTGGGCAATCTTAATTGTGATAAAGACCCTATAATTTGTAGAAATTACATTTTAGTCCCTAATGTGCACGTATGGGTGCAATCGAATCCTGTTTCGAAATTTGATTTGATTGTAACGTTTCTGCTGATGCATGTTTACCATAGGAATTAATATCAATTCATTTAGACAAGATAAAAAGAAAAAATGGATCTGATTTAGGTTATTAGCTTGGGTTTGCTTTGGCAAGCCTAATGTGACTCTTTTAGTCCAATTTCGGGTAGGCTGAGCTAAGGGGGTTACAAGTACCCTATGTTTTCGTGGGAATATTGTTTCTGCGTATGGACATAGCAAATGGGTCCCCCCGAATTGAACCCGGTTGAGAGACAGGTATAATGGGTGATGACCGGGGTACTTGCTATTCTTAGGAGGGGACATTAAGGACAGTTCGGGTACCTCTTAGCACCAAAATTGCACGTAGAGAACATAGAAAGCCCACCCCTTTTAGATCAATGCGAATAACCTAAGTGTTTTAGATGGGTTGTAAATAGGGTTGTTTTGTTTGATGCTTTATTTAATTTCCCATTTTATTTCTTTATTTATTGATTTTAGCCAGTACTATCTTATTTCTTTTTGTGTTTTATTTGTTTTGCATATATTTTTGCATATACATTGCATGACATAAAGGTGTTGATTCAAGTGGTTTGCCCAATTTGAGATCTTTCATCATAGATAGTAAGCATCTCAAGAAGGAGGATACCAACTCAGTTGTTCGACATTGGTCAGAAGTTAACCGAAGGGTCCAAAGTGACAGTTTATCGAGTGAGCGCATAGTACCAAATATACATATGTAAGTCTACAACAAAATGATTTTTGGGAATTGAAAGAGATTTGGGAAGGATGGGATCGACGATTTTAAAATTTGCTCCATGATAATTATGGCAATATAGCATATTTGATATATGTCAAAATTAATCACCCTTTGCTTTGCACCATCTTTTAGTTTTGGAATCTCGCCTTCAGTTGCTTCACTTTTAATGGAAAAGACATGATGCCTACGATGAAAGAGTATAAGGCTTTACTTAATTAGAAAATTAATTAGAAATATTGGATCTATGCAAAGCCAGCAAAGTCCCAAAATTATCCTTTGAAGCTTAGAACTTTAGCCGGAATGAGTGAAGATTGGGTCAAAGGCTTGGTTCAGAGTTGAGGGGCATTTGAGATATTATACCTATGCACCCGGATGAGGTTATGAAGATGGATCTGTTTGCTTTGGGGATATATGGTTTGATTATTTTCCCGAGGGTTTTGGGGAATATTGATGTGGCCATCTTGGATTTATTTGAGTGCATGAAGAGGAAGGCAAATCCAATACAGACAATCTTAACCGAGACTTTCATCTCCTTGAATGCGAGCCGAAAACATAAAGAATGACATTTTAAGGGATATGCATAGTTGCTTTAGGTTTGGATTCAAAATTATCTTTGGAAGACACAAACTAAGGTTTTGTCAGGAATATCTTTTGGAGACTTTTCCCCTTTGCAAGAATATCTAGCGAAGGAGTGGTGGGAAGATCTAGACAAGAAGAAGTGGACTAAGATTTTCAATAACCTTCAAGGTGAAGATATTGTTTGGAGGGTATCTTGGCTCACTAGTGTCATTCATTTCTTATATAGATGCAGAGATTATGATTGGTTGATGATGCTAGGCTTGTATGGCGGAATTGCTTGTGATCCCGTACTATTATCAAGGCAATTTGGGTTATGACAGTTTGTTCCTATCACCACCGGTTTAAGCCATGCCGAGTTTCCTTTCAAGAATGAATTCAGGGTGAAGGTCCAAACTACCTTTAGAGCTTGGGATCACTACTATCGTATAAAGGTAGAAGAAGATAAAAAGTGCATGTTCACCCCTGACTATGATTTTTGGAGGCACAAGAGAATTAATGATAGGATTCCAGAGCCCGATCAAGGACCAACCATGACACATGAGGAGCACATGAAGATAGTCTCTTTCGAGGCTGATATCCTAAGGAGCGAGTTAGAAGAGGTCAAAAAAATGTGGATGCCTTACAGATCAAGCACATGAGCGAGCTTTACAAGGTAAGTTTAGATGTGGACGAGCGAGATGGGATGATCAAGTAGTTAAGGAAACTAAATGCGGATTTGAATGAAAATAACGCTCTCTACCAA
This sequence comes from Hibiscus mutabilis, assembly GCA_019671005.1. Taxonomy (NCBI): domain Eukaryota; kingdom Viridiplantae; phylum Streptophyta; class Magnoliopsida; order Malvales; family Malvaceae; genus Hibiscus; species Hibiscus mutabilis. The sequence continues at coordinate 43,596,820 of CM033719.1, forward strand.
AGTGACACTCTCAAGTTTCAATCTCTAGTGCAGAATGTCGACCAGAATAAGTTTCTAGCCGTGAAGAAAGAAAGGATGAATGGTATGTGCTTAGTCGAAGAGGAAAAAGAGAGGCAAACAAGCGATTGAAAAAGAGATAAAAACTGCAAGCTGGCCATTGAGAATGAAAGAAAGTCTTCTAAAAATGCAATCTATCGGGAAAGAGCAAAAGCTAGACTAGAGAACGAAAAAGGCAAGCAAGTGATAAGTTGGGAGAAAGAAAACGCTATCTCTTAGAAGAGAAAATCCCAAGAAAACAAAAACTGACTGCTTGAAATGCAAGGTTTGTACAACTCCACCTTTAAGAGTTTGAATCAAAGCCAAGCCTGGAACGTCCAGCTAGAAGAGATGATAGTGGATTTAGATCGGTCTTTTCATGAATACCATGCTCAAAACGGCTTCCTTAAAATTCAAGCTACCTGATAAGAAAATGAAGTGCTTCGAACTCACATTGAGACTCTAGAAGCCACTGTTTAAGATTATCTTATCGACGAAGTCGTGGAAGGGGGAGATAATTATTGGTTAAGGCGCCTTCGCGATGCTACTCGTATGATTCAGGACTGAGACCAATATAACATGACTCTGATGGTGCAAGTTCAAGAAGTCGCTAGACATGTGAGGGACCTAGCCGTGAAAGTTGAAGCTCTTTGCTCTTTCATAGCTCCATACATAAAAGAGGCACCTAGATTCATTCAGCTACTTGAAGCCATTGAGGAACTAGGAGTTAGGGCAGAGGCATATCTGTAGAAGTTTACTTTTCTTGCTCAACCGGGTGTGACCTTCGGTAATATGGAAAATGTTGGGGGACAACATCCCAGATTTCAATGAGTTAGAAAAATTGAATCAAGTAAAGGCGAAATTTTCAAAACAACTAGAGAAAACCAAGAAGGATCTTGAGGAGAGGTTCCGAGCAAAGCAGGATGAAGAAGGTTCCTATGGGTTAAATGCTATGGAGCTTAGTTTGGTCCCTGATTTGGAGATTCTGTATAAGTTCAAGACTGTGGAGTTCGAGAAATTTGACATGACGACTTGTCCTACCGCTCATATAATCATGTTTTATCGAAAGATGACAAGATTCACCAACAACGAGAAGTTATTAATCCATTGCTTCCAAGATATTTTGGTAGGATCTGCCACAAGGTGGTATAATCAGCTAATGCGGGCTCAGGTCAAGTCTTGGAAAGATTTAGCTAAAGCCTTCATAGAACAGTACAAACATATAACTGATATGGTCCCTAATGGACTTTTGTTCCAAGGGATGGAACAAAGGCGCAATGAGAGCCTCTGTGAGTATGCCCAGTGATGGCGCGATGTGACGATACAAGCTCAGCCTCCGCTTTATGAGAGAAAAATTTCTCCGATGTTCATAGATACATTGAAAGGGACACTTTATGACTGTGTAATCAACAACTCTATCAGTAACTTCGCGGAGAAGGTTATGATGGGTGAACACATGGAAACAACCATCAAGAACAGAAGAATTGACGGGGGAAAATTGACACGAAAATAGTTTAAGAGAAAATATCATGAGGTTAATAATACGAGCACCTATGAGGCCTTTAAGAACCTCACAATCTCCCAACCTCGGGCTACAACCGGAAATGGCTGAAATTCTAATAGAAAAGAAGATAGAGGGACAAGAAGGAAGGTGAAAATAGGTCATTCACTCCATTACCTATTTCTTACAAAGAGTTATACTCACAATTGTACAAGGTGGATATAGTTCGACATTACCATGTTACTCCTTTTAACCCACCCTACCCAGCGTGGTATGTCGCCAACGTACATTGCGAGTACCATGCCAATGTTTTGGGACATTCAATTGAGAACTGTGTGGCATTCAAAAAGTTTGTTTAGAATTTGATAAAAAGTGGAGTGTTACAGTTAGGAGAACCGAGCACGGCCAACAACCCCTACCAAACCATGAAAGTCATGGTGTAAATGTTGTTAAAGAGGGATACACTATGAAAATTAGAGTGAATGTCTCAGAAGTAATGTCTCCTTTGAGGAGGGTTTTTCAGCAATTATGCATGGCACGCCTTATTGAACGAGGGATGGTGATTGTGAAAAATGGGTGTGGCCCATACTTTGAGTATCACCAGTTAGAGGATCATGAGATTCGAGATTGTAAAGAGTTCTGTCAGTTTATTCTGAAAACGATGGACAAGAAGGAAATCGAGTTCTTTGAGAAGGAATAGGGAAATAAAGAAGTCGAAGTCTACACATCAGACAATTTGAATGTCAAATGCAGTGTACAAAAACCTTTTATCCTTGACCTCAAACCAAGTGAAAAGAGCACACCTCAAGAAGAAGGCCTAAAAATTGGTCCTTGTCGTAGGTGCTGATGCAGGTAGTTGCACTCCAGCTATAGCTGCCCGAAATGCTCTAGTCATTGCCTGGATCAACAGTGTCATATCCACGAAAACTAGTTCTTACGGTGCCTAAGGCACACCACTCTCGACTCCAGCACTAACAGGAGGAATCGGTGGAGAAGAAGGTACCTTATCATTATGTCTATCCACAACACTACCCATATAAGCTATTGTCTCTCATCTCAGTCCTATTTCTCAAAAATATGAGCCTAAAGCATGCTAATGCAATAAAACAAAATAATCAGACCAACTTGAAGCAAGAATCCAAGTCGCTCATGTTTCAAAACAAAAATCATTTTACACTTGTAGTAATAAAGCAATGTATCCCCAAGCTTTTACCCCAACATAGCACATTTCAAACATAAACTCACAAAATCATACATCGTTCTTGCTATGCAATAGAATCATTCAACAACAATACATCAAACAACCATAACCCATCTCCCAGCAATTATAACCTAGCTCTGATACCAATAAATATAACCCCCTTGACCCGGCCTAGAAGCTAGACCGAACCAAACAAGCTACATTGGGTTTTCAAAGACAAACCCGAACGAATTACATAGATAATGGTCTATTTTTTTCATTTTATCTTATTTAAATGCATGGCAGAGGTGAAATTTATAACTCAAACGGGCTTTGAATTGACATCCAATTAAACAAGATTGCAATTCAGGGACTAAATTACAATTTTACAAAATAAATGAGGACTTTCTTAAATTCAAAGTTACCAAACATTAATTAGTTAGGTTTCATTCATACTGGTTAAATTTCAACTTAAAATAATCATCCAATCTCATTTAGTTGCATGATCAAGAAACCGAGACTAAACCACAAAGATTCAAACTTCAGAAAGCATTTTACCGTAATTACCTAACTGCGTACCAGTACACATACTTCCCGTATCAATACGAGTTTAATTTACAAAGGGCATTGCTACAGTCCTAAAGCGTACCGATACGATTGTTTGATATCAAAAATGGTGAATTCCAATGACTAAAGGGTGTACCGATACTGTTGCCTGTGTACTAACACTAGTGTTAATTTCCAGCTATGCTTACCAATATGGTGCTAGGCCTACCGATACGCCTGTGCAATTTTGCACAGGATTGAGCTTAGACAGACCCTGCGTATTGATCCCTAAGGACCCATACCGGTACGGTCTGGCATGTAATGACCTCTTGGTCGAACATATGACACTTTGTCTCAATCTAACATACTCTAAACATTATTTAATCATCATGTAACAAGTCTAGAAACATTTCTACAATCATAGAAGCATGGTGGAGGATCATTCACATCCAATAAAACCAAACAAATGACCCTATAGGCATGATCTCTACCCAAGCATGCAAATCATATTCCAACCCCTCAAGTGAGATATTAAGTATCATACAAATCCAAAACATCAAATGAAACTTGTCCAAACCAAAGAGTAACCAAAACAACCCTCCCAATTACAACTTGGTCACATTGCCTCTTACTACATAGTATTTATAAAACCATACTTGAAATTGCTTCACTCTTGGACTGTCTCTTGCTTGCTTGCCGTCCAAAAGACCTACTTCTCAAAAACACTCATCAATGCATTTAAAACCGTTTTGTTTCCAAATAGGTATCAAAACTCATGTCAAAACATATCATGCTTCTGTAATTTTTACAAATATGCACTTTTAAACAATTGCAACACTTGTATCATGGATTTCTAGCATAAACCTCGATTTAAGCTTTCTCATGCTAAAACCTCAAAAATAGCAAGCTTAAAGAGCATCTCATGTATAAACCATATTATACAAAATATAATCCATTTCGCATGATACAATATATCATATATTGGCATTCAAGTGACCCAAAAACTATTTCAATCTATTTATAAAAACACATTGGATACATAGATTTCCCAAGTGGTTCCTTCGACCACTTCACATACATCCTCGAACTGGAGCAGTCCTCAATGATTATGATGTATAAATCCATCAGCGGGAGAAATGGCACTCTTGACCCCTCGTCCGCTATAGTTCTCATGGTGGAGCATGGCACACTCTTGACCCCTCGACACAAATAAGGCAATTTATTATAGTGCACTTTAAACCTTATGACTAGCCAACTATATCTGATAACTTTTAATCTCAGCCATTTACCAATATACCCTATAAAACCACATCCCTTTACTATTTTACATATGTATCAAAACAAACCAATTTCCAATACATTAAATGATGTATTCTAGCATTCTTAAATCTCTTTTCATAAACCATTTTTCATACTCAATAATCAACATATATGATCATTTGCAATATCTTTCATTTCTAAAATATGCATATAACAGTAAGTAATCAAAACTATAAACATGTGCATGAGATTGTAATTTGTGAAATCGAAAACGAGAGCAAGATCAACCAGTACTTACTTCTGAGCTTAGACAAGTGTTTCAAACTTAATCTAAACTCCCCAAAACCATCTTCAAACCTTTTAAAAGCAGTAAACCACGTTTCCACTCACCGACAACGAAACGCTCCACTAGCCGATGCGAAATCAAGCATCTAAAGCCTTCGAAACCTCTCCAAAAGATGAAGGATCTATCTCACATGTTTTACCCATACAAAAATAGAGGATTAATGCATTTCCATGCACCTCTAAACACATCAACATATCTCCTCAACTTCACCTCACTAAAAACCATCAAACACTTCCTTAAAACATCCAAAATCATTATCAAACTCAACCTAAACAAAGCCCATCCAAAACCTAACTATTTTAACATCTTAACATCATCAATTAACATCCGAAAATAACAATATACCAAACTTATATCTCTAACAACCTTTCAACACTAAGCCTCAAAATCTAACTATTTACACCTAGAAAATTGGCAATTCACTTAGTTTCAGGATTCTTTTTATTAATATTTTCGCATAACATTAAAACATATCTTTTAAATGATCTAAATCAATTAGAATCAATACAAAACCAGATCCATATCAAGATTCATCAAAATTCTCATCAAAACTCAATTAAAACCTCAAAATCATAATTTAATCACAAACCCGTAACAAAAATCAATTGTAAAGGATCAAGAACTTGATAATTTCAATAAAGAACCTTTAATTAGAGGAGAGAAATAAAAATCACATCTAATTGCTGATTTCTCCCTTAATTGGCAAGATTTGACTGAAATCTCCAAGAAAGCAAATAGGATTTGGTGTAGAAATCAAAGGAATCAATTAGGAAATCAAAAAGGAATGATTCCTAAGAACGTTAGAGTAAAATTGATAGTTTGGCTGCTGGGAAAGTTGAGAGCAAAAATAGTTACGTAAGAAAATAAATTTGGTTAATAAAATCCTTTTAATCAAATCTCTTTTATTTTTATTTACTAAGCTTTTAAAAACATTTAAAAATAGCCTAAATTAAGGGAAAATTTTGATTAAAGACTTTGATAAATTAGCTACTTAAAGATTCTAAGTTTTGACCCTTTTTACGATTTAGTCACCAAAACTTTACATTTTAGTTACCAAACCAAAATACCCCAAAATCCGATTTTATTTATTTAAATTGAGTTTCCCAAAACCCTTAGAATATTAATTAAACATTTTCTAATATTTTCTGTATTTTATTTTAACCAAAAACCATTTATTATGAATTAATTTCAGAAACTAGCTCGAATCACCTAATTCGGTTCCTATGAATTGTCTAATCGATCTAGCTAACATCTAGGCCCAAATTCGGGCCGTTACAACTCTCCTCCTCTTAAGAAATTTCATCCTCGAAATTTATCTAACGAAAAAAGGTAAGGAAACTGCTTCTTCATGCCTTCCTTACTTTCCCACGTGGCTTCCTCTACACCACGATGTTGCCACAACACCTTTACCAACTCAATGGTCTTTCCACTAAGAACCTTTCTCCTAGAATCCAAAATTCTCACCGGTTTCTCTGTAACCCCCTTAGCCCGACCTAGCCAAAACTGAACTAAAAGGATCACATTAGGTTTGCCGAAGCAAACCCGAGCTAATAATCTAAATCGGGTCCATTTTTTCCTTTTTATCGGTACGAGGTTCAATTGCTCAAAAAGCGCACATTAGGGATCGAAACATAATTTTCCAAATTACAAGGTCTTTCCTAAAGTAAAGGTTACCTAAACTTCATTAGTCCAATTTCATTCTAACATGTTAAATTCCAGCTCAAAACAATCATTCAAACTCATATAATTGCTTACATAACATTCAGGGACTCAACTGCAAGATTTCCAAAGTTCAGCAAACTGATATGCACAAAATCAACAGGGTGTACCGATAAGGGCAAGCCTGTACCGATATGGATTAACGAACATAATGACTACTTGTACCGATACACGTACATACGTATCGATACGGTGTGTTGACCCACCCGTACTGATACGGTTTTGACCCCGTACCGATACCCCTTATGATTTCTCAAAACTCAAAATTTTAGTGACCAAAATGCATACTGATACGGTACCCTGCGTATCAGTACGACTCTTTAAAAAAGAAGGGGGTGTACTAAGGCGTACCGATACGGTGGCTAGGCGTACCGATACCCTTTGTTAAATTTCAATGGATTGAGCCTTCCCAAACCCCGCGTACGATCCTTGGGTACCAGTACCGGTGCACAATGGCATGTAATGACCTCTAGGTCTAACATATGACACTTTGGCTCAATCTAAACTCATTCAACACATTTCTAAACATCATACATCATCATGAACATGCTTATCACCAACATATCAACATATTAAGCAAGTCCATCAAGCCTATCACTAGTATCCATATCATCTATAGGCATGCTCCCTACTTAACAAGTAAAAACCTCAAACCAAACTTCAAACAATAATAAATGGCCAATTAAACATCCAAAACATCAACATATACTTGCACAACTAGGGAGTTTAGCAAACGACTCTCCCAATGACAAACGACCAAATTGCCTTTATTACTACAAGTCTAAATCAAAGTCATACTTTCAGAAACACAAGTCCTTGGATTTCCTTTCACTTGCTTGCTGCCTCCAACCTCTAATTCTATGCATTGATGGAAAAAGAGAGTGTAAGCACACTAGGCTTAGTAAGAAATGCTCAAAAACCAACCATCATCAATGCATTTAAAATCATTTGACAATCCTTTTGAAAAACCATTTTCCACAACACTTTTCAATCATCAATTCATCATCATGCCTTATCAAACCATGCACTTAACATTTTCAACACACACATATTAAACTATATGCAACATGTATCATGGATCAGCAGCAAAATCCCATTTGCTACCCTCAATTTAAACTTTCTCATGCATACTAACAATTCAAGGCTTAAAGAGTAAAACATGTTTAAATTAACATTAAACAACATAATCCATCTCATGATACATCATCAATTATATTGGCTTAGAAGTGATCATTAACCAAGTTCCACTTTCAAAACATAACATCGGATACACAGATTTAACAAGTGTTCCCAACACTTCATGCCATCACAACTGAAATTAAATGTACATTTACAACCGGGTATAATCACAACCCCACACATCGGTTGGATGCATAACCCACTAACGAGAGTCTTTGGTACAAAGATCAAAACCCCTCAACCGTTAGGGTACTTGGATAGAGTTTTCAGTACACATAATCAAAACCCCTTAACATCCAATGCGACTTTTTATTGTGCACTATCAATCCTATGGTCGACCAACTATATCCGATAACATTTCCAAAACCTTTTCATACCATCACTTGTCAATATAATTTATTTCATTAGCATTAACTCACTCTTTTCATATGGATCTTCAAAATCATTTAACCAATGAAATCAACCTTGCATTACCCGATGTTCAAAAACATTAATAAATCATGCATTACCTCACAATGCATCAACATCAACATATAACCAATTTCCAGCATTAAACCATGCTCAAAACATGCTTATACAATGAATAATCAAGTAATCAAAATAAGTGCATTAAAACCAATTGCCAAAATGAGTTCGAGAGAAAATTCATTCTTTACTTACTTTCGAGCTTAGACTAGCGTTTCAAGCTTGATCTAAACTCCCAAACACAACTTTCAAACCTTTAAAAAGCTATAAATCTCATTCTTACTCACCGACATGCAAAGCCTCGCTTGCCGATACAATAAACATACTTCAAAAGCTTTCGAAATGTCCGTTTAAGCTTAAGGATCAACTTCCCCTATTTTATCCATACAAAAATAGAGGATTTAATGCATCAAAATGCATTCAATAGCCCAGCAACATAAATTTACATAAAACCTCAACATACTCTGCATAATTTCCCTCAACAACAACAACAACCGAAATCAACATCAAACATCTTCCAAATTTAACTCAGCCACAACCTAACATTTTAATCCATCAGTTAACATCAATTAACATATAAAAACACAACAACACCATCCTTATACCTCTAGCATTCATTAAAGCTCCAAAACACCTCAAAAACTCACAACTAATAATCTCGAAAATTAGAGATCCACTTAGTTTCGGGATTCTAATGTTAAAACCCACTTATTAAAATTATTAAACATCAAAATCATGATTAAAATCAATCAAGAACTCAGCAAAATAGAGCCTATACGAAAATCTATCAATCCAATCAATTAAACCTTGATTTAACCAAATTTCCTTTATTAAATCATCAAATCAAGTTAGAAAACATAAGTAAAGGATCAATAACTTGGGAATTTCAGTAAAGAACCTTATATTAGAGGAGAAGAATGAAGCTCACCTCTAAATTTGGCTTTCCTCTTAATTGGATGAATTTTCTTGAGAAAACAAGATCAAATCAAATAGGTTTTGTTAGGAAACAATTAAAGATCAATTTGAAAACAAAAGAATGTTGAAATCAAATATTTACCTAAGAAAATTGAAGTAAAAAGATCACATTAGGTTTGCTGAAGCAAACCCGAGATAATAACCTAAACCAGGTCTATTTTTTCCTTTTTATCTTGTCTAAATGTATCAAATTAATTCTTATAGTGGACAAGCTTTAGTAGAAATGAAACATTGAAATCAGATTTCAAAACGGGGTTCAATTGCTCAAAAGCGCACATTAGGTACCAAAACATAATTTTCACAAATTGCAGGGTCTTTCCTAAAGTTAAGGTTATCAAACCTTCATTAGTCCAATTTCATGCTCACATGTTAAATTCCAGCTCAAAATAATCATTCAAACTCATTCAATTGCATACATAACATTCAGGGACTCAACTGTAAGATTTACAAACTTCTACAAACTGATATGCACAAAATCAGTAGGGCGTACCGATGCAACCCCGTACTGATATGACTTAACGAACATAATGACTACTCTTACCTATACACGTACATCCGTATTGATAAGGTGTGTTGACCCACCCGTACCGATATGGTCTTGACCCTATACCGATCCCCCTTTTGATTTCTCGAAACTCATAATTCCAGTGAACAAAATGCGTACCAATACGGTACTTGCATATCAGTATAGCTCTTTAAAAATGAAGGGGGCATACCGGTACTCAAACCTGTGTACCGACACCGGTACAAAATTTCTACAAGGCGTACCGATACGGTTTTTGAAAATTCAATGGGTTGTGTGTTAGGGAAACATAATGAGTCTGGCAAGAAAGAAAGCATTATTTATTACTTGAGCAAGAAGTTTACCGAGTGCGAAACACGGTACCCATTGATCTAGAAGCTATGTTGTGCCCTAGTGTGGGCTAGCAAGCAGCTTAGGCAATACATGTTGTATCGCACCACTTGTTTGATTTTCCGATTGGATCCATTGAAATTTTTATGGAAGCGCCAACATTGACCCGGAGAATAGCCCATTGGCAAATGCTAATGTCTGAATTTGATATTGTTTATGTAAATCATAAAGTAATAAAGGGGAGTATAGTGGCAGATTTCTTGGTAAGTTGCGCTTCAGACGACTATGAGCCTTTGGATTTTAGTTTCCCAGATAAAGATTTGATGTGCGCCTCGTTTGAAGAGAGGCCCACTTCGAAGAATGAGTCTTAGAAGCTTTATTTTGATGGAGCATTTAATGCCCTAGGCCATGGAATCAGGGCAATACTAATCTCTCCTGAAAATGTCTACTTCCCCTTTATAGGTAGATTGGAATTCTTCTGTACCAATAATATAGCCAAATATAAGGCTTGTGTTATAGGACTATGTGCGACCATCGAAAGAAAGATCAAGATACTTTAAGTCTTTGGAGATTCATCCTTGGTAATCTATCAGCTTCGAAAATAGTGGGAAGCAAGATATCCAAATTTAATCAAGTACTACGATCAGATTCAAGAGTTGATTAAGAACTTTGAGAAGATTAATTTTGCTTATTTGCCATGAGAAGATATTCAGATGGCTGATGCCCTAGCAACTTTGGATGCCATGTTTGAGGCAAGCATGAAAGCCAAAATGAAGCCAATCAAAATGAAAATTTTTGAGGCACTGACTCATTGCTATAATTTGGAAGAAGAGGCAGATGACAACCTGTTGTATTATGATATCCTCTAATACATCAAATTCTAGGTTTACCCAAAAGAAGCCAATGACAATGACAAAAGAACCATTCGAAGGATGGCGTCAGGGTATATCCTTGATGGAGAAATATTGTACAAAAGGGGTAAAGGCCAAATATTGTTGGGATGTGTCAATGCCTAAGAGGCTAAAAACATTTTAGCTGAAGTACATTATGGTTTGTGTGGGACCTATGCCAACGGTTTCTTGATTGCTAGAAAAATCATGAGATATGGTTACTTATGGTTGACCATGGAAGGAGATTGTATAGACTATGAAAAGAGATGTCATAAATGTCAGATTTATGCCGACAAGATACTTTCCACTGTTGCCACTCCACACCATGAATTTGCCATGGCCTTTTACTGTTTGGAGTATGGATATCATTGGCCAGATTCATCCAAAAGCTTCTAATGGACACCGCTTCATTTTGGTGGTTATAGATTACTTCACCAAGTGGGTAGAATTTGCTTCTTATGCCATCATCACAAGGGCAACAGTCTACAAGTTTCTAAAAAAAGAGATTATCTATCACTATAGTTAACCAGAAAGAATCATTACCAACAATGCTTCCAATTTGAACAACAAGAGGATGATCGAAGTGTGTGAACAATTCAAAAGTGTACACCACAATTCTACTACTTATCATTCCAATATGAACGAGGTAGTAGAAACAGAAAACAAGAATATTAAGAAGATCATAGCAAAGACCATGGATACTTTCAGAGATTGGCATGAGAAACTATCATTCGCTCTGTTTGCTTACCAGACATCTGGAGAACTTCAATAGGGGCAACATCGTATTCTTTGGTCTATGGTATAGAAGCAATATTACCTATTGAAGTGGAGATTACATCACTTTGAATTTTGAATGATGTGAGGTTAGAAGAAGCTGAGTTGATACAAGCCAGGTTTGATCAGTTGAACCTCATCGAAGAGAAGAGATTAAGGGCTATCTACCATGGCCAAATGTATTAGAAGAGAATGATGCGAGCTTATAACATAAAGGTTCACCCAAGAGAATTTCGAGAATGGGATCTGGTGCTTAAAAAGATATTGCCAACTCAAAAAGACTTTCGAGGGAAGTGGATGCCTAATTGGGAAGGGCCTTATGTTGTTAAAAAGGCCTATTTCGGTGGAGCATTAATTTTAACGAAGATGGATGGGAATGAGTTGAGCAATATTGTAAATTTGAACTCCGTCAAAAAGTAATACACTTGAAGTAAAAAAAGTAAGAAAAAGAAGAAGAAAATGGCGGAGTGAAAACCCAAAAGGGCGCTTCGCAAAATGAAAATACCTATGGTGAAAACCCAAAAAGGGCACCTAAAGTATAAAAAAATAACACAAAATAAAAAATAACAAAGAAATAAAAAAGAAAGAAAAAAAGTAAGAGAGAAAAGAAGGGGGCTTAAGATGAAAACCCAAAATAGGGCGTCTTAAAACCAAAGAAGGATCTGAATCGAAAATTCAAAAAGGGCGGTTCAAATAAATTTTGAGATTTGGCATCTGATTGATGGGCGCTACTTTAGTCGAGGGGCTCTACTTTAGTTTATGGTGAAATCCCTCTCAATTATCAGAGATTTTAGTCAAGGACAGCGAGTGAGGGATCTACTACGGTCGATGGGCTCTTGCATCATTCATACAGTCGATGTTCGGAATGTTGCACCATGTGTTGTTTACTTTTTCTTTCTCATTTTCTCATGTTTGCCGAGACTTTCAAATCATTCCAAAATTTCTTAAAATATTAATGAAATATTATATTGTGCCTTCCTTTATCTATTTCATGAGCATCCTACAAATGGATTGTCGTAGATTATTGACAAACAAAAGAATTTGTGGCATTACTATGAGTAAACATATTAAGTGCAGGTTACCTAAAGACAAAAATTGATTCCGTTGAAGAAAGTTTGCCAAAGTAGAAGCCTAGAAGACATTAGGTGCCAAGTTAGCAAATTTTGTCGAGACAAGATCACAAATATCTTCTACATCTGAGTTCAAAACAAGGAAGGATCCCAAGGTGAAAACCCGAAAAGGCGCCTAAGAAAAACGGGAAAGAAAGAAAAGGAAAAAAGATAAACAAGAGAAAAAAAGAACAAATAAAATGAGAAAAAAGAAAAAGAAAGAGAAAAGAAAAAAAGAAGAAAAAAGGAAAAGAAAAAAAAGAAAAAAGAAAAATCAAAGTGAAAACCTGAAATGACCCTTTGAGACAAACAAATCTAAAGTGAAAACCTGAAAAGGCGCTTTAGAGTAAAGGTTTAGAAGTTCAAACGGAAGGAGTTAAAGAGCCTGAGTCCTAACACGAGGCAACATAAAAAGTGTGTGAAGATGAAGAAGACAACAAAAGGAAGCTGAGACAAGAAACCAAGAAAGAAGGCGTCCAAACAATGACTAGATTTTATTTGTCATGCATCACGAATAGTTAGACATCCTTAAGATATGAGCATGCTAACTCAAATCATCATGTTTGTTTTTACAGGTATTTGAAGATTAACAAAAATTGGATTCTATGCTTCATGAGAAGAGAAGTAGATCCCAGCAAAGAAGCAAGTGTCCTTTGACATGCATAATTATGATTTTTGAAAGTCATCCAATCTTCAGTTGTTTGTGAGCGATGAACTTCTTTTTATGCTAAGAAGATCATAAGTCAGGGCATTCAGTCGAAGTATTCTGGTAGTCTCAAAGCAAGATACCATATTATGTCAAGACGATCAGAAGCCAGAGCATTCATCTGAAGTATTCTGATGGTCTCAAAGCGAGATGCCATTTTATGCTGAAACGACAAAAAATTGGGGCATTCCGGTAGTCTCTAAGCGAGATACCATTCGATGTGAAGACAACAAAAAATTGGGGCATTATTTTAAGGTTTTTAGCCTTTAGGGAGCAGTAAAAACCTTTTGGTAGTCTCAAAGCGAGGTACCATTTTATGCCGAGACGAGCATAAATTAGGGTATTCTGCTAGTCTCTAAACGAGATATCCTTCGATGTCAAGACGGCCAAAAATTAGGGAATCATATTAGGGTTTTCAGTTTTCAGGGAAGCGGTGAAAATCTTTCGGTAGTCTCAAGGCGAGATACCATCTCATGCCAAGGCGATCAGAAATTAGGGCGTTCTGGTAGTCTCAAAGTGAGATACCATCTGATGTCAAGACGATCATAAATCAAGACATCATCTCGAGGACTTTTTTTTCCAATCATTACATAGGAATAACTTGAAACTCTGGGACTACAGAAAGAGAAAGGGTGAATAGTTCAATATAGGAGGAACGCGCAGCTCTAAATCTTCGAACAAGGAAATCAGATAAAATTAGTGCTTATGGTTTTTGCTTTATTCTTGTTCCACGAGAATAAGCAAAGAGGGGCAGCTGTAATCACTAATTTTATCCGAGGCATTGACCCGTCTTTTACATTTTTTGCAAATTATTATAATAATGGGCTATTGATAATATTATCCTATTAATATTGCCTTATTATTAATTATATTAGTATTTCCATATATAATATTAATTGTTCTCGCTTATTATTATTATTATTGTTAGTACCTTTAATTTTGGGTATATATTTTGACCCGATGTGATGTTTTTATACATTAGTTATCATAGATTATAAATGTTACTATAATATGTTATCGTACGTTATTATTATCTTAAGTTATCATTATTGTTATTATATGTATTGGATTATTATTATTATTATAGTACTATTGATAAACTATTATTACTAATACTAAAAAAGAAAACTAAAACAGATATACAAATAAAGTCGCCCATTTTATATTAAAGAGTCCATTTACAATTGAATTTCACAAACCCAAAAAATATTACATGTGTTTGGCCCGATAAGACCCAAACCCTAATCTTCCCTAATTATAGAAACCTTAATAGCCTATGTTTTCATTTATGTGCAGCCACTCCTTAGTCGTCAGATCTAAATTAAATCTGACGATCCTGATGCTCTAAAAGAAAACCCTAGTTAGGGTTACATTATATGCCTTGCTCCGCACCCTTTACATCCATTAGATCAAAACTCATTGAATGACCAGGATTAAGCAAAATTCCATTGAGCTCCCCACACGCTGCACGCTCGGCTTCTAAAATTTCCACTCGCACGTGCAACACACGCCATAACGTTTCAGATCTTCACACACGCCTTTTGATGATCCAGATGCCTTGCTAGAGCCTCTCTCTGGTCTCCCCCACCTCTGGCCAAATCATATGCAATGCCAAAAGCAAGAATGTAGAACCATCTCCTCAACAGACCAACAATTGTAGAAATGCATGTGGATGCAAACAAAAAGGGATGATAGGGGACAATATCAGTATGACAGATGAATCCGGCTAAAAACTTAAAAACAAGCAACCAATGAAGGAGTTTTAATTTTCTATTTCTTTTTATAAAGGCATGTAAATCCGGGCTATATATGAAAAAAGCCCTAATAGTTGTAGAGAAGAAGGGGAATTTTCAAAGAAAAAGCAAAACAAAAAGCAAAGAGTTTCAGACGTATCTTTCTCTATAAAAATTTTAGTATATGCATTCTAAGGTTTAGGATTTACTTTCGCGGCCATTCAGTCGTCTCCTTGCTTCTCTAAATCTTAGAGGCGATAACCCCTTTAGCTTTTGTTCGGAGGTCGAATACGGTGAGCTGGTCGAGAATCTCGTGAGTAGAGGCTCCTTTTTCTCAAATAACAAGGGGTTGTTGCTTCAATCTTCTAGGAAATGAGACTTCGTCATTTTTTTTAAAAGATTGAGTTTTGAAGAATCATTTCAGAGAAAACAGGGGAGATCTAGAGTTTTTTTTTTTGAAAAAATTGAGAAAATATTTTCATTTTCAGCAAAAAAAAAACTTTTATACTTTGTTTCAAAATAAATGGGTTATTTATCTCTTTAAAGGCCTCCGCGTTTCCAAAACTCTCCCCATGGTCCTCCCGCACCTTTTTATTACTCCCTGGGTCCTTTAAAATTTTCAAAACATCGCAATGTTTTCTCTCTTTAGAATTAATTAGTTCTTTTAAAAAATGGGTTTATCACCCTTCAGTCCCTCTACGTTTTCATTCAAACTTTCTGGCCAGTCTGCTTTTGTAAATTACACCCCTAATCTTGTGATTTTGAATCGTTTTGCAATTTTGTCCCGTTTTCTAAATCAAAACTATTTTTCAATGGTTTAATCCCTTTTCAACCCTCAAAATTGCCATTTAGTCCTTTTTCGGTGGTGTAATTACCCATACGACCTTTACCCTTTCTCTTTTATTTAATTTTGGCCCTTTTATTTATGCAGTTTATATTTTTGTTTTTCTTTAATTCCATGTACTGTTTTTATTTATTTATTGCTTTGTTTTAGTCTTGTTTTTATGTTTATGTATTTACTTATTTGATATATGTTTTTTTATATGTTGCATGGTTATATTAATATAAGTTCATTATATTGTGTTTATTTTAACTACGCAAGTGGTGTAGGTTATGCTTTTGTTCATGTTTGCCGTATTTATGCAGTTTATATTTTTGTTTTTCTTTAATTCCATTTACTGTTTTTATTTATTTACTGCTTTGTTTTAGTATTGTTTTTATGTTTATGTATTTACTTGTTTGATATATGTTTGTTTATATGTTGCATGGTTATATTAATATAAGTCATTATATTGTGTTTGTTTTAACTACGTATGTAAAGTGTTGTAGGTTATTCTTTTGTTCACATTCGCCGTAGGTATATATACATATGTGTGTGTAGTGCTGGGTTTTTTTTTACTGTCTTATGTATATTTGTAATATGTGTAATGTATGGTCGGGATATCATGATATACTGCACATGCTTGATTCTTCTATGTCTTCATCTTTTTCCATGTTTCATTCATGTCATTTATATATATATATATATATATATATATATGTGTATGTTTAATTTTTGTATGGTACATTGTTATTTAATTTTCATGCTTTATTTTATGCCTTTATCCATTTTTGCCATGCTATCATATTATGTTGCATTCGGAATATAAATTGTTAATGCAGTGCCATTTTATTCGAGAGTAAACGTGGCTAGTACCAGTCGTAGTGGTGGTTGTTTTTCGTTTATTCTCGAATAACGGGGCCCTTAAAATTTTCTCGCATGTATAACAAAATTTTAATTTAATCGTCACTTTAATTCAGAAAATTTAATATTAACAAAATGATAATTTTTTTTGCTTTGGTACCAATTTTTTGGGCGGTGTTGGGGTGCCAAAACCTTCCCCATCCGTAACGAACTCTCGAATCCGTTTTCAATCGAATCTCTGGTTTTATAGTATACGGCCTACCTAAGTGGCAAGTGGCGACTTCAAGTTTTATTATTTTCAGAAATACGAATTTTTAAAGGACTTCTCCAATTTTCCAAAAAATAGTGAACCTTTCCTTTTCGGATTTCAAAAAATGGGAGGTCGCTACACGTAGAATGAACCAAGTAGGTGGTATCTAAATCAGTTGTGGCATGAACATTTAAGAGTTCTCAAGGAAGCATCAGTTTCGATTGAATGGATGGCTAATGAGAATATTAGTATGATTGAGGGAGTGGAAGTGGTACATACTGACTTGGATGTGGCAAGTTGTGAAGTGCAGGATTGTTCTCCATTGCGGATTGAGCTAGGGGTGTTACCAATTACGACTGATGGGCCGCGATCCAAAATCCCAAGAGTTGCTATAACATAGTGTTATAATGGAGACGCCACTGGTCCCTTTTATTATATTAAGCGAACCGAAAACCTAAGAACATACTAGAAAATTTGAAATTTCAAGGGGTTAGAGAGCACGGTTACGTGTGGGGAAAGATTAGCACCCCCACAACGCTCGTAGAAATGATGCTTACTTGATCACTAATATTTTCCTTGTAATCCGAATGAATGTGTGCAAAGATTAATGTAAAAATCCACAAAGTTCTAAAAGTAACCCGAATTTGCTCACGGCTGAGGAAACCCTGATCAATTTAGATACAAGGGAATTAAGGCATTAACCCCTAAAATCCAAAAGTATAGTCTCACATAGGAGTTTCGACCATTCCCCAACTGTTAGGGGAAGACCGAATTAACCATACTTGAGAAAATATTATGTTTTCATGATGCAGAAAAATTTCTTTTGCATGATGTTTTGTTTGCCTTTATTATTATTTTTTAAACATAGAATTTCAATTCATGAATATTTAGATAAACTAACCCTAATAGGATTTATTTGATAAATTTTAGTTAAAAGTTATATTAAATTATCTAAAGGAATGACCGAGTTAATTTAAGGAATATATTATTAAAGGGAACCTGAATTGAGGAGATTTATCACCTAACATACTTTATAACTTAAAATTAAATCTAAGATCCTAATGGATATTTACTAATATGTTTAGAGGAGCAAACCTAAAAGTGTATTAATTATCTTATAGAAGTTTTTTTATTAACGAAAAGCAAATCATATTATTAATTATTATAGGATCTATTACCCTAAAATTTAAATATGTTAAATATCACAAAAATATAACAAATTAAGTAATACAATAGACATGAATCGAACAAACAAAGGATTAAAATGCATAAAAAATAATTAAAGAACCGAATTGAAATGAAAAAGGACTAAAGTGAAGAAATTGCAAATAGTGGGGTCGAAGTGTGAATCCGGTGGAAGAAGGCCGCAGGTCGTACATGGTGCAGATCAAGTTCGAGTCGGTTCACGGGTTGAGTATAAAGCCTAAAACCTAGAAAAATCACTTTCTCCTCCCCTGGCCAAATGGATCAAACAACCTCTCTAAAAATCCTCTAAAATATTCACAGGTGTTCTTCATGGATTGAAGAACACCACCACATAATCCCAGAATTCGACTGTGGTTCACGATGCTCTGCCATGTCGGCCGCTGTGGTTTGTCGTCGATGATGGTTCACCGACAGCGGTTCACTCCAGTTTTGACTCCCGATTCTGATGGCGATGGTGGTGGTCTCCTCTGGCGACGGCTCCTCCTTCTCCGATGATCTGTAAACCGCGCCCTCATTCCTTTTCTTTTTAATTCGAAGCAAAAAATATATATATAGAAAGAGAAACAACAAAATTTCGGTATAAAATTACCTTTAGAACTTGCTTGAATGCTTGTTATTGCCTGTAAAAATTGTATGTTACAATGGATGGATTCTTGGCTTTTTATAGCCAATTACAATGTGTATAAACAAGGAATTGAAAAACCTAATATCTAACGGATTCTCGTTTCCTGATTTGGTGTTAATTATTATCATCTTTGCTTGATCCAATTTGTTTCCTCTTTGACTGATTTCTTGTCTTGTTCGTGTGATTCAAATCATTTTCCTTCCTTTTTTTGCTTAGATTCGAGTGCTAACCCTTTCTTTTTTACTTGCATAACACGATCAGGAGCGAGAATGGATGAGCACAACGGCACGCGGTAGCCAGTGATGATCACGATGTGAGCTGTACCTTTGAACGGGAAGATGGAAGGACAAACATTAAGCGTGTGAAGACCACACACGAGTGATGATCCTTGTGAATCTTCCTTGTGTGATATGGACCATCGGATCTCCCTTCAATCGTACAGCGCTAAGGCGTACGACTCTAAGGGCTAGAAGGCTAGGGGTTTTGGTGTTGATATGGACTGTTGGATCAAGGGATGATCCAACGGCCATGAGCCGATTGCTAATAGAGATGGGATATCCTTTTTAGCTCTTAGGGTTTTCAACCTTTGGGCCGAATATGACCTTGTAATTGGACATTTTATTTAATGGACTACCTCTTTTTTATATTTTGGGTTTATACATGTTTTTTTTTATTTTATGGATCCATTATTCACATATATACAAAATTAAATTCAAATTAAAAGGGGTGGATAAAATAGGTGACTACAGTTTCCCTCTTTGCTCATTTCGGTGAAATAGGAATAGGGCAATGACTGAAGACACTGATTTTATCTGGCCGAGCTGCGCGTTGAACACCAGTTCTTCTAACTTGAGGTGATGCAGAAATATGATTCTCATCCTTCAAACCGGAGGATACCAAGTCGGTAAGGTGATATGCTCCTTCAAACCCAAGGAGAAAAAATCAAATGACGCTCCTTAAAAACTAAATATAGGCAGAAATATGACTCTCGTCCTTCGAACTCGATGACACCAAGTCGGTAAGGTGATCTGTTCCTTTGAACCTAAGGAGAACAAATCGAATGATGCTTCTTCAAACGGTGCTAAACATTAAGTTGAAACTGACCATGTCTTTACACCTCTTTGCTTCATAGAAAACATTTGATCTTTGCTTCATAGAAAACATTTTATCCTTTCTTATTTGCTTCATAGAAAACCTTTGATCTTTGCATATTTGCTCGCTCAATCCAAAATCTTGTATTCCTGGTTGGTAGCGTAATCTTTTCTAATCCCCCAGAGTTTCTTGAGAATGCTTTTGGATTGCGTGTATGGGACTCTTTACAACAAAGCTTATTTCCATCTCGAATGTCTTTGACTGGTATTTGATGACCGAAAATCTTGCTTCTATGATCTGAATAATTGCTCTATTCTGGTGTCGCAATCTATGCAAAATTATATGCTTATGATTAGAGTCAAAACAATAAAATGCATCATAGTCCATGTACTTTTAAACCATATTCAAAGTAATGCTAAAAAATCTTTTATGTTGTATAAATGCAAATCCGTTGGTTCTCATTCCAATATGAAAATGTAGGTGACAAGGATGTAGAAGAAAAACTCTAGGATGTAGATTTTATTAATAGTGGCAAACACAAATGTAATTACAACAAAAATAAAGTGTCTAGATATCAAGGGCCCAAAGTGCTCTAAGCCAATCCTTTGGGAGTTCTTCCAAATGCAACCCCGGTTGAGAAGATACCGTGATGAAGATGTTGAACAAATTGCATGTCTTTTGAGATGGTTGCCTCAACTTTGAATATTCAAGCCGCCCTTTACGGGTTGTCAAATTGAATCCTCCTTTGGCTTCAAGACGCCCTTTGCGGGTTTTCATCTTGAGCCCTCATTTTATTTTATTTTTTCTTGAGTCTAAAGCGCCCTTGCGGGTTTTTACTTTTAGACCCTTTTTACTTTTTTCTCAAAGCCACTTCTCGGGTTTTCACCACGTCATTTTTTCTTTCTTTTTTTTTCATTTTTCTTTTTCATTTTTTTCATTTTTCTTTTTCTTCAAGTGTAGTATCGCTTGACCGAGTTTGAATTTACGGGGTTATGTAATTCATCCCCATCCATCTCGACTAAAATCAAGGCTCCTTTAGAGAAGGCTTTTTTTACCACATAAGGCCCTTCCCAATTAGGTGTCACTTCCCATGGGAATCTCTTTGGATTGGCAACATCTTTTTTAGCACCAAGTCTCATTCTTCGAATTCTCTCAGGTGAACTTTCTTGTTGTATTGCCTTCAATCTTTTTTCTTCGATTAGATTCAATTGTTCGCAACGTGTCTTAATCCACTTAACTTCATCTAACTCTGCCTCTATTAAGATATGAAGTGACAGGATTTTAACTTCAATGGGTAGCATGGCCTCCATGCCATAGACTAAGAAAAATGGTGTTACCCCTATAGACGTTCGCACAATAGTTCGGTAGGCATATAAAGCAAATAGCAACTTTTTATGCCTATCTTTGTAAGTGTCAGTCATCTTGGCGACTATCTTCTTAATATTCTTGATTTGAAATTACTCACAAACTGCAGTTATCATTTTGTTGTTCAAATTTGAGGCATTGTTGGTGATGATCCTTTTGGGAGTTTGTAACGCCAAATAATCTCCTTTTTGAGGAACTTACAAACTGTTGACCTAGAGACGTTTTCATTAGAAGCCACCTCAACCCACTTGGGAAATAGTCAATGGCTACTATGATGAACCTATGCCCGTTTGAAGCTTTCGGGTGGATCTATCTAATTACATCCATGTCTCACATCGAGAAAGGCCATGTAGCTGTCATCACATAGAGAGGTTGCGGTGGCACATGTATTTTGTCAGCGTAAATCTAACACTTGTGACACTTCTGAGCATAATTGATGCAATCCCTTTCTATGTTTGACCAATAGTAACCAAGGCACATGATTCTCCGGGCCATGGTAAACCAGTTAGGGTGGGTCATACAAACTCCCTCATGAACTTCTTCTAGAATTAATTGGGCCTCTTTGGCATTTACGCACCTTAAAAATACTTGGTCCTGACTTTTCTTGTACAAGATTTCTCCATCGAGGACATATCATGTAACCATTCTTAGAATCATTCTTTTGTCATTTTCGGTTGCCTGAGACGGGTATTCCTAGAACTTTATGTATTGCATGATATCATTATACCATGGAAGTCCTTCTATTTCTTTCTCCACGTCATAACAATGTGCAGGCAAGTCAAAAATTTGTATCTGGACCGGCATCATTCTGGCACCTTCGTTTGCCTTAAATGCCGCAAATAATGCGGCAAGAGCGTCTGACATTTGATTATCTTCCCTAGAGAGGTATTTAAAAGTAACTTCCTAAAATTCTTTAATTAATTCAATGACCATCTTTTGATACTCGACCAACTTTGAATCTTTCATTTCCCACTCTCCCCGAATTTGGTAGATGACTAAGGTAGAATCTCCGAAGACCCTCAAAGCCTTGATCCTTCTCTCTACTGTTGCTCATAATCCCATGATACAATCCTCATATTCTGCCATATTATTGGTGCAGAAAAACTTCAAACAGCTAGTAAAGGGATAATGATCACCTTATGGCGAGACCAAGACTGCCCCAATGCCACCGCCCAATGCATTAGAAACACCATCAAAATTTAAGACCCACGAGTCAGTTGGGCTATCTTCTTCAGTTGTGATACACATTAGGTCATCATCACAGAAATTGAAATCCAAGGCTTCATAATTTTTGAAGGCACGACTGACCCAGAAATCTTTTATATCGCTTCCTTTTACCAATTTGTGGCTGACATATTGAATATCAAATTCTGTTAACAACATCTGCCATTGAGCCAATCTTTCTGATAGGGCAGATGCTTCCATCATATATTTCAAGGGATCAAGTTTGGATACCAACCACGTGGTGTAGTACAACAGGTAATGCCTGATCCTCTTGGATGCCCAAACCAGAGCACAACACATCTTTTCAACTGGTGGATACCTCAACTCGTAATCTGTGAACTTCTTGCTTAAATAATAAATCACCCTTTCTTTTCTCTCGGTCTCATCATGCTGGCCTAGTACACAACCTATTGAGTTTTCGCATACAGTTAGGTACAGGATTAGAGATCTTTTTGAAATGGGTGGCATTAACACTGATGGATTTGACAATTGCTTCTTAATTTGATCGAAGGCTACTTGACACTCTTCGTTCCACTCCCTGGGTTATTCTTTTTTGGTAGTCTGAATATCGGGCTACATTTTTTCGACAACTAGGAGATGAAGCGAGAAATATAATTAAGTCTCCCCAAGAAACATCGGACCTCTTTTTGATCTAAAGGGAAGCTGTTGCACTGCTTTCACATTATCTAGCTCTATTTCAATTCTTCTCTTGCTTACGATGAAGCCCAAGAGTTTTCTCGACGTTAATCCGAAGATGCATTTAGCGGGGTTGAGCTTTAATTGGAACTTTCTCAACCTTTGAAAGAGTTTCTCTAAATTTATGATGTGTTCCCCTACTGTGGCAATCTTGTCGTCCATATATACTTTAGTTTTCTTATGCATCATGTCATGAAATAAGGTTACCATGGTTCTTTCATAAGTTACCCCAACATTTTTTAGGCCGAAAGGTTGTATCTTGAGAAGCTATCTATGAATGAGAACATGGAGTGACCAGTTGTATTATCCACCAAGGTATATATGTGAGGCAGACTAAAGTTGTCCTTAAGGCTAGCCCTGTTGAGATCCCTGTAATCGACACACATGCGAACTTTTTCATCTTTCTTTGGAACAGGGACAATGTTGGTTACCCATTCAAGATACCTAGCTTCTTGCAAGAATCTGATGTCATATTGCTTGTTCACTTTATCTCTTATTTTTAATAACATCTTAGCCTTCAACCATCAAATTTTTTGTTATACGGGCCAACACTCTGGCTTCATGGACAACTGATGCACGACAATGTCGGTGTCTAAACTAGGTATATCTTGGTATGACCAGCGAATACGTCTTTGTAGTCTTGCAGAAGTTTAATCAGGCTCTGTCGTGTTTTAGAGCTAACGGTGGTGCCAATCTTTACCTCGCGTCTTTCCTCTTCAGTTCCGAGGTTCAAAATTTCTAACTTCTCTTTATGAAGAGCAATTTGCTTCTCTTTATTCTCCATTATCCAGAGCAAGTCATCTAGA
The DNA here is from genome assembly GCA_019671005.1 of Hibiscus mutabilis. Lineage (NCBI taxonomy): Eukaryota > Viridiplantae > Streptophyta > Magnoliopsida > Malvales > Malvaceae > Hibiscus > Hibiscus mutabilis. The sequence goes on from CM033719.1 coordinate 43,621,040, forward strand.
ACATCACAATCAACTTCTTCGTCAAGATCCTTGAACTCTTCTGAACACATCGGTTGCTCAAAATTCACTTTTGATTCGAACTCAAAATTGCTTACGCCATTGATATTTGGATACCTATAAAGAAAAGGAACAAGGATATATTTCGATGTTTGCAAAAGCTAAAAGGATGAATGATTTTACATGGGTTTTGCCAGTTTTTTTTATTATTTTAATGCACATTTTTCGTACAAAGTTTATTGAAAAATGCATCTTTATTAAAATGGGAACCAAATAGTTTTGCGTATGCCCTTTACATAAAAGACCCCCTACTATTTTGGGGCTAAAACAAAGGGCTAGTTTTGAGAATTTCTTTGAAAGAGATTTAAAAACTACAGGAATTTATTTTGTAGTCTAATTATTAAGCTCAAAACATGGGCGAATCATGTGCAGATATCCACGCTCTTCATCCTCTTTCAGTACTACGTTGATGCTCAAACTCTCGAATATCTCGGCTATCTCATTCTCTTCTTCTTTAGCTTGAGTTATGTCGAGATTCACAAATCCCCCTAAAAAGTGAAATTGAGGGGTGGAAACGTTATTGGGTCCTATGCGACCTCCTCCCCTTTTAGTCTGGCTTTCCTTTTCTCTTGGTTTTTCTTTATTGGGACTCTTCTTTATGCAGTATTGGGCTTGAAACCTAGCCTGAAATGGTCTTTCTTTTTAGCGATGGTCACCGGGTACAGCCTACCTTGGTGACATTTTCCAAATCCTTTTCTAGTTTCGGCACCTCTGCCTAAGGTTCTCATTACTTGCATTCTTGCACATTTGGACAATCCTGGCATTCGAATTTTGCTTCCTTCTAAAACAAACATCACGCTAACCAATTCAAGCGACATGAAGGAGCATTCTAATGCCCCCACATCAATCTCAATGTAGGGTGCATCAGTAAAAAATGAGGCCATGATATCCACTTCGACACTAATGGTCACGAGCTGCCTATCGAAAACTTGATTTTTTAGTGTAGCGTAGAGGGAACAACGCCAGCTGAATAGATCAAAAAATGTCCTAAAAGGTAACTATAGGTTGGCCTGATGTTCGTCACCACAAAATCAACCTAGAAGATATATGGCCCAATCTGTAGAGTAACTTCTATATTTCCCAGTACATGCCTCTGAGTTACGTCGGAAGCTCTAACCATGTTCTAGTATGCCTTCATATGGGAATTGTCTATCGATAATTTCTTCAAAATGGCCATACGTAGGACGTTTAAGGCCGAACAATTTTTATGAGAACCCCCGATAACATGTGTCCCTTTCAGTGGGTAGAGACATGAAGGGCCTTACACGATCACTTTCCTCTTTGTATTGAAGGAAATAAAATTATCAACAGTAGTGTTACCAACCAACCTATCCAACTTTTCGGTTGTTATTTCCTTTGGTACGAATGTTTGATTGAGGATCTTAAGCAGAGTGTCATGATGCACCTTAAAACCTAAAAATAATGATAGCATAGAGATGCGTACTAGGAGCTTGTGAGTTGCTCCACTATATTGTACACACTATGCTTGAGGATCTTCATAAATTTTTGGGCCTTTAACTCCTTCATGGGCTCATGATATTTTACGGGCCAATCCTCATAAAAATCTTTTCCTGGCTTTTTGTCTATAACGTTCTTTCTTTGGGTTGCATCCTTATCTTCAGCAAAAGGTGGAACATAGCACCCTCCACTTCTCGTGAAGTGGCCCACCTCATTGATGGCTTAGCCATTTGGTTAATTCTTGTCTTGTTTTGGATCCTCCAAGGTTACTATGGTGCAAGAATAGTTCCAAGGAACCCGCTCACTATCTTCGTAGGGAAAGGGAGCTAGTGCCCTTATAACCAATCATGGTATTACGTTCTTCGGTAATTCATCAGCTTTGACCTTGGTTTTGATTAGCAAGGGCTTAATTCTGAAAAAAATCTTCATTGGGTACTCCTCCGATGCACAAACTTCTCCCATCTTGCATGCACCTTTCTTCTCAAAGAACTCCAGTTATTTACTGTTCATCATAGTTTGGACCCGATGTTTAAACTCCGGAAAGCACTAAATCTCATGCCATTCTTCCCTGTTATATTCACAGTGTGGCCAATTTCCTGATTGTTTCATTTTGGTATTTAGAGTCAACATTCCGTATTTGACCATCCTAAACCATACCCATCTTAAGGGAGCTTTGACATTAGACACCTATTGTGTGTTTTGAGTGCTACGCAAATGGTGCAAGTGAACACGTTGCAAGTAATAAATGATAAGTATCGAATATCATCTCCTTAGGGATTGGTTTGGGCCACTTTGCTTAAGTCACTACAAATGTTTAAAGAATTAAATAGTGATGATGAATTGAGATAAAGTAAACTAAATCTAAAGAATTGAAATAAAGGAAAAAGGAAACCGAATTGAGAGAGTAGGCTGGGTTATCGAGAGTATTCGTGTGATTGTCGAAAGAATTGTCTTGGCTTGTAGTTGCAATGGTAAGTAATTGCTGGGATTACTAAATAGAAATAAAATAGAGATGAAACTCCCCTCGTGAATTTGATCTCCCTCTAATTTGACTCCCCTTCAAAGCTGTGATTTGATCTCTATTTATAGGAGAGTTTGCGATCAGATTTGTTATTGATGAGGATAGGAATAAGCTTGAATTAATTTGAAAATGAGATAATTAATCTCTTTTATCTTTATCTCCAAGAAACTCTTCAAAATCTGATCATTTATCCTTATCCAATTCTGCGTGTAAATCCAAATCTGGGGAATTATCCCTTACTTTTCGTATTTATCCTAAAAATAGGCAGAATTATCCAGTTTTATCCAGATATTCCACGACAATCAGCTTTGGCAACTCCTTCAGTATTCTCCTTAATTGCCACGACAATCCCTACTTGCCACAGTAATTCTGTCCTGCACAAAATAAAGCAAACCAACAGCGATTTCTCCACAAAAACTAATAAAACGAGAAACCAAGCCCAATGAGCAGATGAACTACGAAACTATGCATGAATGACTACAAATGCAACTAAAATGGGCCTAAGTCTAACAATAATATGAGTAAAACAGGGTGTAAAATTTAGTACTTTTACACACTTATCACTCCCCCAAACTTGAACTATTGCTTGTCCTCAAGCAATGCAAAACACTAACAATTACCTGCCAAGGCATTTACCAAACATGAACAAGTTGCATACCTGACTTCAATCCTCAGAACCGTGGCAACTAGATTTAATTACCTTTGTGACTTTAGGAAAAATATAGAAAGATTACTCAAAATTTAGTATGATGCAAGTGAAGTAGTCATGTACAAGTTAATCATAGGAGTTCCAAGCAAAACCTTAGTTTTATTAACTTGCCGATCCAAGCGGTCTAACTAGAGCCAGTTTCGGGCACCTCTAGTATTTTTTAAAATTCCTAAGACTAGTGCCAGTTTCGGGCACCTCTAGCTTTTTTTTTAAATTCCTAAGACTGGAGCCAGTTTCGGGCACCTCTAGCAAACGTTCATTGTTCATCATTTTTTCATCATTTTTTTGCTAGAGCCAATTTCGGGCACCTCTAGCGTTTTTCTAATATTTCTTGCCAAAGGTTCACTAGGTTCTCCTAGATTAACAAGTCATAACAATGTTTATTAAAACAACATCATAAAAAAATACTAAGCAACTCATCATCAGATATCACGGCATGTTATTAACAAGTTCAGTCAGGCAAATTATCATGGCACGTGATGCCAACTACCATGAGAAATGCATGCTAACATAAAAAAACATAAGATGGAAAACAAGTGAATGCAAATGCAACTTATCATGAAACCAAAAAAGAGAATCCCCCCAAACTCGAGGAAATCATTGTCCTCAATGTATGGAAAATATAAACAAAATAAAAAAGAAAATGAAATGCAATGAGTTAATAGAAGAGGTCATCTCCTCGAATTCGTAGTGTCCCTTGGGCCGTTTGTTTGAGGCGTATGCTGCCTCACCTTGCTGGTGTTGTTAGAGTTGGTGCATGGTCATTATCTGTAATTTCCTTACCCTCCTTCTCGGCTTTGTCTAGTGGTAAAGTTTTATGCTTTGATGTTGTCTTTCAAGGCACATCCGAATATGGGGAATTCAATTATACAGAGGTAGTGTCTTTGGAATCTAAACAATCAGGAATAGTGTTAGTACTTTGCGGATAATGAGCTGGTTTTTACCGTTTTGTGTGATTGGGGTTGCCGCGGCAATTTCACTCGTAACTGACACAAGATTGCCAACTTTAGTTGTCGGGGCAAGTAACTGCAATTTGGATTATCCTCTAATATGATGCGCTTAGTAGGTTTTGATGTAGTACTACAGGGGATAATGCTCTGCCTCAATCTGCTCCAATTGATTCAGTAGTGGGCTCAAAAGTTCTTATGAGATCGAGGCAGTTGCTGTGGCATGTTCTTTTACCGTGACAAGTCTGGCTGTCTAGGCTTCTTTCAACATCCTAATCTTATTAAAATAAAAAAATAAAAACTAAAATCAAATTAAACAAAAAAATGAAGGGAATAGGGTTGCCTTAACAAAAACTTGATGAGGGTCGCTTTTGATATTTCTTATAGTCCATTCGTACCCTCCATCGAGTGACAATATTACCCAAAAAGAGTTGGGCCATTAAGATCGCAACCACTCCCACTCGCGCTACCTTGGTGGAGGTGTCTTTCTTTCGTGTTCCCTTGTAGTCCATGCATACCTTCCACCTTGCTATTGTTCCTGAAGGCATGGATATATTAATAGGAAAAATTATATCAACACTCAACCATTTAATTATCTCATTTTCGTCAAAATCTGTCATGGTTAGATGTAGCCTTCGTTGTCGTAGCCATTGCTGCGCCAACCAATTGCCGTGGCAATCTTCTGCCAAAATTTGATGTAAGTCAAGGGAATGACCAATTTTCTGAAAAGCTTCACGAGTCCAAACATTGTTTTCTTTAGGCCTTTCAAACATCTCCATCAGTAGAGATTTCGATGGCTTCAAATCTACCAACTTTGGTTCCTCAAGGAATAATTGCAATGGAAGAGGTGAATTTTTAAAGAATTCAAAAGGTTCAACCATCACCTGCTTATATTTCATTAGCAGAGTATCGTTATCTTTTTTATCTTGTATGTGGTCTTACAATTGTCGTGGCGACAATGGTGGATAAGAGCAATCTAAAGATTCTAGCTTTAGCATCGTTGTTGTAACATTCGGGCATCGATTCTTAGAATAATTGTAGCATTACCCTTTTCAGCCTCACTAAATGTTTTAGGCATTCCCCAGGCCTCAATTGATGTGGCAATTCTTTGTTTAGGCTCATAAAATGTTTGGTAGTCTTTCTCATCAACATGCTCTTGACTTGGAGGTTTTATTTGTTCCCTACACATCGGGGGAGCTATCTTCGCATTGCTCATTGTCTTCTTGCCATGGGACTTCGGTATCCCTATGACTTAATTGTTGAGGGATGTTATCCATGGCAGATGTGAATCTTCTAGATTGATCTTCTGAGTCTTTCATGAGTGCATCCATCCTAGCTATCCTCGCATCCATGGCATTTGATAGCTCTTGAATCTCCTCAAGTGATCTATCAGATCTAACCATGAAAGATTGAAACGTTTTCTCTATGTAATTTGAATTCCCTTGACGAGGACAGTATTGCCATGGCATATTTGTTCCAGCAGCAAAACTGTTATGGTAAAAAATTGAGCATTTTGATCATACCAAGAAGGATTTTGCTGATGGTTCCAACTATGGTCCTCTACGTAGCCATATGCACCAGGATTTTGAGAGCAATTTTCAAACACATGATTGGATTGATTCCTATCTTCTCACATCAACTCTCGAATAGAGACTTTTATTTCCCTCATGTTGATGTCCCTAACTTTGGGCTTTTCTGGGTTTTTTTGATAAAACAATCAAAAAAGAAAAGTTAGTAAAAATAAAAAATGCATTAACAAAAACAACTATCACCAATTGCCATTCCGACAATGGCGGCCAAAAACTTGTTTCGTGTTTTGAGTGATACACAAATGGTGAAAGTGAACACGTCGCAAGTAATAAATGATAAGTATCGAGTATCGTCTCCTTAGGGATTGGTTTGGGCCACTTTGCTTAAGTCACTGCAAATGTTTAAAGAATTAAATAGTGACGATGAATTGAGATAAAGTAAACTAAATCTAAAGAATTGAAATAAAGGAAAGAGGAAACCGAATTGAGAGAGTAGGTCAGGTTATCGAGAGTATTGGTGTGATTGCCGAAAGAATTTCCTTGGCTTGTAGTTGCAATGGAAAGTAATTGCTAAGGTAAGTAGTTTGCTAGAAGTATGACTCTTCTTGGCAAGTGGTTCCCCTGGAAAGTTAATTGTCGTGGCAAGTTAATTGCCGGCAAGTCAATGCAGAGTGATTAATCGTCGGGAAATTGGGCTGCAAATTGTTACTTTTTCAATGTTCAGCGGAGTGTTCTTCAATGCCTTGAATTATCCCTAACCAAATAACTAATGATTGTGCATGCCTTGGTGATACATCCTGTGTTAACCTGGGTGGACAACATCCATCTTCACTCCTTTTAGTTGCTGAAACCCTTTCTTTATCCCAAATGTGGATTAGTTTCCACCAACATTCGTTCAAATGGAAACCGTATCCAATTCATTTCGTGAATCTAACTCTCCCGAGCCTAGATAAATGGATGCGTTCAAGATTCATTCCCAAGCTCACTTGAAACAATAATAAAAACCAACAATGGATAAACAATGAATTTATATTGAAACTAAAACCAAGAACAAGAACAATTCGTCTCTCAACACCAAAAAAACCCAATAATCCCAAGCCAAATAAATTTTGTTCATGGCTGGGTAAAGAATAAATAACAAGGAAAATAACCCAGACATGGTGGGATTACAAAATAGAAATAAAATGGAGATGAAACTCCTTTGGTGTGTGAATCTCTTTGGCTCGATCTCCCTCTAATTCGACTCCTCCTCAAAGCTGCTATTTGATCTCCATTTATAGGCGAGTTTGCAATCAGATTTGTTGTTGATGAGGATAGGAATAAGGTTGAATTAATTTGAATAAGAGATAATTAATCTCTTTTATCTTTATCCCCAAGAAACTCTTCAAAATCTGAGCATTTATCCCTATCCAATTCTGCGTTTAAATCTAAATCTGGGGAATAATCCCCTATTTTTCGTATTTATCCTAAAAATGGGTGGAATTATCTAGTTTTATCTAGATATGTTGCGGCAATCAGCTTCGACAACTCCTTCAGTATTCTCCTTAATTGCCATGGCAATCCATCCTGCACAAAAGAAAGCAAAACAGTGGCGAATTTCCTAAAAAAATAACAAAACACAAGATCAAGCCCTCAAAACAGAAAAACTACGAAATTATGCATGAATGGCTATGGATGCAACTAAAATGGTCCTAAGTCTAACAATAATATGAGTAAAAAGGGTAGCAAAAATAGTACTTTTATATGCTTATCAAAACCCACTCTTTTAACCACTTATCATCTTCTTCAATTATGACATTTACCCATTTGCCTTAGTGATTTGGCAGGGGATTTCCTTTCTCTTCCATCTCATCAAATGACAACATTCCTACCTTTCGCAATGTTTCCATTACCCTTTTGAAGGCAGTGCAGTTCTCGATCATATGCCCTGTGACCCCATCATTGTATTAATAGCGTGCATTTACATCATACCATGGAGGGTATGAAGGCGACACCAGAGTGAGGTATTAAGGCACCACTATTCGAGATTTGACTAATTATGGGAATAACTCCGCATATGTTATGGGTATAGGAGCTTAATAGCACCTATTTTCTTGACTTTTCGCTTTAACTTTTGATGTGTTTTGAGCCACCTGACTTGTATTCGTTGCGGTAGGCTTATTGATCACCACTCATTTGGAACAGCTCGTATTTATTGGATTATAACTGTCGTCATGTTCTCTCTCTTCTTGTAATGTTTCTTTGATTCACCTCCGTCGAGCTTTTCTCTCTTTATAGCTGCCAAGATTAACTCCCTATTCATTAGCATATCCACAAAGCTTTTGGTTGCATGATTTATCATTCAATCAGAAAAATGTCCATTCAGTGTCTTCACGAACATGGGTGTGATCTCGTTTCCAGCAACGACGGGTGAACCTTGGTGGCCATGTCTCGTCATCTCTGTGCGTATTGGCAAAAGCTTTTGTTGGCCCTTTGCTCCATCGCTTACAACGCGGGCCAGTTTGGGACCATATCAGTCAAGTGCTTATACTGTTCGACGAAGGCCTCGACAGATCTATCCATGTCTTTATATTGGCCCAACTTAGTTGAGCGTACCAACCGGCTGTAGACGTAGACAAGCTATCTTGAAAACAATGTATAAGTATCTTCTCATTGTCAAGATAATAAGACTGGTGTCTTGAAATTGGGGGGAATGACTAGATCTGTCACCAAGCTAAAGTCCCTAGCATCCAAGCCATGGTGAACACTGTGTAAAACCTAAGTTTGATTTTGATATAACAAATTATCTAAGAACTAAATTGAAAAAGAAAATAAATTTTTAAGTACTCAAAAGTATCACAAAATGACAAAAAAATTTCTTTGAAGTCCAAAACTTAAACCCAAAATTTTTCTAAGTGTTTTTAAGCCAAACTACACAATCACACCCCAGGCGTATTGATACACCCCTTGGTGTTTCGATACGAAATTTGGATACTGGAATTTTTTTTTTTTTTGCAAATTGTACCGATACGGCTTAACCCGTTTCGATACGACATTCATCTGGGCAAGCATTTTAAGCTTAGCATTTCGATACAACTAACACCCATTTCGATAAGGTTTGAAATCTGGGTTTAGAAATTTATACTCGTACCGATATGGTACATTATGTTTTGATACGGCTTGAAATCTAAACTTAAGAAATTTCAAAATGTATCGATACGGTTAACCCCGTACTGATACAGTTTTTCAAGATCTTCTCAAAGATCTTGAAAAACTGTATCAGTACAGGGTTAACCGTATCGATACATCTTTGCATTAAATTTTTCGACTCTTGCTTGTCAGTTATTGGAATCCTCAAACTTTAAATTTCGGTTAACCTGTACTAATACGCCCCTAGGTCCACCGATACACTTTTTCATCCAAGATTCCAGTGAGCAAAACTCGTACCGATACGGTCCTTGCCGTTTCGATACACCCCTATTTTACACTATAACTGTTTCAATACAGCCTCCCGCTTATCGATACACCTATACACAACGGCTATATTTTTGTTGTACCAGGTATCGATACGGTCCTTCGTGTACTGATACAGTTGTTCACCAGACTGCATTTATTGCGGGAAAGATGGTCCCCAACGGCTCTATTGATGACTTCAACCACCCAAACGGCTAGAATTCAATAAGAGGGTATAAATATAAGTCTCCAATGCAGTAGCAACAACTAATGAAACTCCATTGAACAACATTCAAGTACTCAAGCAAAATCCAACCCTTGTGTTCAAATAGTCAATTCCTTGTACCCAACTTGTGTAATCCTTTGTAATCTTTATTTTAAGTTTGGGGTTAAGTGTTCTTGTAAATTGGGCAAATATTTACCTTGTAAGGGCTTTTGTACATTTGTCATTTCTTTCTTTGTATTCAAAAGTGCTTGGTTCAAAGCTTTGGGAAGAAAGCTTGAACTTGTAACGGTTGCCTCCTTAGCCTAGAAAAGGGGAAAATTTTCATAGTGAAATTGGTTGAAAATCCTTAGTAGGAAGCTAAGGTAGTGGACGTAAAGCTTGTTAGAAGCTTGAACCACTATAACTCATTGTGTCCTATTGCTTATATTTTTCCATTAGCTTCCAAACTTTTAAAATTGCCACGTTGATTGATCATCCTAACAATTGGTATCAGAGCCACACTCAACCGAAGGTCTAACAACCTTTGAGGCGATCCTAGAACGTGATCCAATCAATCAAAGTCAATGCCATGGCATCCACCTCCGGCAACAACTTATACGAGTCTCAATCCATCACCAAATATCCATACTTCAATGGGGATAACTATCCCTATTGGAAAAATCATATGAAGTTCTTCATCAAATCACATGACTACCTCCTATGGGATGTAGTGGAAGATGGACCAACAATCCCGATGAAGAGAGAAGGTAATCGGTTAGTTCTGAAAGTCCAAGCACGAGATGACCGATGAAGATCGGAAGAAGCTCCAAATCAATGACAAAGCAATGCACATGCTATTTTATTCTCTTGCACCGGATGAGTACTCCAAGATATCATCGTGCTCAAGTGCCAAAGAAATTTGGGATAAGCTAGAGATCACTTATGAAGGCACTAATAAAGTTAAGGAGACCAAGATTGGACTTCTTAATTTGAGCTACGAGAATTTCAAGATGGACCCGGATGAAGACATCTCCAAAATGTTTGAACGGTTCTCTGTTATTGTAAATGGCCTCAAGAGTCTAGGAGAAGTCATTTCGGAGGAGAAACTACTTCAGAAACTACTTCAGAAACTACTCTACTCACTTCTCGAGTCTTGGGATGGTAAAAGAACGACCATCATAGAAGCGAATGATCTCAAGACGCTAAAGCTCGACGCTCTCATGGGGTATCTTCTCACCCATGAGATAATGAAGAAATGAAGAGATGAAGTAAAGAAGAATGAGGAAATAAAAGTTGAGAAAAAGGAAATAGAGAAGAAGAATGTGGGAATCGCTCTCAAAGCTTCACAAGAAGAGAGTGATTCGAGTGAGGAGGAAGACAAAGAATTGGCTATGATAGCAAAACGATTCACTCGGCTCATGAGATCCAATCGAAGAAGGAAATTCAACCGTAGAGGGATCTCAAGAACAAGAACAAAGAAAAAGAGAATGATCCAATTGTGTGCTATGAATGCAAGAAGCTGGGATACATCAAAATTGATTGTCCTCAACTCAAGAAGAAGGGCTTCGAGAAGAAAAAGAAGCACAAGGCCCATGTAGCCACTTGGAGCGATGAAGAGTCTTCAAGTGATGAGGAGCAAGAAGTTGCTAGCCTTTGTATCATGGCCTATGCAGAGGATCCTAAGGTAACCTCCAACTCATCTAATGATCTTGATTATGATGAATTATTTGAAGATTATAATGAGTTGCAAGAGGTTTACGATGAATTAGTTTTGAAATATAAAGAATCACTTTTGAAAAACAAGAAAATAATTTCCGATTTGAAAAATCAAAATGATTCTTTGATCAAGACTAATTCGGAACTTGAAGAAAAGGTTAATGATTTACTAAATAATCAAAAATATTTTGAAAAAGAAAATGTTGTTCTAAATAACCTTCTTTTCGAGTTAAAAGATCATTACCTCAAGGAGGTAAATGATCTCAAAGCTTCCTTAAACAATGTTGGGAAATCAAATTTTAAAAAATGACAATCTCCAAAACACAACTATGTTAAAAGGAACTTTGGCAACCACAAACAAAGAGGCTTCCAAAGGACCCCTAAAGGTAAGAGAATTAGAAGTGTTTGGATTCCTAAGGAACTTGTCACTTCTAACAATCTTAAGGCTATTGCATCTTGGATTCCCAAGGGAACCAAGTATTTGGGAGCTAATACTCATGGACCCAAAATGATTTGGGTACCAAAAAATAAAAAATTAATCTTTGTTTGTAGGGGGCATTGCTACAAGACCAAAGCTTCAAGTGCAAATTCGTGGTTCCTTGATAGTGGATGCTCAAGACATATGACCAGCGACAATAGTAGATTCGTAGAACTTGAGCTAAAAAGAGGAGGATTGGTGACATTTGGTGACAACTCCAAAGGTCAAGTTGAAGGAATGGGTTCCATCGATAATCACTCCTCCGTACTTATTAAAAATGTTCTATATGTCAATGGTCTTAAACATAATCTTTTAAGAACTAGTCAATTTTGTGACAAAGGTTTCAATGTTGTTTTTGATTCTAATGGTTGCAAAATTTTAAACATTGAAACAAATAAAGTTACGCTTGTGGGTCATTGCATAGGAAACATATACATGGTGCATCTAGATGACATACACATTTATCATGCATGTTTTGTTGCAAATGATGAGCATGATTCATGGTTATGGCATAGAAAATTAGGGCATGCAAGCATGAGTGTTTTAGAAAAATTGGTTTCAAAATATCTAGTTAGAGGTTTGCCTAAAATAAAGTTTTCAAATGATAAAATTTGTGATGCTTGTGCAAAAGGCAAACATAAAAGAGTTTCTTTCAAACCTATTAATGATGTTTCAACTAGTAGAGTTTTAAATTGATCCATATGGATCTCTTTGGTCCTATTAGAACTACTAGCTTGGGTGGAAAATCATATGCATATGTTTTAGTTGATGATTTCTCTAGATACACTTGGGTTTTATTCTTAAATACAAAAGATGAGGCTTTAGAAAAATTCATCACATTTTCAAAAATCACTCAAAATGACCTTGGTCAAAATATTTCTCACATTCGAAGTGATCATGGCACCGAATTTTGAAATTTAGGTTTTGAGGATTTTTGTAACTCAAATGGTATTAACCACAATTTTTAAGCTCCTAGAACACCTCAACAAAATGGGGTTGTTGAACGGAAAAATTGAACTTTAGAGGAAATGGCTGGAACCATGCTTTGTGAAAATAATTTGCTAAAATATTTTTGGGCGAAAGCCACTAATACGGCTTGCTACATCATAAATAGAGTAATGATTAGGCTCATTTTAAAGAAAACTCCTTATGAGATTTTAAAATCCAAAAAGCCTAACATTAGCTATTTTCATCCATTTGGTTGTAAATGTTTTGTTTTAAACAATGGAAAAGATAATCTAGGAAAATTTGATGCTAAAAGTGATGAAGCTATTTTTCTAGGATGTTCTTTAAACTCTAAATCCTATCGTGTATTTAATAAAAGAACCTTGGTTATTGAAGAGTCTATTCATGTAGTTTTCGATGATAACCTTCTTCCGAGGAAGGATTCTTGTGATGATGATGATGTAGGGATTTTTGAAGCCAATGATGGTGGAAAAACATCAAAGGTGGATGAAGTTCCAACCAAAGAGGAAGAAGCACAAGAACCACCTCTAGAAACCTTGAAGGACATGAGTCTTGAGGAAAAGGAAGTGAGCTACCCAAGAGAGTACAACTATGTCAAGGTGGTGCAATTTTGGGTGATCCATCCAAAGGGGTAAGCACTAGACTTTCTCTTAAAAATGCATGTAATGTAGCATTTATCTCATGCGTAGAGCCTAAGAATATTAAAGAAGCATTAAATGATGATTATTGGATAATAGTCATGCAAGAGGAATTAAACCAATTTGAGAGGAGTCAAGTTTGGACATTAGTTGATAGGCCTAGTGATAAATCTACTATAGGAACTAAATGGGTTTATAGAAACAAACTAGATGAGAGTGGTAACGTAGTGAGAAACAAGGCTAGACTTGTTGCTCAAGGTTACACTCAAGAAGAAGGAATCGATTTTGATGAAACGTATGCACCCATAGCTAGAATGGAAGCCATTAGGATGCTTTTAGCATTTTCATGTTATCACGAATTTAAGCTCTTTCAAATGGATGTAAAAAGTGCATTTTAAATGGTTTTATTAATGAAGAAGTGTATGTAGAACAACCACCCAGTTTTGAAGATCCAAATTACCCAAACCATGTTTTTAAACTTTCTAAAGCTTTATATGGTTTGAAACAAGCTCCTAGAGCGTGGTATGAAAGATTATCAAGTTTTTTAATTGAAAAAGGTTTTAATAAAGGAAAGGTGGACACTACACTCTTTATTAAAAGAATCGGCAAAGGCATTTTAGTAGTTCAAATATACGTTGATGATATAATTTTTGGTTCTACAAATGAATTGTTTTGCCAAGATTTTGCTAAGTTGATGCAAGGTGAGTTTGAGATGAGCATGATGGGGGAGCTCTTATTCTTTTTGGGGCTCCAAATTAAGCAAAGGAAGGATGACATCCTCATCAATCAATCTAAGTACATCAAGGACATGCTCAAGAAGTTTGGCTTGGAGAATGTGAAACCTCAAGCCACTCCAATGAGTTCTTCCACAAAGCTTGACAAAGATGAAGGAGGTAGGTGTGTAGATTTAAAGCTTTATCGCTCTATGATTGGATCTTTGCTTTATCTTACCACAAGTAGACCCGACATTATATTTAGTGTTTGCTTGTGTGCTAGATTTCAAGCTAGTCCTAGAGAATCACACCTTATAGTCGTTAAGAGAATCTTTAGGTACCTTAGAGATACACCTTGTTTAGGTCTTTGATATCCTAGAGAGTCTTCCTTTAACCTACATTCCTTCTCGGATACGGATTATGGGAGTTGTAAGAGAGATAGAAAGAGCACATCCGGTACATGTCAATTCATAGGTAGTATGCTCATATCTTGGTTTTCTAAGAAGCAAAATAGTGTAGCATTATCTACCACCGAAGCTGATACATATCCGTAGGGAGTTGTTGTGCTCAAGTCCTTTGGATGAAGCAACAACTCATAGATTATGGAATTAACGTAGGTACCATCCCCATTAGCTGTGACAACACTGGTGCAATTTGTCTCACTAAGAATCCCATCCAACATTCTAGAACCAAACACATAGAAATAAGGCATCATTTCATTAGAGATCTTGTCTTGAAAAATGATGTAGTTCTAGAATATGTAGACACCTTAAACCAATTAGTAGATATTTTTACCAAACCATTGGACAAAGAGCGTTTTTGGTCTCTTAGGAGAGAGTTAGGCTTAACCAACCTCCCTTGACCCTTAAAGCCTCTTTTGGTCTTAAAAATATGCTTAAATTTGTTTGATTGATTGCTTTTGTTATTTTTCTCCTATATACATATATGCTTGTTGCTAGGGGAGTATGCATCTATTTATGCTCATACATGATGTTCTCATATCATTCACATACATTTTGATTCGATTAAAAATTGAATTTTTGAGCAACCTGCAGCCAAAATTGACATTTTTGGCACAGACGTATCGATACGGTGTTCTGCATATCGATACGATTCATTTACAATCGTTTTGGTACAGGTTTACCTGTACCGGTATGGGTCGTGTATCGAAATGTTTGTATAGGCGTTTCGGTATTGGGTTCGATACGCCACATTGGCGTATCAATACGCATTCACGCTGGCAGTTTTAAGGGCATTAAATGAGGGTTTTCACTTTAACTTAAATACCAAATTTATTTCAAAATCCTAACTCGAAAATCCTCTCAATCCCTCACTTTTTCTCACACCAATCTTCAAAATTCTTGAGGGCTTTTAGTTTTTACATCAATCCAAGGCTAAAATCATCAAGTTTGTGCATCATAATCTCCTCATTCATCCTAAATCTCAACTTCAAGGTATAAACCCTAATTTTTTCTTTTCAATTTCCGTACATATATATACACTGATTTTTTACTATAATTATAGATTTAGAACCTATATAGTATAGTTTTCAATATTTTTGTAAAAACTTTTTCAAATCTGAAACTTTTTGATGCGAATATAAAATTATATTGTATATTTTTAACACTATTTTTTGAAGTTTTCTTTTACCAAAAATTATTTTTATACTTGATATGTTTTTAAACTATATTGTATAATTTTTTAACAATACCTTGATTATTGGATTACTTTTTGGATCGAATGTATTGTTTTATGCATACATCGTTTTTGGTTTGATTTTGTTTACAGATTATGGCCCCTAAGAAACGAGCACGAAAGGACATTGGCTCTAGTTCAAATCCTCCACGTCCTATTCCCGATCATATTGGTAATAGACCCAATCTTACCCACATTTATCAAAATTGTTTTAATGAACCTCAATTTCCAGATGCCGTGGAATATTTTAAAAAATACCAAAGTTACAAAATTTACCCCGAGCGTGTTACTTCAATCCCATTTTTACCCTCCGAAAGATTTAAATTCAAATATCTTCATTGAATGCACAATTGGAAATTTATGAGTTTTTTAAGTATACCTAGGATTTTATACAGAAATCTTGTTTTGATCTTCTATTCTAACGCTTGGTGTATTTACAACGAAAAATGAAATTTGGTTGTTGCAATTGAATCTTACTTAATGGGTAAGAAATTTTGAATTGATTCAAGTGTTTTAGCAAATTTTTTGGGTCTTGAGGATACAGGAATAGATGATGAGAGTAAGTTAGGACATGTCCTTAGTGGTTCGGTGACTGTTCTTGATGGCCATAATCGCATATTACACCTCATGATCACTTGGTGGTTTCGTCCATCTGGTGGGAAATACTCTACCATCCGCCAAGTCGATGATTTTTGGCTTCGATGCTTTCATGAGGAGAAGCGACCCAACCTTGCTTAGATTATGTTCTCCGAGATCGTCTTTCTTGTCCAACATCGCCACACCACCATGTTACATCCTTCATATATGGCACGACTTTGAGTTACATCTTCCATAAGATGGGTATTGATTGTTCATACGATCTTTCAGAACCTCTCACAGATCCAATTGATGAGCATTCTCTCCGTCGTGCAAAGTTCACCGATTACAATGGAGAATGGATTCGGAACATCGATCTTCCGAGAGGTGTTAAACCCGATCCGGTGGTGGCTCCTCAAGAAGCTCCTATTCCACAAACTTCGGTGGCCCAACCAAATCTTGATGCTCTCATGACAACCTCAATGGGCAATTCATCAACTTGAACACCAACATTGCTTCCTTGCAAACAACCATAGATTTCGGGTTTGCCGTATTTGACACACGTTTCACATCCTTGGAGGAAAGAGTAGCGGCTATTGAAAATCAACACAAATCTATGGACATCACTCTTAACACATTTCATGGTGAATGGCGTCAATCCCATGGACCTCCGGCCATAAATATTGATGAGGATGAGGATGAAGAAGATGAAGACGATGGAATGGACTCTTAGGCATTTTGCATCTCATAGCATATCATATTAGGATTTAAGTTATGCACCTTTATGTTTTTATGAACTCCTATGTCTTGCTTTTTATTTGGTTTATGTTTTTTTAGTGTTTGAGTTGGATTGAATTATGTTGCTTGAACTCTGATTTGAAGTTTAATGCTTATGCTGCTTATTTAAATTGCTTGGAGTTCTTATTGTTTACCCTATGGAATTGATTTTGATCTAACAAAAAGGGGGAGAAGATTTAAATAGTCAAATTTTTTTATAGCCTTAAATTTTGGGGGAGTAAATTTTCAAAGTTTTTAGATACTTAAAAATTTTCATTTGGTTTTGTTATATCAAAAACGGGGAGATTGTAAAACCTATGTTTAATTTTGATATAACAAATTATCTAAGGACCTAATTGAAAAAGAAAACAAATTTTTAAGTACTCAAAAGTCTCACAAAATAACAAGAAAAATTTCTTTGAAGTCCAAAACTTAAACACAAAATTTTCTAAGTGTTTTCAAGCCAAACTACACAATCACGCCCAGGCGTATCGATACACCCCTTGGTGTTTCGATACAGAAATTGGCTACTGGAATTTGTTTTTTTTTTGCAAAGTGTACCGATACGGCTCACACCCGTTTCGATACGATTTGAAATTTCGGTTTAAGAAATTTATACTCGTACTGATACGGTACATTATGTTTCGATACAGTTTGAAATCTAAATTTAAGAAATTTCAAAATGTACCGATACAGTTAACCTCGTACCGATACGGTTTGTCAAGATCTTCAAAGATCTTTGCATTAAATTTTTCTACCGTTGCTTGTCAGTTATTGGAATCCTCAAACTTTAAATTTTGGTTAACCAGTAGCGATACGCCCCTAGGCGTACCGATACACATTTTCTTCCAAGATTTCAGTGAGCAAAACTCGTACCGATACGGCCCTTTCCATTTTGATACGCCCCTATTTTACACTATAACCGTTTCGATATGGCCTCCCGCATATCGATACGCCTATACACAGAACGAGTATATTTTTTGTAACAGGTATCGGTACAGGCCTTCGTGTACCGATACGGTTGTTCCCCATAATGTATTTATTACTGGAAAGATGGTCCCCAACGGCTCTCTTGATGACTTCAACCACCCAAACGGCTAGAATTCAATAAGAGGGTATAAATACAAGTCTCCAATGCAGGAGCAACAATTAATGAAACTCCATTGAACAACATTCAAGTAATCAAGCAAAATCCAACCCTTGTGCTCAAAAAGTCAAATCCTTGTACCCAACTTGTGTAATCCTTTGTAATCTTTATTTTAAGTTTGGGTTGGGTGTTCTTGTAAATTGGTCAAATATTTACCTTGTGAGGGCTTTTGTACATTTGCCATTTCTTTCTTTGTATTCAAGAGTGTTTGGTTCAAAGCTTTGGGTAGAAAGCTTGAACCTGTAATGGTTGCCTCCTTAGCCTAGAAAAGGGGAAGAATTTCATAGTGAAATTGGTTGAAAATCCTTAGTAGGAAGCTAAAGTTGTGGACGTAGAGCTTGTTAAAAGCTTGAACCACTATAAATCATT
Organism: Hibiscus mutabilis; assembly: GCA_019671005.1. Taxonomy (NCBI): domain Eukaryota; kingdom Viridiplantae; phylum Streptophyta; class Magnoliopsida; order Malvales; family Malvaceae; genus Hibiscus; species Hibiscus mutabilis. The sequence continues at coordinate 43,639,473 of CM033719.1, forward strand.
GTGTCCCATTGCTTATCTTTTTCCATTAGCTTCCAAACTTTTAAAATTTCCAATTCACCCCCTCTTGGGCAACTTCCACATTGGTTGATCATCCTAACACACTGACTCCTTGTAGGGCTTGGAAAATTCCTTTAAACTTGTCGCAATGATCCTTTAATTTCTTGTCTGTCTGGATCTTGCCAGCTATTTCGTCAAGGTCTGAAACTTCAATGTCTTGATCGTCACCTCGACCTACCCTTGACTCCACCAGAGCATGGGTCGAGGTTCCTAGAAAATAAATTTGAACCTTTCCTTTGAGTGTCTCACGATTCACTTCTAGTGGTGGTATTGCTACGTCTGTGTTCTTAAGGGATTTGATGGCCTCAGGTTTTTTGTAGCCCAGCATAACTGCTATTTGGAGCACAATATTTTCTTGGGCATTGTTGATTTCGTCCTTTAGGTCCTTCTTGATCTTTCTGAGCTGGTCTTGAGCTCCATTCAAGTTGACTTCTACTGCTGCCATTTTGTTTTCCATATCCTTTTTCTGAGTTTGGGAATGGGTACGTACTTGTGCATAATTTTGTCAACTACGATTGAACTTCCCGTAGTTAATTATTTTATTTATTTTAATACAAGTTATTATATGATGTGAATTTAATAATACAAATGCAAATAATGCAAAACCGATGATATTCTAAAATCAAAAGAGTACTTCATAGATTATAAGGTTCGAGTCACATTATTCTCAACAATAAAAAAGGTATTCTATGCCGACTATTCTCCTCCTTTGATGCGCTTCAGTGTTGTTCGCTTGAACTCTCCCAATGGAATAGCCTCTCTCTAAATATGGTTGAAAAACTAGGTAACCTGTTGATTTTGGTCCACAGCCTCATCTAGGAAGTCTAACAGATGCTGCCCATCCTCCCTAGTTGGGAGGAATCTCTCTCTCAAATCTTCAACCCAATTTTTATCTCATGAGCCTTGGAGATTGCCTTTTAGAGTTACCGAGTTAAATGATCAATGTACAGCTACCTACCCAAGCATGCAACCTTCACGACCCACTTAGTGGTAGCCCACTGGATCTTCTCATAGTCCCAATCATCAATAATGGTACGAATATGGTCCTTATGCACTTGCAACTATTTCTTTAAGTATTTGAGACCGTAACGTCACAATTTGGCCTCGACACTCTTTATCTCTTCTTCCTTTAATTTCTCTTGAAGCTCTTGATTCTAATCATGGTACTTTCTGAGCCTACGATGTGCTTTCGAGTATTGCCCCTCCAAGTGTTGCTTTTCCCCAACAAATCGGTCTATTTTTTCCTTTTAGTTTTGTCTTCACGTTGCCAAAGTTTCACCTCGTTCTTTATCTCCTCGAGTTGTTCCTTTTCTTCTTTCAATGTTTTGGAGCTACTAGCACGTGTCTCTCAGGCTTTTAAGCAATTATTTTCTTGCGTCAATTCTTGCACATCTTTCAAGTATAACTCTTGCTTGGTCAATAAGGTCTTCACCTCTTTCTAGTACCCCATAAGCCTATGAGAATGACCTATTCCATCTTTTCGCACTTGTATAGAATTGGCACTGAGTACATCTGTTGCGTGTTTTGAGTGCTACGCAAATGTACAAGCGAACACGTCGCAAGTAATAAAGTGATGAATATAGAGTATCGTCTCCACAGGGACTAGTCTAAAGGACTTGGACTCTTAACTCCTTTCACTGAAATAAGAGAATAGTTGTGATGATAGATGGTGATAGAAAAGTAAAACAAATAACTAAAGATTGTAAAGGAAATAAAGTAATCAATTAGAGAGTTGGTTGGATTATTAGGATTGAGAGTATGCCAGATGAGTTGCTTTGGCAACTTGAATACCGGAGGCGCAAGTAAAATGCTGAGGCAAGTAGATTGCTGTGGCAAGTAATTGCCCAAGCAAGTAGTTTGCTGGAAGTAGGACTCTCCGTGACCAGTGAAATGCAATTGCAAGTGGTTGAGTCGGAGTAGGACTCTTTCAGCAAATGGTTGCCCTAACAATTTAATTGTTACGGCAAGTGTGATACCGTAGCAAGCCAGTTGTGTCTCCAATGCTCAACAGAGTGTTCTTCAATGCCTTCAGTTTATTTCTAACTTGAAAGGCTGACGCTTGCATAAATATTGGTGATACGTCTATCACACGTTACTTTACCAAGAATGAACACCGTCTTTCCTTAAACTCTTGTTAGCCGCTTGAAATTCTCACCGTCGCCAAGGTCCTTCACTTTGTCACTTTTCAAAAACTTGGTTCAAGAGGGAATTTGTTTCCTTCAGCTCTCGTAATATTGGGAAACCCAGATTCAATTCAGACTGTTGATCTCTATCAACTCTCGTAATGTTTGTAAATCAACTTTATTGAGGAACCTCCAATGGCCGTCACTTCATCGAAATGATCCATTCTCACGAATCTTTCATTGATCTCGCTCTCCCTTGTGTTGTCACTGATTTAGAGATTTTAGTTTCAACAAATGGTTCTCACTCAAGTGTTTATCTCTAAACTACTCAAATTGCAAGAGCAAGAACTGAATCAACATTGTGCATTTAACTTCAAACCAAAATCAAATCATCCATACAAAAACCTCTCAAAACCTAATAACCTGAACCATCTAAGTTTATTTCATGGTTGGATGGAAAGAAAATACAAAGAAATATTTTCCCAACACGAAGGGTGATGTGTGATTAGAGAAATAAAAGAAGAGAGGAGATGAGCTCCTCAATCTGATCACTCCCTTGATCAGTTTTCCCTTTATCTCTCCTTCTCGATCTGAATTCCCTAATTTCCTCTCTCTCTAATCCAATCCCCAATTTCCTCTTTCTCTAATCCAATCCCCTTCCTTCATGTGTTTCAATCCTTTAAATAGGTGTGGAGGGAAGTTTGTTGTGTGATAATTTGGTGGAGATAGGCTTCATTTTGAATTTCACATGTAGGAGATAATGTAGCTGATAAATAAATCAAAATTGGGGATTTATCCTTTGCATTTAAATTTGAATTTGGGCGGTTGGAGATCCTAACCGCTTTGATCCCTTCAACGCCATGGCAGTCTTCGGCAATTGGCTCAGCAATTCGTCCTGCACACAAACGAACAAAAGAGTAGCATTTTTTCTACAAAAAGTAATAAAATGCATTACCAAGCACAATGAACTAGGAAACTACGAAGTTATGCAAGAATGACTACAAATGCAACTAAAAAGATCTTAAGTCTAACAATAATATGAGTAAAAAGGGTAGGAAAAATAGTACTTTTACACACTTATCAACATCCATAGAGCTCTCCATGTCACGTCACTATCAGAAAGGTTTTGGAAGAAGGTCACTCACTACTCTCGCTTATGTTTTGTTGTCATTGCTTCCTGATAACTTCTCTAATAGGGACCAAGTCTCTGGATTTCGGGTGTTTGCTTATCTTCTTATTGTCCCAGAAATGACTCTGCAACCACAAGTAAGGAGTTGAGAACATCTGGTGAAGCGACCTCTTCTTCGGGTTTGAAAAAAGTTTAGGGACCTAAAGGTTTTCGCCAAAATTGTTGGAACAGGATTTACATTGTTCTAGGCTAACAAGTCAACTAAAGTTATTTCAACATGCCCCAAAACATTGGGATGATCACTAACCCATAGATAGCCAAGGCAAGTAAGTCGAGGACTTTTCAGTGCTTATGTCCTTCATAATCTGGCATATATGAACTTTCAAGTGAAACATGGGTTCTTGTTCTTTTATGCAAGATGGCATCCACCTCTTTCACGTCTAGACCAACAAGCTTGGAAAATTTCTTCTGGTAGCCAGACTTCTTCAATTTCCAGTATATCTTGTCAGGCTTTTCCAACTCTATGCACAACATGACCATGTATTCTTCTATGGTAGGTGTCATGTCTTCCTAATTGAAGATGAAGCAACAGTAGGCTGGATCCCAGAACTTAACAACTACCAGAACTAGGAGCTCGTCTATCTCTACTCCAAGTAGAAGGGCTATGTCTTCATACTTCTTAGTGAATATGGATTGGTCTTGGGCTTCTAAGCTCTCCCAAACAGTAACCAGTCCTGACAGATGGTTATGAGGCAAACCTATATGCACTTGCTTCGGTAGATCTACGATGTTGTCTTTTCGCACTCATGATCACCGACTGACTGATGTTTCTCAACATCAATAGAATGCAATGTGATGTATGCTCTATAAGATACAAATAAGGAAAGAAAAGCGTTAGTACATAATAATAAAAAACACAACAAATAATACAGAAAATAAAACCTACGGCTTTTCACATGGATCTAACAGGATGGGTTTTCTAAAATCAAACATACATATGAACTTGGATCTAAAAAGGTTCGCGAACCACCCTTAACCCTTAATAAGGAGGATAAGACGTTTGATCTTGTCCCATTATAGACTTACAGATCGAACACGGTTTGAGGGGATGCATTTTCACTATGCCCTTGCAGAGGGTTACTCACGAAAGCATAGATACTCTAGACCCTGAGAGTTTTTCACTAGCCTATTGGGAGGGTTACTCACGAAGGCATAGCTACTTTTCTTTCACTTATGTTGGGTAAAGCCCGGGTATAGGGCTTATGTTATGATACAGACAGTTATATACAAAAAAATGCACACACAAAAATGCAACGGACTACTAAGGAAAATAACTCGTGATCAAGTAAAAGTTGTGTCCTCCTAAAAATGTCTCCAGCAGAGTCGCCAAGATGTGATAACAGAGTCACCACCGATCTATTTTATTATATTAGGCGGACCGAAAACCTAAGAACAAACCAGAGAATTTGAAATTTCAAGGGGTTCAGAGTCACGGTTACGTGTGAGGAAGGATTACCACCCCTACAACGCCTGTAAAAATAGTGCTTACTTGATCACTAATATTTTCCTTGGAATCCGGATGAATGTGTGTAAAGATTTATGTAAAAATCCACAAAGTTCTAAAAGTGCCCCGAATTTGCTCACAGCTGAGGAAACCCTGATCAATTTAGACACAAGGGGATTAAGGAATTAATACATAAAATCCGAAAAATAGTCTCGCATAGGAGTTTCTACCATTCCCCAACTGCTAGGGGAAGAATGAATTAATCTACCTGAGAAAATATTCCATTTTCATGATGCAGAAAAATCAATTTTGCATGATTTTTATTTGCCTTTATTATTATTATTATTATTATTATTATTATTATTATTATTATTATTATTATTATTATTATTTAACCTAGAGTTTCAATTCATGAATATTTAGATAAGCTAACCCTAATAGGCTTTATTTGATAAATTTTAATTAAAAGCTATGTTAAATTATCTAAATGAGTTACCTAGTTAATCTAAGGAATATATTATTAAAGGGGACCTAAATTGAGGGGATTTATCACCTAACATACTTTACAACTTAAAATTAAATCTAAGATCCTAATGGATATTTACTAACATGTTTAGAGGAGCTAACATAAAAGTGTATATATTATCTTATAGAAGTTTTTTTTACTAAAAGAAAGCAAATCATATTATTAATCATTATAGGATCTATTACCCTAAAATTTAAATATTTTAAATTGCACAAAAAAGATAAACAAATTAAGCAATACAATAAACATGAATCGAACAAACGAAAGATTAAATTGCATAAAAATATTAAAGAACCGAATTGAAATAAAAAAGGACTAAAGTGAAGAAATTGCAAACAGTGGGGTCGAAGTGTGAATCCGGCAGAAGAAGGGTGTGGGTCATACATGGTGTGGAACGGGTTCGGTCGGTTCATGAGTGGAGTATAATGCTTGAAACCTAGAAACAAAATTCATTTTCTCCTCCCCTGGCCAAATGGATCAAACAACCCCTCTAAAAATCCTCTAAATGTCCATAGGTGTTCTTCATGGATTGAAGAAAACCACCGCATAATCCCAGAATCTGATCGTAGTTCACGGTGCTCCACCATGGCAGTCGTCATGGTTCATCGTCGGTGATGGTTCACTGATAGCGGTTCACTCCAGTTTTGGCTCTCGATTCTGATAGCGATGGTGGTGGTCTCCTCCGGCGACTCCTCCTCCTTCTTTGATGATCGGGAACCCACGCCTTCACTTCTTTTATTTTTAATTCGAACCGAAAAATATAAAAAAAAATAGAAACAACAAAATATCGTTATAAAATATCTTTGGAACTTGCTTGAATGCTTGTTATTGCTTGTAAAAATTGTGTGTTACAATGAATGGGTTCATGGCTTTTTATAGCCGATTACAATGTGTATAAACAAGGAATTGAAAACCCTAACATCTAAAGAGTTCTCGTTGCCCGATTTGGTATTGATTCTTTTCGTCTTTGCTTGATCCAATTTGCTCTATCTTTGACAAATCTCATGCCTTGTTTCGTGTGATTCAAATCATTTTTCTTCCTCTTTTGCTTAGGTTCGAGTGCTAACCTTTCTTTTTTGCTTGTATGACACGATCGAGAGCGAGAATGGATGAGCACGGCAGCACATGGTGGACGATGGTGATCACGATATGAGTTGTAGCTTCGAACGGGAAGATGGAAGGCTGAACGTTAAGCGAGTGACGACCACGCACGAGTGATGATCCTCATGAAGCTTCCTTGTGCGATATGTATCATCGGATCTCCCTTCAATCGTATAGTGCTGAGGTGTACGACGCTAAGGGCTAGAGGGCTAGGGTTTTTGGTATTGATCTGGACCATTGGATCAAGGGATGATCTGACGGCCATGAGCCGACTGCGCATGGAGAGGGAATGTCCTCCTTATCTCTTAGGGTTTTCAACCTTTGGGCCGAATAGGGCCTTGTAATTGGACATTTTATTTAATAGATTGCCTATTTTTTATATTTTGGTTTATACATGTTTTTTTATTTTATTTTATTTTATGGATCCATTATTCACATATATACAAAATCAAATTCGAATTAGAAGGGGCATATAAAATAGGTTACTACACATGGAAGGATGAAGATGTGAGTTTGAGGGCCCAGAAGGAAGAGTCACATTGCGGTTTGGACATCAGCTTTGCGAAATTGAGTGAGAAATTGTTACAAGTCCGTTTGAGTCTTTAGTGGTGGAGCAGCCTGAAGAGGGTGGGTTGATTGAGTTGCATTTCTTAAACCATTAAGAGCGAATAGCTGCTACAGAACGTATGAAGAATAGAGGTCATGGTCGATCAAGGTCGCAGAAGTGCAAGGTGTTTGCGGATTTGGTTTTTTGAGTTGGGGGAATTTTTGTTATGATAATATCCTTTGGAGTAATTAGGGGTTTGATAGGTAGTGGTGATGAGCGACATGTTGGGTCATCAAAGGTGTGTGACAGTATGCGTTCTTGATACTAGGATTTCTCTGATCCTCGGTTGCTGTGATTTTATTTTTTGGGTGCATGTGTTTGAAAATTTAATATAAGTGTGAGGGTGATTTCATTTTTTATGTTTTTCGTGAGAGTTGAGAACTCTAGGTGTTGCTTGGTTCTGTTTTGTTTTGTTTGTAGTGGGTCGTTGGGTGTATGCTCGTTTAGGTTTAGGTGATGGTGTCTTACTTTGAGTTTGGTAGAGTTGGAGTGGCTGATTCGATTTTGTGTTTTGTTCCTTTGGTCTTGGCGTTGTTTTTGCCTTTTTAATATTATTAGGTTGTATTATTTTTCCCTGTTATAGGTTTAGCGAGGTTTTTAATGAGGCACATGATAGTATCTTACTTATATGATTTTTTCTCTAATAAAATCATACTTGTTGATCAAAAAAAATTCAAGCACATCCATCATAGAAGGAAACACAGTAATCAAGCAAACAACGGTTTTATAATGTGAACCTCAACGACTATCTTCAACTCTCATTCTAACAACTTCTTGATGTAATCCATGAAAAGAAATCCTCTACCACTTTTGATGCCCTTATCTATGTCCCAACATTAAAAAAAATATGGTTAAAGGTTTAGGGTTGCATTTAGGGTTGGGGCATAGATATAAGCACCAAAAAAGAACAAAAGACTTTTGTTCTTAATCCATGGACACTGAAGACTTCACAACTTCGTAATTCTTCTATTACCTTAATCATTTGACTAGATTGAAAATTTTATTTTCTCTTACATGAAACACCAACCACATTAACTACACTAGCTTAATTTCAGGGTGAGCACAAAAAAATAAAATGAATATTTAACAAACCAATTTTTTTAGTGGGCCCCCACCCTAGCCTATAAGTGCATCCGCCACTGATTGGAGTGTTTTTCTTGATTAAACGTTTACGGCATATTTTATTAAAGATTATCCTTTGGATGAAAACCTTAAAGTAAAAATATATTTATTATTTTCATAATATATAACATCAAGATATAATTTAACCAAATTTAACAAGTGGCCTCAGTGAAAAAAGGATGATGTTCATCCTAGGAGACCCGAGTTCAAATCGCATTTGTTTACATGGTGTGTCTGCGTTGTCAAAGAGTTAAGAATGTGTATGAACATATACTATATATTTAACCAATATATAACCTAAATTCCTAAATAATAAAGACATAAAGAGTACACTACACGAATGATAATACTCCTTATGTCTCATGGCTCATTTGGGTCATACATTTTCGACTTCCTATACTTTATTTATTTGATAAACTTTCCATGTTTCAAACTTTAAATACCAAATAATTAGAGCAAGCACATTTGGCTGGTTGGCCAAGTTGCTCATATTTTTTCCTCGTTTCCCTTAGGTTATGGTTTCTAGACCCACTAGGAACACCCGCTTTCTTTCCCTAGAGTCCCCCTTCCCCTCCCCTCTAGGTAGGATTAGAATTAGGATTTGTCAAAAAAAACAATAATTAAAACATGTCTAAAATTAATTTTAATATGTAATTAAAATAAAACTAATCATGATAAAATTAATTTTCTACCATTAAATGTTTTTACATATCAAATTTTAATTTTCTTAAAATTATGAAGACTTTAATATATTAGAATACATGTACAACTTATTTATTTTCTATTTTAATTTTAAACGCCTTAAAATTAAACAATAATTTAATAATCCAAATTTAACTCAATTAAATGACAATCCAAAGTTATTAAATTATTTTCAAACCATTTCTTTCATTTAAATATTTTATTCAAGTGTCCGTAATTTTGCATGCATATTGTTCGCGAGTTATAAAAATTAGCAAAGAAACCAATTGGATTTATATGATGTAGGCTAAAATAGTATATAATTAAGTTCTTCTATTCGTTTATTTAAAAAATATGAGTCATTTCACAAAAGCACTATGATTGAGTTCCCACATATTTAAATAAAATATGTTGAAAGATTACATGTAGCTTTTATCCAACGATATTGTCATAAATATATCACCCTCATCGAATGTTTGTGATCCTTTTGGGTTTAACTTGCTCATCCGATTTGATCACTTGAAAACCTGTTGAGTATATCAATCAAATAAGAATGTCCAAGAGCCAAGAGGGGGTGAGTTGACAATTTAAAAAATGATGGGAAAAGTTCTAAGACTAAAAATTGCACGATAGAACTAGAGTGCTTTAAGTTCCTAAATGAAGTCTACATACCTTAGATACCACACTAAGGATTTCACAAATTCACTAATTTGTCTTTCTTTTGAGGAGAAGAAGTAACCTTACAAACCTCACCAAGATTTATACCCCAAAATCTTGTGAGTCATTTTCCCAAAGATAGTTAAAAAAAAAAGCAAACTATAACAACCTCACGAGGTAGATTGTTTGCAATACAATGAAATCCCTCACACCCCAAACACTTGAAAATAAAATTACAATAAGTGCTCCCAGGTGTTCTTTCTAGAAAGATATATGGTGGGCATGAAACTATCAACTGAATGTACCAAGATAGGAGTGAATTGACTTTTAAAAAATTGGTGGAAGAAATAGCTAAGAATAAAAAATGACAAAATGGTTTTAGAGTGGTTCAACTTCTAAATCAAGTCTACATCCACAACATTAGCTATCATATTGAGATAAATATTTTGATATAACAATGTAAGAGAAAAATGTTTTTGGACTTTATTCGAAGATTACAAAAATAATTTAAAGTCCATTCAACTTGAAAAATGAGTTTAAAATGTTTTTTAAATGTGTTTAAAATGTTTTCTAAGTGTGTTTGACTTATATAAATATTTTCAATATTCTTGAGTGTCAAAAATAACATTTTAGTACAAGTATAAAACTATTGGTACCAAAAATAAGCAGGAGTACGAGTACACACAGTCAATACCGATACGCCCAGTCAGTATGAGTATGCCATGTTTTTCACAACGGTTCTTTCCTCTTTAAGTAGGTACCGATACCCATGTCCGAGTATCAATATCCACGGCTGTAGAAGTGCATTTATGGTTGGAAAATCACCCTCCAACGGCTCCAAACCTTCCCCAACGGTCATAAACGACTCGAAACTCATTTCACACTATAAAATCAAGCCAACACTAAAATATGGTGAGACACAACATCCAAACAAAATGATCTAGTGAAATAATCTTTAAGTCTATATTTCTTCATTTCCATTGTACAAAGTGTAGAGAGTGCTTTAATTGTTTATCTTTTATGCTTTTTCTTGTGAGCTAAAACCTTGTAAATATCAACCTTGTGAGTTTTTTGTTTACCCAAATTCAAACTGTAACACCCCTACTCGGTCTAGAAGAAAGTCGGATTGGTGACATCACCGAAATACAAACAAAGAATTGGAAAATCAAATTACAACAAATTATTTCAGAAGACAAATATTTCCAAGAAGATTATTTACCGGCAGAGTTCATAATCCATTCAATTCCAATTTTTATTCATTTAGGGACCATCTTGCAAAGTTTACAAAATTTAGGGACTAAAACTTAAATTTATCAAAATTAAAGTGTTTAAAAGAATTACCCCTAACACTTTCTTTTACTGAATTTAATCTTATTGAATCAAAATCAGTTTGATCAATGACTTAGGAGTTTTGATTTATCTTTAAGGACCAAAATATAAATTCTAAAAATTTAAGCCATTTTCAATAAATTGAGGACATACTTATGAAATTCATATAGATTCATGCTTATTGGTCAGATCTTAGCTCATTTAGGTATTTGTAACTTGTTCAATCGATACTTAAATCATCTAGGACTGAAATACAAACTTCCAAAATTTATGACTGCTTGTAACCAAATTAACTGTCGTCCGTATTGGTACTAATTAAAATTTTAATCCCAATAACAAATTTTTGTACCAGTACAAGATCTCGTATTGGTCTTGGATCTGAGACGTACTGGTACGCAATGTACCATACCGGTATACTATGCTCGAAATGGTCATTTTTGGTGTGTTCGTACCGATACTTGTTCATACTGTACCGGTACGCCCTGCACTAGAATGCATATCTGAGACTAAAATTTAGTTTCAATGTGTTTTCTAAGAGGATTCAAAACCTCCCTAAATGTATTAGCATGAATTTATACTAGTTAAGGCCATTTAAGCATATGTTACTCTTCAAATTTCTATATTTTTGTACTTCAAAATTCATGTCTCACAGTCCAAGGTTAAAGTTTATCATGATGTTTCAAACATAATTTTCTTGTACAAATAATTAGTCTCTTAACTTAAGATCCAGACAAATCGCTTTTCAAATATCAAACCATACGTCATAACATACTTACCAAATCATGAATCATATCATACTTATCCAACGTGACATTACTTAACACCATAATGAAAATGTGCCTAATTCACGTTGTATTGAACCATTTAATCACCTTGTCAAACTATCAAACCAACAACACCAGATTTCAATTTTTAATACCAAAGTTGCTCACTTTTAATAGACTTTCATTATAGCTGTAGGTTACTACTTATCTTACTTACTCAAAACATAATAGCAATCGAAAAGCATATTCAATCCAATGCAACTTTAACATGCTAAGTTCATATGCCACCATCTAGGAGTTTGGCAAAGAAACTTACTCAATGCCTTGAATGTGACTTACAACTCCTAAATACGATCTCGTATATTTTCAGAAATTTATTACCTGAAACATATGCAAAGAAACAAAGTAAGCTTTTATAGCCTAGTGAGGTAGTTCAAACATAATTATATTTGATGTACAATGCTTTATATTTACAAAAAGATCATAATCAAGGTGTGGCAATAAGGCATGTACAAGTATCATAACCATGATAATTTCTCAAATTATAATCAAATTTATATGACCACTTATATTCATATTCATATCGAATTTCTATAATCATAATAATTCAACAATATCCTTATTCAAGTTCACATCCATGTTCGTATATAGTTTCATAGGATTAAACATAAGCTTTCATTGGTTTCCTTATTCAAAACTCATTCTTAAAAGTCATAGTCATTGTCAAAAGTATTCTTTTATTTTCCCTTGGATCACAATTACACACAGGGTACACGAATTCCCAACCAACTATCACCAATTAAACTGAGAAAATGAGAATAGGATCATAATCCATTAACAGAGAATGGTCAACCCTCTAACTGTCGCCAATGAACAAAACACAACATCCCTCTTACTGTTGCCAATAGGGATCGTAATCTAACCCACCCTACACATGAGGTCAATGAATTCTATGGCATTTCAATTGTACCCAAAGTCAATGTGTATCCAAGGTATTCATTTAATTTTGATTTTTAATTGAGCACATAGCTCTAAAGTGCCTTGTCATAGTTCTATAGTAAATTTAAAGCTCTATAGTCCATAACATAGTTTCATAATGAGCTAGAAGCTCCCAAATACCATGGCATAATTTCATAACACATAGCTGAACACATTTAAGCTCAATCATGTTTACCGTATGAAGGCTCAAATATGATATATAACACATTTTAATCTTTCGGAAGTTCATAACCCTTTTTTGATCTTACCATTTTAGAGCATGTTTACATAAAGATTCATGCATTTCTCAAATAATTTATATCAATAGCATTTTCTCATCCTATAATTCTCGTATAAGAAACAAAACTCAAAAGAGTACATACCTCTATCAATCGAAATTCTTAGCAAATTGGTTCATTTCAAACCATTTCATATATTCATTTCAAATTTTCGACTTAGATACCTATCTTCATGCTTAATCCAATTTCATAACATTCACAAAGTATAAGGACACATAACACATATTTAACTACACTCACTTTAAGAGCGGTATTGAGCCACCAATTCGAAGGCTTTACTTAAAACCTTTTTCTTATCAACCTCATCGAGCTCCCTTAAATTTGAAAGACATTGTTTTAATTATAGATTCCACCATTGACAATTAAACAAATAAAACAAAACTATGTTAATAAATTGTTAAATAATCAGCTCCAAACATCCTAATTTAAAATTACAAGAAGACTTCAGATGGGATTAGACTTCTTACTTGTTTCATGGTTAACGAATCTTAGAGATGTGATAGGTCTTTATAAAGCATGTATTTTCCCTAGATTTATAGATTTAATTATCCCACATCAGTATTTATTACATCAATTTCTACATTTTCATGTTTATTTCCTGCATTTTATCTAACTTAGTCTCAGTTGCTCTTATTTCACATATTTATACCTATTTTGCCTTGTTGTCGCTGTATTTCTAATGTCTCCGTAGAGGAAGTCTCACCACTGCAGCCAGTTCGACATTGTAAATGCCAGCTGTCCAGTCTGCTAAAAGATAAGGATGACATTGCCAGCTGTCTTATTTGTTATAACAAATTTTGTACGGCCTTGGGTCACGCAAAACACCTGAAGGACAGGCGTCCTTTCTTGTGTAGCTTATAAAAGGACGAATCCGGAGAGAGAGAGTCACACAAATGCTATTTTAATATCATCTTCAACCTTAAGCTTTTTCCTCTCATCCATGGCGGTTTAAGCTTCATTTCTGGAGATTCGAGGTGAAGTTGGGCAGAATTATCCGAGGAGAAGAGGATTTTAGTACAAGATCAAGGAGAATATTTTGTTATCTTCTTAAACTCTTGTTTTAGTAGATGCTTGTTGGAGATTTCTTTTATATTTCATTCCTTAATGACAATGGTTTAAACTTTTAAGCTCTGTATAAACTTGATTACATATTATTTTTAAGTTCAATATATTGTTATTGGCTTTTTCTCATACTTTGATTATTCGATCTGATTTTGGGTTTGGATGAGGATGTTAAACTTAGTTACTGACATTGACGGAATGAAGTGACAAGTCAGGTTAACAAGTCATTCAACGAGAGTTGAATGAGGATACAACGAGAGTTGATCCGCTTGTTCTAAGGATTTTAGTTTTCGACTTATAACGAGGGTTAAATCCGATCTACATCTCTGCATCAACAATTGAAGATTGAATGGAAGTTAGTAACGAGCTTACTCTTCACTTTCCAATTGAGCCATCATACTTCCCTGAGTGTATTTGATTTTCTGCAAAGCTAAACCGAGAAGATCCATGCTTTATTTTATTATCTCTTGACTCTTTTATATTTGTTGTTTGCTACCATAATTGATCTATTACTATTCACTTTATTGCAACCACTATTACACTTACAATTTTCCTTTTACCAAAATTGCTTGTGGCCACATAATACTTCAGCTAAATACATCATCCTCATGAGATCAATATTCAAACATGATTCTCTAGTTTCTATTCTTGCACCGACAATGTTGCTTCCACTTAAAGTGTAACGTTTTTACACCGATCAAGTTTTGGCGGTGTTGTCGGGGACGGCGTTATTTGGTTTTTATGTTTCTGCATACAATTCCATTTTCTTTATTTAGTTTGTAGTTGTTTCTAATAGCTTTCTTTTTGTTATTTTCTTTTCTTTTTATTACGTTTTGTAGGTGTTGTATGACCAGAAGTGCTACCACACCACTCTTTGTACCAGATCCAGAAATTAAAAGAACTTTTAGACGAAGAATTCAAGAACATTGTGGGATGACAAGATAGCCTAACAAGTATTCCTCAAGATCCTGAACACTCACCACTACACCTACCAGCCCAGAACAGAACAATTCGTGAGGTTGTTGTTCCCCAATTGGACGATTTGCAACTGGGAGTTGTTAGATCTCCTATTCAAGCTGGGAATTTCAAGTTGAAGCCGGTTATGTTTCAAATACTCAACTCTAATGGGCAGTACGCAGGATTACCACATGAAGATGCTAGAGAGCATCTTCAATCTTTCTTTTTAATTTGTGCTTTATTTAGCCAGCAAGGCGTTCCAAATGATGCTTTACGAATGAAATTATTTCGATATTCTTTGTAGGGTAGAGCGCACACTTGGTTTCGTGGACTCCCTGCAAGCTCTATTACATCATGGAATAATCTTGCAATGCAATTTGTTTTATGCTTTAATCCACCGATAATGAACTCGCGCATGAGGAATGATATTACAGCCTACTATGTAACACCCAAAAATATGGTTAGAAGGTTTAGGGGTTTGACTAGGTTTGGTTCAGGCCGGTTAAACTGGATTAACGGATTAAATATGTTTTGAGTGAAATTAAATTTAAAATTGGGAATTTTTACTAATTGGCAAAGGGTTGGATTTTTAAAAGGTTTTTAGTCATTATATTAAACATTTTAGGTTTTAAATTAAAGGATAATTTAATCTAATTAAATGGATTGTTGATTTAGTGACTGAAATGTAAACTTTGCAAAACTATTTTAGTGACTATTTTGTAAATGGGCCAATACTAAGAATCCTTAGAGAGATATTATTTTCTAATGTTTTTAATCAAAATTACCACCTTAATTGAGTAAGGAGTTGACGGTTAATTAGTTTCTAAATCATTTTTCTATTCTTTCTAATTTTCTCTCCTTATTTTCTCTCATTTTCCATTTCAATTTCTAAACAAGATTTTCATAATTCTTTTTTGATTTTCAATGGAGAAATTATCATTTGATTCGTTTTGAAGCCTATATAAGTACATGTTTTCAAAAGAAGAAAAGCTCATTTGTAACCTTTTTGTTAAAAAAAATCTTTTCCCTCAACTAGTCTTCCCAAATCCCTCAGCGTCGATGGGTGGCCCGTCATTTGCCACCGTTCATCAACGGTGATCATGCCACCTCCAATGGTCGAAGAACTCCCAAACAACCTTAAAACACTCGGCCAATCTAGGGTTGGGCGTTCGATCGAGTCGAGTCAAAAAATTTCAAGTTATTCGAGTTTGCAAGTCTTATTTTACGATTCAAATTTTATTTAATTTTTTTTCAAATCGAGTCGAGTTTATGAAATTCGAGTCGAATCGAGTTTTCGAGTTTCTGTACAATTTTAACTGTGTATATATATATATATATATATATATATATATATATGTAGCGGTGCACATATATATTTCTATATGCATATACTTAGGGCTTGGTTGTGCACATGTTGATTCCAATTTTAACGGCTTTCTATATGCATATACGATATACATATATATTTCTTCATATTTTTACATGCGATATACATAATATATCATGCTAAATTGACAGACTCGAACTGAATATGAAAACTGATCAACTAATTACTAAAAATTTCGAGTTATTCAAGTTATTCGAATTTCCATTTCATAACTCAAACTTTATTTGAAATTTTTTTGAGTCGAGTCGGGTCTATGAAATTACGAGTCGAGTCGAGTTTTGCCCACCCCTAGGCCAATCTCCCTATACAAAAATCTCTCCTTAGCTTTTTCTAAAACTCAATCTAAATGAATTGATCTAATAAAGACTTTTTTATTTTCTTTTACATTTTTCTTCTTTTTTTCTTTTTATTTTTTAAATTTTTGATCCGAAAAGTGTTCACAATACTCTATAAATTGTTGTTTTATAAAGCGAATATGAATGTTTCTGCCCATCCCTCATTTTAATGCTCTAAATTTTCAGAATTTGTCTATTGAGGGATGGAGGTGTGTTGGTTGTCGTAGGTTTATGGTGGGTGGGTGATTATTTTTAAGGTGACGATGACGGTCATTTAGGGTTGGTGGTTGCTAAATTTTTATTTAGAGTTTTGATTTAGGGTTTAATATGGTTCAACGGTGGTTTAGAGGTGGTGGTTGATGGAGGGTTAGGATATTAGGTGATGGCAACATTAGGGAAATTAGGGACTAAGTTTAGGCATGCTTAGTTTGGGTATTGGGTCAATTAATATGGGAAATGAGTTTTAGGTATTTGTTTAATTTAGGCGTTAGATTTTAGGTAAATGAATTTTATTTGGTCTTGAGCTAAGCTCGGAGAAAAATAAATTCTCACAGTTGTCTCTCTTTACTCATTGTCATGCAATAAGAATTGAGCAAAGTCTAAAAGAAGACATATTTTGTCCGCTCTTGCTGAAGCTCAACTTTTAAACGCAACTCATCTCTTCAAAATTTAATTAATCCACTCTAAGAAGAAAAAATCCACCATTTGGAGAGACAACGTTAAAAAAAATAGAAAAACGTGTCACAAGAGCAGACAAAAAAATCATCCATCATTTTCATATGAAAAGGGAAGACTAACTAAACAAAATAAAATGATATAACCAAATAAAAAGGCATAAAATTTATTAAGAAAAGAAAAGAGCAAGAAAAAAATAAAAGCCAGCTGTAGACGATCAATCTAAAATAATATTATTATCGACAATGAAAAACATATAAAAACTAAAAAAAAAGCGACGTAAAAAATAAGGGCAAGCAACTAAAATTTTTTAATTTAATAATTAAAAAAAGCTTAAAATAACCGCAACAAAAGAAAATATAAAATATTTGTATGTGAAAATATATGGTGAGTCGACCGTACAACAGGTCTAGGGTGCGGTTAAAAGACGGCAAGTTTCGATATTTGTTCAAAAATTTAAAATGTTAGACTTTTTGATAACATTTTAAATTGGGTTTTCCGTATTTTTAGATAAATATGGATACTTATTTTGTAAGTATCAATAATTGTCCAAAAACATAAAATACTACAAAAAAACCTAAATATCAACACTAACAAAATAAATATCGATATTTACCGTCGTTTAATCGCACCATAAACCTGTTGCATTTCAGAAGAAATGAAATGATTTAAGGGTTAAAGTTATTTAATTAATAATGAACATGAATATGAATTAAGTTTTTGTTCAATTAAAAAATAGCAAAAAGAAATTACAATGTGACAGAAATGATTTCATGAACACCAAACATTATGATGAGTTTCTTGAACTGCATTGGGCAATGTAATATTCTGCCGGTTGCTTCAAAAGAGGGGAAAGCTCCGTCTCAACGCAGACGAATTAAATCAATTTCTCAAAGAAAAACTCTTTCTTTCACATTAAAAGTGAGCAAAATACATCATACCAACTCAATTCAACTCCCAATTTTAGGAGAAATTATTACATGGTTTTAGCTCATCACGTTATTCATGGTCCTATTTAATGAGATTCATTCATTTAATGACATGTAGAAAAGAGATAAAGATTCACCTTGAAAAAAAAATGAGATGAAAAATTATTATTAGATGAGACTATAGATGACGTGATGAACCAGACCCATCTAATAATTTTTTCCAATTTTAGTAAACCATGTAATTAATTGGCAAACTTAACTACATCTTAAACATAATTTGTTATTGAGATTATGTCTATTATCGTAAATTTATTAATTTTCAAGTTAAAATTTTATAAAATAAACTAGATTGCAATACTTTTCTTTAACTTAATCAAGAGTTGAGGGTTCAATTCTCGCCCTAACATGGAATAATTTTAAACCAATGTTTACCTCCAATATAGGTCAACAGAACAATAAAATTAATCGTTGACTCGTTGGGAAACAAAACAAAATACAAAATAACAAATTTAATGAATGGGTTAGGTTAACTCGGAAACATCTTTTGATTTACGGTCATAGAAATAGAAAGCCGTACAAAGTGATTGTGGCTTTGTTAATGGCCGACCAAAGGTATTAGGGCTCATCTACACCCATCAACTTTTAGGATTTATGCAGAGAAAAATGTTTGATCTTGCAGGAAACTGGGTCCTATTTTATTAATTATTCAAATTAGAACTTTGGGTTTTAATTTGTTTCAACATTCATTATTCTCTTCAACCATAATATTATTGCACTCAAGACCTAGCCAACCCGGATTGGACAATCACTCAAAAACTATCTCAAACAGTACTGATTCAAAAACAATGTCTCCCATTGATTTCTCAGATATGTCTTTGTTACTGCATGAGTTGAAGCAGTCGACAATAATCGTAATATCATCCGTTATGTTCATAACTGCAACGGCGGTCACAACCGTAATTTTAATCCTTGATTTACATCACATGCTGCTTTTATTTGTTGAACCTACGCATATGTGTCGAATATACGTATTTGCAGTGTTTAACGTAGTTCTCTTGAATGTCTCATTGTGTCATATCAAAACTCTTAAAGAAATCCAAAAGCATCCATATTTTATGCGTGTAGATAGATCGCTATCGTTTTGTATAGAATATGTAAGGAGTCAAGATCAGGGCAAAATTTACTGGCCATATATATAATTTATCAAAGTTTAATTTACACTTTTACGGTTGAGAAAGACATGAATTGAAGACAATCTTAATTTGAATGTAATCGTAGTTGCCCCTCCATGCAGGGACAGACACAGGGGTGTTGGGGTAGAGCACACCTAAAAATTTAAGTTCTCTTATATTTTTTTATATTTTTTATTAATAATCTAATTTTATACCTCTAAAATAATTAAATTTTGCACTCCTCTATTCTTAGCTTGCTTATAGTTTACACCATTTACATGAAATTCTGTGTTCGTCCCTAACATTCAAAAGACCGACAAACTTGGTGTAATTGCAGCAAATTAATACTACCAAGTAATATCTCATTAGCATCAAACACTTTTTGGCTGTTGCATTGCTTTTTATTCTTCCCTTTTCTGTTTTCAAACACCAAGAAGAAGAAAAAAATTCATGGATGTTGCAGTCCCTCACACTTCACAAGCTCATCACCAGATAAAGTTACAAAAAAGAAAAGAAAAGAAAAGAAAAAGAAAAACAAACTTTTTTTTCGGAAAAGCCTGGAACATTTCGAAAGCTAAACTCAGGAGAGATTCAAAGACCAAGAAAGCAAAGGTGGGGGAGGCGACAAGATTTTTCATAATTTATAAAGATGTGGGGAATGAAGACAGTGTAGTTCCCATGTTTGATGAAGTTGGTGGCAATGTCTCCCCGCCGATGTCATCCCAGAACAGAAAGTTTGAACATTGCTGGGATTCAAGTTGAATCCATTCGTTCAACTCCTGCTGCTGCCTCTGCAAGCACTCAAGTCCCGTTTCTCCTTCCTCTTCCATGTTTTCCATATTCTCTACCAATGGTGGCAAATAATTGTTGGAATCTATACCCACTGTGAAAGATGTTGGAGGAGGAAACGCTTGCACTTGATAATGGTTCAGGTTCCAACTACTCTCAGTGTTTAGATTACCATGTTGATGAACTTGAATCCCGTCGAGCGTATTTGTTGTGTCGAACATAAATAATGGGGCTGCTGGAGAAGAAAATAGGGTTTCCTGATTCACAAACTCCAGTTGGTTTGAACCATAATTAATCTGGGACTGGGAATGCTCAGTACTTGGAGCAGCAGTGCTCGTTGCTGCTGAAGGCTTTCGTATCTTTTTCTTGATCCATGAGTTCCAGTAATTCTTTATCTCATTGTCTGTCCTTCCGGGCAAATGGCTTGCAATGTGAGCCCATCTGCAATAATTCCCTCAGAACTCGAAACTCGTGTTCTAACACACTCACTACAGAGTACCTAGGACTGTTACACTATTTATGAACCTTTAAAAGTATGGAAAATATATGTTCAAACCTGTTCCCGACAACCCCATGAAGGTTGATAATCAACTTCTCTTCCTCGGGTGTAAATCGGCCTCTTCTAATGTCAGGCCTCAAATAATTAATCCATCTCAGGCGACAACTTTTGCCGCATCTTTGAAGGCCTGATCAAAGAAAGAAAAAGCAAAAGAGATAGATGTCTTCATCGAATTGTACTAGGAACATAAATGGAAACTCTTACCAAAAGTAAAGGAAAAAGATGGAGACCAGACCAGCTTTCTCAGGGACTTCACTCCAACACCCATATCCATGAGTGGTGATGTATCGAATGAGCTTTTCATCTTCCTCAGGGGACCAAAGCCCCCGCTTAACCTTCTGTTGATTGCAGCAAGAATGGTGACCCATGCTTGATTCTAATAATTTACAAAATGATATTATTTACAAACTAATCAACCGTTTCTTGATCCAAAGAAACTATGATTTTTCTTGGGGCTTGCAAGAAGTGGAGGCTGAGACTGTCTCTCACCCAAATTTAAAAGCAAGAGAGAAGTACAAGACGATGATGTGCCGAAATTGAAACCGGGTGGGGTCCAATATTTTTCATCTAACCCTAAAACGACATTTCATCGGCTGGTTTTCATACACAGAGGGACAAAAGAGTTACCGTTTTCTACGTAGAGTTGTAGTATTACGTAACCCATGTTTCACGTACCCTTTCAGCCATTCAATTCCTTCAAAATATGTTGCCGGTTGTTTCTACAACCTTGCAGACCAAATTCTTCTTCTTACAATTGAAGATTCAGTGTTATCATCGAGTTGATTTGACAGCCAATGGATGCATGATACGTCATGTGAGAAAATGATATTAACACACATCTAAAACAGGATTTGATGATGGTCATGACTCAGGGTGAAGATAATGCTGGAGAAAATTTAGGGATCAACACCAAATAAATAAATCAACACATTTCTGAGTCTTGAGAAAGGTTTTAAATTGCTTTTCTTTTTCCAACTTGACAATATGGTAATTTTGGTCTTCGTTTTCCTTTTTCTCTAGGGAATGATTTCATTAACTTGTTTCACAAATCCTTTAAGCTCTCTAACTTTTAACAAAGAAAATGTAAAAATATATACATAATATATATATGATTATATTTTGATACACAAGTTGTTTAAAAAAAATTACACAACCCTTTATATTTAAGCTATAAAATCTAAAACCTAAATTCGTAACCCTAGCACCCTAAAACTTAAACTCTATATTCTAATCATAAATCATATTTCTACACCCTACACCCCAAATCCCTAAACCTTAAATCCTAACCTAATCAATAAACCCTAAAATTGAAAGGCTTGTGTATCAAAATATTTTCCATATCTTTATATAGGGTATTTTTCAAAAAAAAATATAGGGTAATGATCCAATTATATCATGTGAAATTCATTTAATTTTACCTTTTTTGGATCATGAGGGTAAATGGATAGTTGAGATTATTTCTTTTTTATCATAAAAATTTCTTCATTTCCTACTATTAATTTCGAATAGAAATCTTCTGTCACTTTTTTGTGCCCCTATTTAAGTCTCATACCTAAAAAATAGTTTTAGAGATTAAGGTTAGGGTTTATAATTAGGGTATATGGTATAAGGTGTAAGGTGTATTTTTGAGGTTTAGGATTTAGAATTTAGGGTTAGAGCTTAAAATTTAATTTTTTTAGTGTTGGGTCATAAAAAGAAACACAAAAAAGTGACAAAATTTTTGTTTGTTAATCTCATACATCCATTCACTCTCATAAAAAAACGTGTAAAACTTAAAAATTTTACCTTGAATGGTATGAGGGGAATCTGCGTACACACTTACGGAGTAGTAGTTTTCAATCTTTTATGAAGACAATACAAACACCTACCATACAATATAATTCAAGAATTACAAAACAAACCAACTTCTCAAGAAAAAAACATTAATGTATAGATAAACGTTCATATGTTTGTGTGTATATAAATTAAACTTAATAACGTCTAAACAAAGTAATTAAGAATGAATATCAGAGATTAAGATAAAAGTCCAAATAAAGACCGTTTATGAAGAATAATGCAAAGAGACGTGGAAATACAATGTTTATAACAGAAGGGAATGATTGCAATAAAAGACTCTCAACTCATTCAGTTAGGAGACAATTTGGAGAGGCGATGAAAATGAGATCCCTTAATTTTTATTTTTCTTCATACTTAATTAGTATGGAATAATACATATCAACTATTCAAGACATGACCTCATTTCTACTTCTTTATTAGTATTTATTGATAATATCATTTTCTATGGTTAAATTCACTAATCTTGATGACGGTCGTATGACGTAACTCATATATATATATATATATAATGATTCCAGACTAATAACATTGTACCACTTTAGTTCTCATGATTGCACCGTTGGAAGAAAAATGAAAAACAAAATAATAGAGTTTCGATTCTACGATGGCAAAATATCAAAATGTCTCCACGTTTGATTAGATAATTATATTAGTTTTTTTAATTTAATTTGAACGTTTCATTTTAGGTCAAAATTATTCATTAATAGATGAAAATTGTTAGTTAATTAATTGTAAATTGTTCGAAGTGACGTGACAAACCTACATGACAGTTCATATCGACATAGTAGTTTATAAAATCATATAAAATATATAGTTATTTTTCTATTGACGTGTCATTTTGTCCATTCATTTTGAGTTGTTTTTCGTTAGTTAACCAACAGTTTTCATCCACTCAGGGGTATTTTGACCTAAAATAAAACGTTGAAGGTTGAAGTGCCTTAAAAAGAATAAAAACTAAAATGACTATCTAGTTAAATATTATAAGCTTTTTTTTTTTGACATTATGCCTTATTCAATTGCTTCTAGAAGTTTCATTTCAATATGAATTCCAAACATGTTATCTCTGCCTTATTATTTAGTACATAGTAAATAAAAAACAATTTTACAAAAATTTTAAAATAATAACTCTACTATCAAATAATAACTCTAATATTAAGCTCATGATTGAGTTGATGTCATAGCTATTTAAATATCAATTTAGTGAGAAAAGTTTTAAAAAAATCAATTTTTAAATGGTTTTACGTACTATTATAAGGGTGTTTTCAACTTTTTCATAATTTAATTTTTAATAAAACAATTAAAAATCGCTACTTAAGATGTTAACTCTTCATACTTAATATATTAACTGTTTGGTTCAATACTCACTATAAGTAAATTTTCCCTCCCTCTCTCACTCTCCTTAGATAGGAACTGTTCAAAAAATAAAAAATGAAAAACACATCAAAAAACATGTTTGGTTAAAACAATAAAAAAAAGTATAAGACCACGCTCGTCCCTTGACCGCTCATAATTATAAGTGTCAAGTTTTAATGATATTTTAATTTTTGTCTAATATTTATTATTAGAGATCTACTATTAAAATTTATTTATTTTTAACACTTACTATTAGGGTTTCATTTTTTTCAATACTTGTTATTAAGGACCCAATTTTTTTCAATATTTGTTATTAGGTCAACTCTTAAATTTTTTTCAATATTTGTTATTATGAGTCCAGTTTTTTTTTACAATATTTGTTATTAGGGGCCTAGTTTTTTTTTCTAATAGTTGTTATTAAGGGTCTACTCTTAAAATGCATTTTTTTCAATATTTGTTATTAGGGGTCTAATTTTTTTTCAATACTTGTTATTAGGGCCCAATTGTTTTCAATATTTGTTATTAATGTCACACTATTAAAATTTAATAGTTTTTAATACTTGTTATTAGATCCCTATTTTTTCTAATACTTGCTATTAAGATCTACTCTTAAATGTATCATTTTCAATACGTGTTATTAGGGGGCTAAATTTTAAGTTCGCGTTTAGGCCACCAAAGTCTCTAGAATGGGTCTGTTAATAAGATGAAAATGAAATAACAAAAATTTGATTTCATTATTTTCACTAAGAAGGTTTTGTAAATTGAAAAGGTTGAAAACAAGAGTTTTTCTAACTTAATGAATTTGCTCGGGTTCAAAGTCATGTAAACACAAAAATATTCTTTTATTCAACATTTTTATATATCAAATGTTTGACCATAGTTTGAATACATGTAAATGTAAAAAATTTATTTATCATGTTTCTATTATAGGAAAATATGTAACTACATTAAGAAATTCTGTCGGTGCACATTAGCAGATCTTTCGATTGCTAGGATCGTTTCATTCTTTTCTTTTCTCTTGTTTGAAATTTCTGTTTGATGGATCTGTGAATTCCTACAGAGGATGGCTCGAGTTCAAGTCGGATGAAATGGAGAAGTTTGTTCGCTAGTAATGAAGATTATTCGCTCCAATTTTTCCTCCTTCTGTGGAGGATGGTGTGGTTTGGATTAAGCCTCCAGGTGAGTCCTCTTACTATGAGAAATTAGAAATAGGTCTCTTAACTAATCGCAACTAACAAATCAATTTAATTTTGTTAAAAAAATAAACGGTTGATGACGTGTCAGTTAATAAAATTTGTATAATAATAAATTTAACCCTTAACCTTTACATTTTATTTTAATTTGGTCCTGAATTTAAAATCTTAGCTCTCAACATTTAAATATTATAACATTTCAGTCCCTTAAATCCTAAACTTCATCTTCTTCCCTTCTAAAAAATCCATTGATGGTAACAGTAGCCATTTGCAACTCCATTTGTATAACACTTTGTAAGCCACAACATTAATTCTAATAATCATAAATTTAACCAGCGTTTTCACACTTAACATTAGCACGAAATTAGAAATAGATCTAGTTCAAAACCCTCAGCTTTAACAACAATGGAAATTTGTTTTTTAGAAGGGAAAAATATTAAGTTTATGATTTAAGGGACTAAAATGTTATAATATTTAAATGTTGAGAGCTAAAATTTTAAATTTAAGACCAAATTAAAATAAAATGTAAAGGTTGATGGTTAAATCTGTTATTATACATATTTTATTAACTGACACATCATCAGTCGTTTATTTTTTAACAGAATTGGACTGATTTGTTAGTTGTGATTAGTTGGGGGACCTATTTGTAACTTCTCATAGTCAAGGGA
Organism: Hibiscus mutabilis; assembly: GCA_019671005.1. Classification (NCBI taxonomy): domain Eukaryota; kingdom Viridiplantae; phylum Streptophyta; class Magnoliopsida; order Malvales; family Malvaceae; genus Hibiscus; species Hibiscus mutabilis. The sequence continues at coordinate 43,665,265 of CM033719.1, forward strand.
CTCAACAAAGATTTGGGTCATAGTTAGGGGACCATTTATGTAGTTTACCCTATTTTTAGCTACTATCAACATGTCATCAACATAAAACAGTAGATATATAGGTGAACCATTAGTACTCTTTTTAAAGTAAACAAAACTATCAAAATTACTTCGCTTGAAATTATGAGTAATCATAAAGGAATCAAACCTTTGTACCATTGTTTAGGGGGCTGCTTCAGGCCGTACAAAGATTTCTTCAAAAAACAAACATGATCATTTTTTCTTGAGATCGTGAAACTTTTTAGTTGTTGCATGTAGATCTCTTACTCAATTTCTCCATGTAAGAATGCAATTTTCACATCTAACTGCTCAAGCTCGATAGTATACATGGCTACAATACCCAACAAAGCTCAAATTGAACTGTGCTTCACCACTGACGAAAATACATCTGTGAAAATACATGGAATCTAGTTGTAACCTTTTGCAGCCATTCTTGCTTTATATTTGTGTTCTTCATATTCTGGGATCCCTTCCTTTTCTCTTGAAAACTCATTTACAACGAACTATTTTTTTGCTATTTGGGAGTTTCACAAGGTTTCAAGTTTTTATTCTTGTGAAGCAACTCCATCTCCTCTTGCATTGCAATCAACCATTGTTTTGCATCTTTGCACCTAACTACCTCAGAATTGGACGAATTCTTTTGGTCTGCACCAATGCCTTCAACAACACTTAAAGCATACACATCTAGGTCATAATCGGCATATCTTTGTGGACGTTTAGATTTTTTTCTCAGCTTATTCTTTGCAATGGAATACTCTGGTGAAGAAGCAATTGTATTTTCAATTTCACCACTAACTTGGGGGAGTCATCTCTCCTTTGGATCCCATATCAATGTAATGTTCCACCTGCTTAGACTGTAAGTTCATATTTTGCTGCTCTTTGTTGGTAGAGTCAGTGAGTGATGTATCACGTAACATGATAACCTCATCAAAGGTAACCTCTCTGCTAATCACAACTTTTCTGATTTCTGGATACTACAATTTATATCCTCTTACTCCAGCTTTATACCCCATAAACATGCATTTAATGGCTCTCAGTTTCAATTTTCCATGATCTACATAAGCATAAGTCGGACTGCAGAACTTATATTGATTTTGATATAACAAATGGTTTTTAACTTGTAATGGTTTTGATATAACTTAAAATAAATCTTAAATAACCCATACAAAATAGTCACTACGCATTCTAACAAATGTCTTACGCTTAACCAAATATTTGATGAACTTTAAAAATACACTCAATGAATTTTTCTAAGTTAAAATAGCCTTAAAAGACTATGCGTACCGATACGATACTATGAGTACCGGTACGCCCCTTGTTTCCAAATTACATCGAATGTACACCCAGTACCGATACGTCAACAGGCGTGCCGATACGCATACTTGATTTCAAAACATCGAATATATAACACGTACCGGTACGCTACAATGCGTACCACTACGCGAAGATTTTATTTATACTTCGAATGCAAAATGATACGCTACAATGCGTACCACTACGCGAATATTTTATTTATAGTTCGAATGCAAAATGAGTACCGATACAGCTATATGTGTACCGATACTCCTTGGGGCAAAAACAAAAAAATTTCAAATGCGTACCGGTACAGCAAAACGCGTATCGATACCCTATTGCATCAAGATTTTCTAGTGAGTAATTCACGTACCGGTACGGATTATAGAGTTTCGGTACCCCTTTTTGAGTACCGATACTCAACTTATAGTGTCGGTATACCTTGCTTTGTAACGACTATTTCTATATTGCGCAGGTACCGATACTCAAAGATGCGTACCGATACCTGGGATTGGCAGACAACATTTATTGCGGGAAAACTTGCTCTCCAAAGGCTATATTCAATTCTCCAACCACCCAAACGGCTAGAATTCAATGAAAGGGTATAAATACAAGCCTCTAGTGCAGCTACAACAACTATTGCACCTACATTGATCAACATTCAAGCATCCAAGCTAAAATCCAATCCTTTGTGCTTTTATTGTCAAATCCTTGTACCTAACTTGTGTATTTCATTGTAATCTTTCATTTCAAGTTTGGGGTTGAGGGTTCTTGTAATTTGGGCAAATATTTACCTTGTGAGGTCATTTTCCATTTACCATTTTCTTTCTTGTAAAAGAGTGATCATTGATCAAGCTTTGGGTAGAAAGCTTTAATCGATTGTAACGTTTGCCTCCTTAGCTTAGAAAATGTGAAGAATTTCATAGTGAAATTGGTTGAAAATACTTAGTAGAAGCTAAGGTAGTGGACGTAGAGCTTGTTAGAAGCTTGAACATCTATAAATCATTGTGTCCTATTGTCTATCTTTTCCAATTTGCTTCCAAACTTTTAAAATAGCCAATTCACCCCATCTTGGCCAATATCTACATTGATTGATCATCCTAACAATTGGTATCAAAGCCACACTCAACCGAAGGTCTAACAACCGTTGAGGCGATCCTAGAAGGTGATTTAGTCAATCAAAGTCAAAGCCATGGCATCCACCTCCGGCAACAACTTGTACGAGTCTCAATCCATCACTAAACCTTCATACTTCAATGGGGATAACTATCCCTATTGGAAAAACCGTATGAAGTTCTTCATCAAATCCCATGACTACCTCCTATGAGATGTAATGGAAGATAGACCGACAATCCTGATGAAGAGAGAATGTGATCGATTAGTTCTGAATTCCAAGCACGAGATGACCGATGAAGATCGGAAGAAGCTCCAAGTCAATGATAAGGCAATGCTTATGCTATTTTGCTCACTTGGACCGGACGAGTACTCCAAGATGTCATCTTGTTCGAGTGCCAAAGAAATATGGGACAAGTTGGAAATCACATGCGAAGGCACCAATAAAGTTAAGGAGACCAAGATTAGGCTTCTTAATTTGAGTTACGAAAATTACAAGATGGATCCGGATGAAGCAATCTCCAAGATGTTCGAACGTTTCTCCATCATTGTTAATGGCCTCAAGGGTCTAGGAGAAATCATCCCGGAGGAGAAGCTAGTTCGAAAACTTCTCTACTCACTTTTTGAGTCTTGGGACAATAAAAGAACGGCCATTATAAAAGCAAATGATCTCAAGACGCTAAAGCTTGACACACTCATGGGGTCTCTTCTCACCCATGAGATAATGAAGAAAGAAAAAGAGGAAGAAAAAAAGAAAGAGGAAATGAAGGTCGAAAAGAATGAAGTAGAGAAGAAGAAGATGGGAATCGCTCTCAAAGTTTCACAAGAAGAGGGTGATTCGAGTGAGGAGGAAGACGAAGAATTGGCTATGATAGCCAAACGATTCACTCGGCTCATGAGATCCAACCGAAGAAGGAAATTCAACCGTAGAAGAGATCTTAAGAACAATAACAAAGAAGAGGATAAGAATCCGATCGTGTGCTACGAATGCAAGAAGCCATGACACATCAAAGTTGATTGTTCCCAACTCAAGAAGAAGGGTTTCGAGATGAAAAAGAAGCACAAGGCCCATGTAGCCACTTGGAGCGATGAAGAGTCTTCAAGTGATGAGGAGCACGAAGTTGCCAACCTTTGTCTCATGGCCTTTGAGGATGATCCAAAGGTAACCTCTAAATCATTAAATGATCCTACATATGATGAATTATTTGATGATTATAATGAGTTACAAGAGGCTTACGATGAATTAGTTTTGAAATATAAAGAATCACTTTTGAAAAGCAAGAAAATAATTTCCGATTTGAAAAATTAAAATGATTCTTTGATCAAGACTAATTCGGAACTTGAAGAGAAGGTTAATGATTTACTAGATAATCAAAAATATTTTGGAAAAGAAAATGTTGATCTAAATAACCTTCTTTTCGAGTTAAAAGATCATTACCTCAAGAAGGTAAATGATCTCAAAGCTTCCTTGAACAAGGTTGGGAAACCAAGTTTTGAAAAAGGGCAATCTTCAAAACCCAATCATGTAAAAAAGAAATTTGGTGGGTACAAAAATGGAGGGTACTCAAGGCCCTATTATGGTAAGAAAGTTAGAAGTGTGTGGATTTCTAAGAATGTTATTGCTTCTAACAATGTTAATGAGATCGCTTCTTGGATTCCTAAGGGAACCAAGATTTTGAGAACTAATGTTTATGGACCCAAAAAGATTTGGGTACCAAAAATCAAAAATTGATTCCATGTTTGTAGGGAGAGCATTGCTTCAAGGCCAAGCCTACAAGTACAAACTCATGGTACCTTGATAGTGAATGCTCAAGACACATGACCGGAGACAAGAGTTGATTCTTGGAACTAAAGCCAAAGAGTGGAGGAGTAGTAACTTTCATTGACAACTCCAAGGGCCACATTGAAGGAATTGGTTCCATTGGTAATCACTCATCCATTCTCATTGATAATGTTTTGTATGTCAACGGTCTAAAACACAATATTTTAAGTATTAGTCAATTATGTGACAAAGGTTTCAATGTTCTTTTTGATTCTAATGGTTGCGAGCTTTTAAACATTGAAACAAATAAAATTGTGCTTTTTGGTCATCGCATAGGAAACATATTCATGGTGCATCTAGATCACATACTCATTTCTCATGCATGTTTTGTTGCAAATGATGAGCATGATTCAGGGTTATGGCATAGAAAATTAGGGCATGAAAGCATGAGTGTTTTAGAAAAATTGGTTTCAAAAAATCTAGTTAGAGGTTTGCCTAAAATAAAGTTCTCAAATGATAAAATTTGTGATGCTTGTGCAAAAAGCAAACATAAAAGAGCTTCTTTCAAACCTATTAATGATGTTTCAACTAGAAGAGTTTTACAATTGATCCATATGGATCTCTTTGGTCCTATTAGAACTACTAGCTTGGGTGGAAAATCATATGCATATGTTTTAGTTGATGATTACTCTAGATACACATGGGTTTTATTTTTAAGTACCAAAGATGAGGCTTTAGAAAAATTCATCACATTTTCAAAAATCACTCAAAATGACCTTGGTCAAAATATTTCTCACATTCGAAGTGACCATGGCACCGAATTTCAAAATTTAGGTTTTGAGGATTTTTGTAACTCAAATGGTATTAGCCACAATTTTTTAGCTCCTAGAACACCTCAACAAAATGGAGTTGTTGAAAGGAAAAATTGAACTTTAGAGGAAATGGCTAGAACCATGCTTTGCGAAAATAATTTGCCAAAATACTTTTGGGCGGAAGTCACTAATACGACTTGTTATATCATAAATAGAGTAATGATTACGCCTATTTTGAAGAAAACTCCTTATGAGATTTTAAAATCCAAAAAGCCTAATAGTAGTTATTTTCATCCATTTGGTCGTAAATGCTTTATTTTAAACAATGGAAATGATAATTTAGGCAAATTTGACTCTAAAAGTGATGAAGCTATTTTCTTAGAGTATTCTTTAAACTCTAAAGTCTATCGAGTATTTAATAAGAGAACCTTAGTTGCTGAAGAGTCAATACATGTGATTTTCGATGATAATCTCTTTCCGAGGAAGGAATCTTGTGATGATGATAATGTAGGGATTTTTGAAGACAATGATGGTGGACAATCATCAAAGGTGAATGAAGTTCCAACCAAAGAGGAAGATGCACAAGATCCACCTCTAGAAGCCTTGAAAGATATGAGTCTAGAGGAAAAGGAAGTGAGCTACCCAAGAGAGTACAACTATGTCAAAGGTGGTGAGATTTTGGGTGATCCATCCAAAGGGGTAACCACTAGACTTTCTCTTAAAAATGCATGTAATGTAGCATTTATCTCATGCATAGAGCCTAAGAATGTTAAAGAAGCATTAAATGATGATTATTGGATAATGGCCATGCAAGAGGAATTAAACCAATTTGAGAGGAGTCAAGTTTGGACATTAGTTGATAGGCCTAGTGATAAATCTACTATAGAAACTAAATTGGTTTATAGAAACAAACTAGATGAGAGTGGTAACATAGTGAGAAACAAGGCTAGACTTGTTGCTCAACGTTACACTCAAGAAGAGGGAATCGATTTTGATGAAACCTATGCTCCCGTAGCTAGAATGGAAGCCATTAGGATGCTTTTAGCATTTGCATGTTATCACGAATTTAAGCTCTTTCAAATAGATGTAAAAAGTGCATTTTTAAATGGTTTTATTAATGAAGAAGTGTATGTAGAACAACTACCCGGTTTTGAAGATCCAAATTACCCAAACCATGTTTTTAAACTTTCTAAAGCTTTATATGGTTTGAAACAAGCTCCTAGAGCTTGGTATGAAAGATTATCAAGTTTTTTAATTGAAAAAAGGTTTTAATAAAATAAAGGTGGACAGTACACTCTTTATTAAAAGAATTGGAAAAAACATTTTAGTAGTTCAAATATACGTTGATGATATAATTTTTTGGTTCTACTAATGAATTGTTTTGCCAAGATTTTGCTAAGTTGATGCAATGTGAATTTGAGATGAACATGACGGGGGAGCTCTTATTCTTCTTGGGGCTCCAAATTAAGCAAAGGAATGACGACATCTTCATCAATCAAGCTAAGTACATCAAGGACATGCTCAAGAAGTTTGGCTTGGAGAATGTGAAACCTCAAGCCACTCCAACGAGTTCTTCCACAAAGCTTGAAAAAAGATGAAGGAGGTAAGTGTGTAGATTTAAAGTTTTATCACTCTATGATTGGATCTTTGCTTTATCTTACCGCAAGTATACCCAACATTATGTTTAGTGTTTGCTTGTGTGCTAGATTTCAAGCTAGTCCTAGAGAATCACACCTTATAGCCGTTAAGAGAATCTTTAGGTACCTTAGAGATACATCTTGTTTGGGTCTTTGGTATCCTAGGGAGTCTTCCTTTAACTTACATGCCTTCTCGGATGCGGGTTATGGGGGTTGTAAGATAGATAGAAAGAGCACATCTGGCACATGTTAATTCTTAGGTAGTATGCTCATATCTTGGTTTTCTAAGAAGCAAAATATCGTAGCATTATCTACCACTAAAGCCGAATACATATCCATAAGATGTTGTTGTACTCAAATCCTTTGGATGAAGCAACAACTCTTAGATTATGGAATGGATGTAGTTACCATCCCCATTAGGTGTGACAATACTAGTGCCATTTGTCTCACTAAGAATCTCATCCAACATTCTAAAACCAAACACATAGAAATAAGGCATCATTTCATTAGTGATCATGTCTTAAAATGATGTAGTTCTAGAATATATAGACACCTCAAATCAATTAGCGGATATCTTCACCAAACCATTAGACAAAGAGCATTTTTGGTCTCTTAGGAAAGAGTTAGGTTTAACCAGCCTTCCTTGATCCTTAGAGCCACTTTTGATCTTAAAAACATGCTTAAATTTGTTTGATTTATTGCTTATGTGTTTTGCTCTTATATGCATATATGCTTGTTGCTAGGGGAGTTTTTGCATGTTAATATCTTAGCCTATGCTTTAATTTCTATTGCTCATACATCATGCATGCATAATAGAGGTAGTTCTTTATTCCCATAACCTTCGTTGCAGCCAAATTTGACCATTTGGTGCATAGGGTATCGGTACTGGTATACCAGGATCGATACGCGGCCTCTATAACGGGTGTCGATATACAGTATCGATGAACAGTACCAGTACGAGTCTTTCTTATCGGTACACAAAACACAGAGCATCAGTATTGGTACGCGGTTTAGTGTACCGGTACGTGAAATACGAAAACACTTCTTAGGGTTGATAAAATCAGATTTTCCCCCTAAAACTCCCACTTTTTCAACCTAGCCTAAAACCCACTCAAAATTCTCTCAATTTCTCTTGCTTTTCACTCAAAATTTATACAAATTTTTTAAAGTTTCTTGTACCCTTTCAACAACCCATCAAGATTTTGCACTACCATCAACTTTCTCATCCATTCCAACAATTTTTAAGGTATTTTTCGTTCTATTTTTTAAAATTTTGTTTTCTCATATGGAACTTAGATTTAGGGTTATTTGAGAATAGTATATGTATATGATTTAGTAAAATTATCTATTTTTATTTATTTTGATTTAAATTAAAAAAATATATATATTGTTATATGTATTACCCTGAAATAATTTGTTGGAAATATTGGATTGAGTTATTGATTTGTGCATACATTGTGGCTTGTTCAATTTTTTACAGGATTATTTCTTTTCTTTCGAACCAAATTTGTTCTAATGGCCCCTAAAACTAAACATCCTAGATCTGGACCCTCTAACCAAAATTCAAACCCTTTGAACTTTACCTCTATTTTTAATTCCTGTTTTAATGAATCGGGTCGTCAAAATCAATTAGAACATTTTCGATTATATGAAAATTTTCCCATTCGAAGAGAAAGGGTTGTTGATTATGCATTTATGGTATCCGAAAAGTTTAAGTTCCTTCATCTTGAAAATCTTAGGGAATGGAAATTTTTACCTTTTCTTCGTTTACTCGGGGTTGTCTTTAAAACTCTAGTTAGAATATTTTATTCTAATGCTAGGGCAATTCTTAGTGAAGACAAAAAAGAGATCATTGCTATAGGGTTCTATGTGATGGTTAAAGTCTTTAAGCTAGACTCCTCTATTATTGCTACTCATCTAAGCTTAGACGATGTCGGGGAAGATGATGAAACCAAGCCTATTCTTTTTTTTATGCCCCGAACTCTTCCGCATTCGTCCTTAATGCTCATGATAGGTTCCTTCACCTCTTAATTACTTGGTTCTTTCGTCCTTCCGGGGGGAAGTGGTCTACTATTAGGGGGTAGATGCTTTTTGGTTGCATTGCTTCCAAAATAACATTCGCCCTAACCTCGCTCAAATGATTTTTGCTGAAATTGTTTATCTTGTCCAAAACCGTCAAAACCTCAAGTTAAATCTTTTACCTACGATTGTGTCTTAAGCCATATTTTTGCTAAAGAAAACATAGGCACATCTTATGATTTTGCTTGCTCCCTTCCCGATCTCATTAATGAAAAATCTCTTCGAAAGAGCAGATTTCATTATATTGATGGTGAATGGATTCGACTACAACCCGGTCAGCCTAGTGAAGGAAATGTGCCAACTCTACCTCCAAGTCAAGCCCTGGTTGCGCCTCCACCAACCTTTGGTGATGACATGCGCTCCTACTTTGATGGCAACTTCGATGAAATGTGGTCTTATATTGATGGGAAATTCATTGAGATGCAATCTATGGTTACATCTCACATGGATGATCGCTTCACTTCTCTTGGTGCGCGTGTGACTAGCACCGAGACCGACTTGGCATCCTTTCACCTTGAGTGGAAAATGCATACTTTTGGTGACACCGCCGCGGAGGAGGGAGAGGACAAGGATGAGAATGATGAGGATATCCTATAGCTCTTTTGTTTTATCATATCATAATGCCTGCATCCTAGACTACATATTTGGATTTGATGTTTGGAATGTTTTTCTTCGGATTGTTTTTATTGTTTCTATTTTTCTTTGACTTTTATGTTTGGATTGGATTTGATACTCTATGCCTTGGATTTGATATATATTATGCTTTGAATAGTTACTTTGGCTTGTCACTTTGGATTTCGTTTTATTTATCTTCTCCTATTGCATATATTGCTTTCGATCTAACAAAAGGGGGATAAATAATTGAGTTCAAATATTTTGTTCAATTTTTTTAAAAAAATATTTAAGTTTTTGTTATATCAAAAAGGGGGAGATTGTAGAACTTATATTGATTTTGATATAACAAATAGTTTTTAACTCGTAATGATTTTGATATAACTTAAAATAAATATTAAATAACCCATACAAATTACTCACTACACATTCGAACAAATGTCTTACGCTTAACCAAATATTTGATGAACTTTAAAAATACATTCGATGAATTTTTCTAAGTTAAAATAGCCTTAAAAAACTATGTGTACCGATAGGGTACTATGAGTACCGATAAGCCTCTTGTTTCCAAATTACATTGAATGCACACCCGGTACCGGTACGTCAACATGCGTGGAAAAATGGCAATACGTAGCATGGTTAATTCAACACAATCCAATTGGTTGTTCGGTTCACAACAACTGTTATTGACGAGAGCCATCCAAATAAATACAAATCCCATTTTGGGTATTACCATAACTTCAAATTTAATCTTAAAAAATTGTAGAAACCTACTTACACATTTTTCAAAGTTGTAATCAAAACTTAATAGTTTTTTATTTTGTTAATTATATTTTAATTCGACTGACGTAATTATTATTATAATATTTAAAATTATTGACATAATTGTTTTATTTTTGTTTGGTATAATCATTGGTATTTAATCCATTAATAAACTAATTTAAATCAAATTTTGTAGAGACACATTATGGGACGACTCTTATAACTTAAGTTTTTTACATTCACAATGTCATGATTTAAACTTCTGGCCTTGCTTAAGGGATATAACGTCTCATTCTTTTAGACCAACCGAATGTTGGTAAATTTTTATTATGTTTGAAACCAGTGTCGGCTCGTTTAGGAGATGGAGCTTGTTAGGGAAGGGCAAAACTCGATTCGACTCGGAAAAAAATTTGACTCGTTTTGACTCAATTCGTAATTTCATAAATTCGACTCGAAAAAAATTCAAATAAAGTTTGAGTTATAAAATGAAAATTTTGATAACTCAAAATTTTTAATAATTAGTTGAGTAGTTTTCAAGTTCGAGTCGAGTATCTCAGTTCTGCCTGATATATTATGTATATCACATGTGAAAATATAAAGAAATATATGTATATAGAAAATCGTTTAAATTTGAATCAATCTGTAATATAACATTATAAATAATTACAATTAAATTTGTACAGAAACTCAAAATCTCGACTCAAATTTTATAAACTCGGCTCAAATAAAAAAATTCAAATAAAAATTATCGTAAAATAAAACTCCTAAACTCTACTGGCTCGAAATTTTTTGTCTCGACTCGCTCGCACTCTCACCTATAAAACTTGTTCCAATCCAAAATCCTTACCTATTCAACATCAGATGGATTGCATGAATTTTTATTTTCTCTCTACTCTTAAAACCCAATCATGGGTTTCATGTGCAATTCATAATTCACACTGCCTTTCATCACCAAGATGTGCCAGTTTTGTCGCCTTGGAAAGACAAGACGTTTGTTATCATTTTATTATTGTATGCTCCAATTTATGCTTTCTAAATACATATTTCATCGTTTTTTCACTCTACAATAATATACACAGTTATTTCTACATCCCATGCAATTTGATCCACGTACATAAATCATGTGGTTATTTCATTTTTAATTACTGTTTACGTGAAAAAAGCATTTTTCTAGATTTAATTATAAAATTATGCAATATTGATATAGTTTTTTACACAAACATATATACTTAAACTTCACAATATAAAATTAAACCTCTAATATAAAATTATAAACTCAAAACACTAAATTTTGAATCTTAAATTTTAAATGTGGACCTTAAATTCGTAATCTAAATCTTAAACTAAATATTTGAATCCTAAAGTAGACCCGCTTGTTGAAAACAAATTATCCACCGGCTGCTCTCACACACATGCACGCGCACAAATAATTTGGTTTAACCATCGGTATCTGACTATTGGCCAACTAATTCGGATTGACTTTTGTAGAGGTTCAATATGGGGCGACCCGCCCAATTCAGTTTTTCTCATACACAACGTCAAAATTCAAACATCTGACTTTGATTAAGGGACCTAGCACTTCATCCCGCTAGACCAACCGACTATTGCTATATATATTAATAAAACATATTTTAATCCATACGTACATAGTTCGAATTTGAAGAAATAAACCAAAATTTATGAATCCTAATCACAGCATCGACACTTTATTCAATATGTTGTTTTTCTCTCTCTATATATATATATATACCAAAAGAAACATCTTTGAAGTATTAGATTCGGAGAGAATCATTCCCTATTTGCCTTGTATCATATTGGGTTAGGGATACTTTGATAGATTCTAATACGTTAAAATGTCCTTGTTTTAGTCTCTTTAATCATCCAAAAACAACATTAAATAACAAATATAGCTAGGGTGCCATAGGACTAATTAATTATCTGAATGTGTATTATACTCAATCATGGCAGCGTGTAATGTACACTATCAATGATTAATTTGAAGGTTTTCTCCACTTGTGCCCATCAAACTAAATCATATATAAATACTTATATATTTTTTTCATTTTATATGTGATGTTTTATACATGTATACTGCATTTTTTGTGTGTTTATTTCAAGATTAGTTGGCTTGCATCATAATAAATAAAAGGGTAAACTACACATACTATTGAATTTTAAATTTAGTATCAATTATAACACCGAACTAAAAGTTGATACTATTTTAACACTGGACTTTAGTTTATGCTTCAATTTATCATTAGACCGTTAACATTCCTCCACGTCATCGCTCACGGACCTATAAGATTCATCCACATCATCAATTTTAACAGCCCAATGGTATAGTTGAAGCCTAAACTCAGGGACGGAGTATAATGGAGTCCCAAGAGGGCCTTAGCCCCTCCAACAATTTGATTTTTTCATTTAGCCCTTTATTTTTCTGAAAAATTTAATTTGCCCCCTCAAAATTTTAGAAATTCATATTAAACATTAAATTTTTTGAATATTTGTAATTAATTTATTTAATTTGCCCCCTTCAAATTTTTGGTTTAATGACAATTTAGGTCCCTATAAAATTTAATATTACATAAATTAGGCATTGTCACTCAATATTGAGTTAAAATACTTAATAATTTCTTATATTTTTAAAGTTCAATAATTTTGGCCCCTTCCGATATTTGATTATGGCTCCGTTCCTGCTTAAACTAAAGCTCAGTACTAAAATTATATCCATTTTTAGTTCAATAGTATAATTAATACTAAACTTAAAATTTAGTGATATCTAATATAGTTTACCGTAAAATAAACTTGGGGTTTTTTTTTCAATATATATGGTTGGTTAAGGTGTGGAAAACGTTTTGTTTTTGTTTTGATCTTATTTTATGTATACGTAGATGGATAAACATTAGTAATATACTAATTATTGACATGAATTGAACAAGGGAGGGTATCTGTTGATTGATGGAAATCATCCCACCACATTTGATGTGAAAAAAAATGAATGAAAGGAAGCGACATTTGCTTGGATGCATCGCAAGCCAAGCTTTGAAAATAATATACGAATCATTTATAAAAGAAAAAAGACCTTTAGAGGAATTGGAAAGTGGGAAATGATTTAACTTAGCTTTAAGGAGGGGCAATGGGAGTGGCCAAAAATGGGCCTACCAATGGGGAATTCAAGAACCGACTGACAGAAAATAATATGGGGACTTTGCCTTTTAAAGCATGGTTGGTTAAGTTTTTAAGTCATGGGTGTAATGTCTCTACCATTAGCTTTTTGTTTAAATAATATATACACTGGTTTTTCAAGCTATAACTCCCTTTTCTTCTATAATTGTGAGTTTATTTATAATCAAATAATCTATCTTTTTAGATGTAGTAGCATTGAATGCTTGATGATAAAATTTTATCGCCTTGTGATCCTACACAGCTCGACAATATTAATCTATATTTAAACCGCTAAAATGAAAAAAACAGAAACAATCTAATTCATAAGAATAAGCATACCTTCTATGCCACATAATTATATATATATTATTTTCATTTCAGTCCCTTCTTCCCCCACCTTAAATCTTCTCATCATATATGGATTTTTTTTCTTTACTGTATTTAATGGTGAGTAAAACTCGGCTCAAACATAAAAATTTCGACTCGTTTTGATTTGACTTATAATTTTAGTGATTAGTTTATCAGTTTTTAAGTTCGAGTTGAATCTCTCAATTCTTCACTATATATTATGTATATCACATGTGGAAATATGAATATATATATGTATCTTATATGGATATAGAAAGTCATTTAAATTGGAATCAAAATGGATTTTAATACTATAAATAATTACAATTAAATTTGTACAGAAACTTGAAAACTCGACGTGAATTTCATAAATTCGAATAGGAAAAATTTAAATAAAATCTGAATCATAAAATAAGGCTCGTAAACTTGATTAAGTCTAAATTTTTTAATTCAACTCGATCGAACTCTCATCCCTACCTTTGCCCATCCTTAGCCTTCTTCAATCCTTCAATGGTCCCTTATTTCCTGGAAACTGTATTTTAAATTTACATATATTATATAATTAGATTAAATGGTAAAAAATTCTGCAAAATTGAAAAATTAAAAAGTTATACGCAATTGAGTCCTTAGTGAGCAAAACTGAAGAGGTTATATTTTAGTCACTAACGCCCCTTTCGCATTGCTTAAAAAAAGTATTTCTTCAAAAAATAATTTTTCACCCATAAACAATGCGAAACACTTATAAATTAAAGTAAAAAATCACTTAAAAAGCAATTTTTCACCAAACGTCAAAAGTTAAAATTTAACTTTTGGAATGAAAATTATTTTTGGGATAAAGTTATTTTTTTACCATTAATTATTTAACAATAATATTAATACTAATGTATTAAAATATAAAAATTGAATATAATAATTCTTCAATATATTAAATATAATAATTATTAAAATAATATTAAAAAATTGGTATTTTAATAGTTTAAATAAAAATAAATAATAAAAACGTTAAATTATAAAATAATATTAAATATAATAATTATTAATATATTAAATTAATATTTATTTATATTGTACTAATATAAAAATATATAGTTTAGAGGCTATTTTTTATTTAATCCAAAATTTTATATTAAATATTTAGAAATACTTAAAATTTATATTTTATATAAAAAAAACTACTAATGAATTGTCATTATTTTTATATTTTTATTATAATTTGAGTTGATTTATTTCGTATATAATAATGTTAATAAATTTTATAATGAATTTAAACATCATTTACATTCACTTACTAAATTTTATGTCAAACACTAAAATCTTATATACAATTTTTCAAAATTACTTTCTAATATCATTTTCAAAAATACTTTTCAAAAATAATATCAAATTGGCCTTAAGAAACTCTAGCGTGTTTGTTTTTTTATTAAAAAAATCCTAACATATTGAAGAATGATCAAATATGTTTTCTCAAGTATAAAACTTATATTTATTGTTCTAATTTTTTAACCACTATTCATAAACTCTAGCCCTCATCCCTTTTTTTTGTCTAGCATCTTTAATTTTCTTTTATCTTAATGCGACAAGCGGCAATATCAGTCATAGTACTGATTGTCGACCAACAATAATCTTTTTTTTGTCCTTTATTTTAAATTTTTTATATTCAATAACTTTGTCCTTGTGGCACATTTTTTTTCTCTTAATCGGTCGTTTGATCGCTTCTTTTTTATTTAATTTTCTATCCTAGTTGGATTTAACGTCGTCACAACTGATCAAGATGACGCTCTTCTGACTTCTTGTGATCTTCTTGTTTTGAATTCTTGAATTAAATTTAGATATGAGCTCATATTTATCGCTCATGTTCGCAATTGAATTATGGTAATTACGGTGTTGTCAACGTGCCTTATTATTGTAATATGTATTTTTTAATGTTGTTTGTTGTTGGTCTTCACCTTTTATCGTCGAGCTTTAGAGATTTTTGTATCTTTTTTGTTTTGAATCTTTGAGTTAGAGTTTTTTACCTTTTCTTTGTATGGTCCTGATTATGATATAGAGACGTTAATTATTTATAGAAATATGTTCAGATCAAATTTATTTACCTGAATTGTAAACTCTCATTGTATTTTAAATTTTTTTTCTTATCATACTCGTATTCAAAAAAACAATACGTAAAACTCATATTACTGAACTGTTTTAATTGTTTTGAAATATGAACTTAATCCAACTGATGACAATTTATAACTTTTTAATATTTAGTAATTTTCTTTTGACTTTTTTTACCTTTAAATTTATACGTGTGCATATTATTTATAATGACTATTTCGGTTTCATGCATAGAAAACCGCGACAAATAATAGTATATATGATATATGCACAAATTATTATTATTATTATTATTAATTCTCGCCCCTCCTCTAAGAATTACTTACCGTAATGTAATTGAACTTAATTTAACATAACCCCCAAATTATAATAGTTGATTAAAATGCCACATATGTATTGTGAAAATACACACAATTATATCAAAATTCAATTATCAAATAACTTTTCAAACGTACCATTAATTTTTCATTAAGGAGTTTTTTTGGTCCATTAACGATATAAATATAGAGGGTCCATTTTAAGAATGAAAAAATGAACTGTAAATGATATATTTTTTATTACGGTAAATGCTAACATTTGAATTCAAATCGACAGGAGTGGATTAAAAAAAATCGACGGTAGACACATATATTAAGTATTAACAACATAAAACTTTTGTACGTATATAGGTACAAATAAAATTTTAAAGTGGGTATACTCAAAAAATTGAATAAATAATAAAGGAAATTCAGATTTTCAGAGTGGGCACATATAAAATTTTAAAGTGGGCACGCACAATAAAATTTATAACTGATAATTGATTTATTAAATAACAATATAAATGTTGCTCACACTTTTGAAAAAATATAAAGAAATATATGTATATCATATGTATTAACGGGCCCTTGAGCTTGACGCGTAAAGTTTGATTTTAAACGGAGTCGCCACCAATCTTTTTAATTTAAGTGAGACTGGATCACCTGAAAAACTTGGTTATTTTAATAAAACTTATTTTCATAATTTTATCAAAACAACAAATTTTTTGTCTACAAAACCAGAAAATTAGGTTCGGGAGTCAGTTACATGTGGGGAAGGGTGAGCACCCCACAACGCCAAAAATCGGTACCTAGTCGATTACGTAATGTTCTTAACGACTGAAATTACGGATTCGAATTTAATTTGAAATTTGTAATCCCTGAATGCGTGAATTTTATTATAAAATATATTTAAAAGAATATTCCTTAATGTGGGACTAACGAGAAACTTACGCCCCTTTAAGCTGGAGACATAATTTTCGCGAGATTCTTGAATAAAGGAATACTATCTCAAATATTGTAATTTGATTAAAATGCATTTTATTCAGGATTATCGAAAAAACAACCACTGTAACACCCTCAACTCGAATCTCACATTTGGGCCTCAAGCTCAACCCGCAACCATAAAATTTTGACCTAGTTTAGCCCAATCCACAATTAATTTCCAATCATTTAGAACATAAATAAATATTGAAAGCATTTATAAGGGAGCTCCTTTTTAAATTACATTATCAAATATTCGACTCACTCTTTTTAAATTCAAATACAAGTTATAAACTACATGATAGGGTCCTACGAATACACAACCCGAAAACCTAAGTACTGTACTCTGGTGAAACATGGCTCTAGAATCATTCACCGATGGTGCTCCTCCAAGCAAGGTGACAAACCTATTAACCTGCAAACGGAAACAAAGATTTCGAACGCTGAGCTAACAAACCTTAGTGGATACACTACCACTCAACCATGTTTCATGCAAAATCATAAATATGAGCATATAGCTAAATATGACATTATGGCAATATAATAACAATTAGCGCTACCTCTAGCCGCCTAAACACATAGCAATCAACAACAGCGAATGTACCAAATCTCACACAACAATCATAAGTATAATACCAACAAACCTGGAGTAAGGCCCAGTACCACTAAGCCTCAGGATCATACACTCTGAGTGAGTCCCGGTCGCAATAAGCATCGAGACCATACACTCAAGCTCGGAATCTCTCGTTGAACATTATCGAATAGGGCCCGGTTCCACTAAGCATCGGGACCATACATTCGAAATCTTCAACCATGGTGTTGCAACACTCTCTTTCTCACACTGGGTATCCGGATCCCAACAATCAAGGGTGACTCAACCAAAACAAGTGTCCATTTCAGCATATAGCAAGAACACGTCTATAATACCGCACACAACACTACTCGATCCATCAAGGATCCCTATGGTTGCTATTACAATAATGTCACCCAAGGTTTTGCCAAGTTATTGCACGTTATGCTCATTTAAGAGGGTTTAATCTCAGTTCCTCAGTTTTACCATTCATTTTACAACATTAGAAGCTCGTTGGGCCATTGGTCTCGAATTATAGGACATTCGAACTCAAAACGTATTTTTTGGACAGATTGCCTAGAGGGTACCGATACTCAACCAAGCATACTGATACCCAGCTTTACACACGTAAAGGTCTAAACAGCAACCCTGTACCAATACACGGGGCCATGTACTAATACCCCTGTTGTACCGATACACATTTTTGCTACTGAAATTTGATGTGAAAAGGGGTACCGGTACTCCCCTTGGGCGTACCGATACACCCTTTAAGAAAGACCTGATTTCATCAGTTTTAACACGGGGTACCGATACGCGTTCAACATGTATCAGTACTCGAACCCAGAATTCATTTTCTAAGGTTTGTATAACACATCCCAAGCCTCTAAAACCCCATGGTAAGACCCTGAAATGAACCTACAAATTATGGAAGATGGTTTAAGTGCTTTCCTACCATATTTAAGCCATTTTAACACAAATCTTAGAATTAGCCATTAAAGGGTCTCAAGCATTCAAGCACCCAAATTCAACCAATCATATCAACTTAAGCAAACAAGGCAATCACATTAATAATTTCCAGGAACAAAAAAGAGTTAGTAGTGTACTAACCTTAATCAAGAATCCCGAATCCAAGCTTTAACTCAAGCTTTTTCGCACTTTCGCATAACGGTAGTTGCGGTCGCAATTTGTTTACAAAAATTCTTAACTTTTTCATAATGCGGATGCGGTTCGGTGTCGCAGTGACCTCCAAAACCATTACGATGCGGCTGCAATTTAATAATATGGCCGCTAGTTTTCATTGCAATCCCAAATAGAGGTTGGAACACAGCTTAAATAATGACACCAATGGCAATGGTCGTGTCCATTTTCTCCTCTAAACAGCATTACCAATGCAACACTGAATCTGCATTTTAGTTAAGTATCGAAAACATTCGATTCAGTTTGAAAAAAGAAAAGAATTTGAACTAGGTTCTATATAAATGTTTTACTTACCCTGAAACCAACAGCACCACAGAAACCAGCCAAAGGACATATTGGTAAGGCTTGTACTTGGATTTCGATCGAGTACCGGCCGGAAGATTCCGACGCTCTAACCACCCAAACTGAGGACGGGGTAGCAGAACAAAGCCAAGGAGGAAACCGGTTAAGAATCCACCGATATGCGCGAAATTATCAACATGCGGCAAAATCCCTATTGCAAGGTTAATGGTAATGATGGCCAGAAGAGTGAGCAGAGCCATTGCCTGTGGAATATTAACAAGGTTAAAAAGTAAATGACCTTTAACAAAAAAAACATTAATGAACGACTTTTCTGAAACATTGCACTTATATTATACTGCTATATTCTATGGTTATATCGTTTACCTTGTTTGTGTATATGGTCCAATTTGTAAAAAGTTCAGAAAGCATTGCACCGAGAAGTCCGAAAAGAGCACCAGATGCACCAACAGAGATGTTGTTTCGAATAAATAAAGAGGAGGCTACACTTCCACCAAATCCGGACAAGAGATAAAGAATTCCAATCCGCACTACCATATTATATAAATTTGTAAATCAGATCATTGCAACATATCAGAATCTAATTTACAGACAGTTTTAAAGGGATGATTCGATAAATATGAATCCGAAGGAGAAGTACCAAACCCAAACTGTTGCTCGAGGCGAATGCCAATGAAAACCAGGCTCGGCATGTTTACTAAAAGATGAATGACCCCTGCATGCAGCCAAATGCTAGTAATGAGCCTCCATCCTTGATGGTTAACCGTGACTTCGGTCCACTCAAGAGCTCCCAACTTCTTCAATATGCAAAATCGAAACTTCAGTTTAAATGGCTATAGAGGAAATCTCGAACAAATGTGTTCATTGCTGGCTTCTCACCAACAACAATGTCATTTAGCCTCTTTCAAAGGCCAGGTAAGAAGTTGCTCAAAGCGAAACATGAGCAAATTGAAAGAGATTTGTGTTTATAGGTAGCACAAGTGTGCATATAATATATTTGTGTAATATGCAGAATACAAACCATTAGTAGTATTCGAGGAAAGATGACTGTTTGGATTTGAGATTTACAAGAATTAGCAATTCAGTACATCAAAATCTCCAAGCAGTAGGAAATACATGAATTATGAATAAACTTATCAAACCCTACTGATCCCAACTAATCCAAGAAAATATAGAGAAAGTGAATTCATCAAACTTAACTTAAAATCATTTTCTTCACAAACTAATATTTCTAACTACTCTAACATCAATTAGAATTTTACATTACGGAAAAAACAGAGAAAAAAATTAGGCCTGAACTGTACATGAAGAGATGAAATTCCAATTGTAGAAAGAAAGGGGGAAAGTAATAATACGTAGAAGAAGAGGGGCCAAAGAGAGGATTCACTTTCAAAGGCTCAAAAGAAAAGCGACCAAGAAAGCTGGCCACACAGTTGCCGACAAGCCTGGAGTGCTTCCGGTTGGGGCAATCGTTGATATACATAACAACAATGAAAAGGGCAATATTAGCCACCACGAACATAGGCACCAGCCACGAGGTCCACTGCGTCTCGGTATCCTCGATCAGGTAAGTTGAAGCACTGCTGGTAATTGTATTGTTATAGCTTTTCACCCCTCCTCTGCTCTCCGTATCGTCCCCTGACATCTCCGATCTCTTCCGAAGCCAGAAAGAGAAGATCTTTATGATTTTGTATTTGGCGGAGATTATGTGTTGGAAGAAAAGATTGGGTTTGGATGGAGTTGGTGAGGGGGGTTTAATGAGATGAGAGCTATCACTATGGAGATAGTGACGGAAGTGGGACACTGTTAAGTTTTTTGTAGGTTGGGTTTCAGGTTTCTAACTGCCGCAGTTAGCAGGGAAGGCGGGTAAACTCAAACACCAATGGTGGATTCACGCGTTTGATGCCTTCACTTTGGTCAATTAGGAGAAGAAAGGTTATTGGTTTATGGAGTTTTAGTGCTCCATTTAAGCCCATACAACTTTACTTTTGTCACTTTTCAAAAAAAAGAAAGTTAAAGGGGTATTTTTGGGCTTTATTGTTTCAATATTCCCTCTTGGGAAAAAACGGAATTCTACTCCCTTTGTAGTATATTTAGAAAAATACCCTCATTCGGTACACATAGGACAAATTCGCGTTTTGCCAAGCGCGTATTACAAATTCGCGTTTTGCCTGACGCGAGATATATCCGATGTGGCGCCGCTTTTCATATCTACGGTTATTTTAATTAGACAAAGTAACTTGCGTCTAGTACAACGCGAGTTTAGCGATAAATTCAAGTGAAACGGCGAGAATTTAGCATGGTTTTCACTGAACTCGCGTTGCGTAGAACGCGAGTTTGTCGGCACATAGATGAGAAAAGTAGTGTCGGTAGGCATGTTTCAGGTGAATTTACACATTGTTGGGAGATGATTTTTATTGTTATTGAACATCGAGGTCATAGTATAGATTCATCTCTATAAAGCGGTGTAAAAAGCATCCAGTATATGGCATCTGAAATCTGCTAAAAATTGCGTTAGAAACAGTATGTTGCCTTGTTTTGAGCATGAATAATAGGAAAACTAGTGTCGATAGGCATGTTTAGGTGAATTTACACTTTTGTTGGGAGATGATTTTTCTTGTTATTGAACATCGAGGTCGTAGTATAGATTAATCTCTGTAAAGCGGTGTAAAAAGCATCTAGTATATGACATCCGAAATCTGCTAAAAATTGCGTTAAAAATGATATGTTGCCTTGTTTTTGAGCATGAATAACAGGAAAACTAGTGTCGGTAGGCATGTTTCAAGTGAATTTACACTTTGTTGGAGATAATTTTTCTTGTTATTGAGCATCGAAGTCGTAGTATAGATGTAACACCCGCAGCCCGGATGCTACATTTGGGCCACAAGCCCAAAACCACACCCATAAAAATTTTTAGTTTTAAAAGCCAATAAAGATCAATCTCTCAAATCCATCATGTCATAACTAAGGCATTAAAATCCATGCTTACTTAAACATTCAAAATAGTTAAAGGAGCTCCAAATGCAGTAATAAAACATTTGACCAATACAAGTTAAATCAAATAGAGTTACAAATATTCAGGGTCATATGAATACATAGCCTACTACATCTAAGTACTTGTACTATACCCAAAAGGCCAATGCTGGATCCTTACTTCGATGGTGCTTCGCTATGCTCGAACAACTACCTATTAACCTACGAAAGGAAACAACGATTCCGAACGCTGAGCTAACAAAGCTCAGTGGATACACAACCACTCAACCATGCTTCAGGTGAATCATAATTAAGAGCATGCTATGAAATATGATGTCAAGATAGGATAAGCAATGGCGCTACCATAACCGCCTAAACACATACTATAAAACAACCAACACCTCAACAACATCAACGAATATATAAATAAACCAGGAGTGAGGCCCAATGTCACTCGACACTGGAAAACCCACCCATGCTCAGAATCTCACATCGAGCTGTTCGAAATCTCACATGGAGCGGTATACACAGAATCTCGCATCAAGTCTTCGCTCGGAATCTCGCATCGAGCGGGGCTCAGAATCTCTCATCGAGCAAATATCATCACCCGGAATCTCACATCGGATGGCCTTCATTCATCACCCAGAATCTCACATCGGATGGCCTTCATGTGTTGCAACACTCACTCATTGGGTATCTAGATCTCAACAAACAAGGACTCATAACCAAACAAGTGCCCTTACTTGGCACAACCACAACTGATCCACCAAGGATCCCTAAAGAATCGCTTACCAAGCAATTTACTTTCATTTCAATACTCAATTAGCTATTTAATCCAAATAAGAAATAAGAAACACTCATTCTCGATTTTACCAGTCATTTTATATCACAAGAGACCCATTAGAACCTTAACCACAAATTAGAGAACCTCCAAACTCAAAACGTAAAAACATGGGTAGATTGCCCAGCGAGTATCGATACTCCTAAGTGAGTATCGATATTCCCCTCTAAGTATCGATACTCCCCAATGAGTACCGATACTCTAATTGGATTTGAAAGAATTAGCCTTTGCCCCATATCGATACTCCATATCGATATTGGGATCACCCTGTACCGATCCTTACCCGTACCGATACGCCTACCCTAGCGTGCCGGTACGCAAAACCTTTACAGGCAATGCAACAGTGGGTACCGTATGCCCCTAGCGTACCGGTACTCTAAAGCGTTACTAGAATTCTAATCTAATTAGGGGTACTGATACACGGAGAGGCGTATCGGTACGCCTCTCACAGTTTATCCCCTAAGGTACGTAGGAGTACCGATTCGTAACCACCTCGTACCGGTACTCGAGCCCCGATTTCGAAACCTAGAGCTTGAGATTACACCAATCCAACCCTTTACCTCCCTAGTTAAGACCCAAAACATTCCTACCAATTATGAGGAGTCATTATGTGAGTTTATAGCCATTTTTATCCTTAAACATCAACAATTATAGGATTTCGCATTGATGACCAACCAAGCTCTAAACTATCAAAACATCATATATCAAGCAATGCATGCCAAAATGATGATGCACATGAACACATAGAAGTTAGAAGCGTACTAACCTCGAATTACAAGCTAAAAGGAACCCCAACCTCCACCTCAAGCTTTCTTCTTCCCTTGGGCCTTTGAATATTCTCCAACCTCTTTAACTACAATGAGATGTTGTAAACGA
This sequence comes from Hibiscus mutabilis, assembly GCA_019671005.1. Taxonomy (NCBI): domain Eukaryota; kingdom Viridiplantae; phylum Streptophyta; class Magnoliopsida; order Malvales; family Malvaceae; genus Hibiscus; species Hibiscus mutabilis. Next base: position 43,689,019 of record CM033719.1, read on the forward strand.
GTTACAACATTGTTGAGAGATTAGAAAAAGCTCAAAGGACGATTTAACAACAAAAAATAGAATTAAAAACACCATTCTCGTTCTCACTCTAAAACCCCCACTAAAACCTCTTCTTCTACCATTGCAAGCAAAACTCACCTTGGATTGTAGATCCTTGGATGCCTAACAACTTTACCTTCTACACCAATCCGAGATTTCAACAGAAAACTAACAAAGGTGGAGTTTTTCTTTCAAACTCATAGAGAATAGAAGATGAAGATGGTGGGGAGAGCTTTTGAGGGACAAAATGACTTCATCATCTTACCAAATCTGCAGCTCATAACTCCCCAACATTCATCCCCTTTTTCAAATATGAATTTACCATGAAGCCCATCTCTATAACCCCATAAGCCAAGCCCAAAACCAAAGCCAAGCCCACCAAGGTTTTAGGCCCAACAACATGACCCAAACGAGGGGCCCATGTCTCGATTTAGCCCGACACTCAGGTTTCAAAACCTGGGTCATTACAACTCTCCCTCCTTAAAGAAAATTTCGTCCTCAAAATTTACCTGGTGGAAACAGATGTGGGTAGAGCTCTCTCATCTCAGCCTCGACCTCCCATGTTGCCTCTTCAATTCCATTGTTCCTTCACAATATTTTCACGAGGGGTATACACTTGTTACGAAGCTCTTTGACTCCCTTTATCAAGCACTCTCACTAGCTCTTCTTTATATGTCAAATCCGTGTCGACCTCTACCTTTACGAGCGATAAAACGTATGAAGGATCAGAAATATAGCGCCTCAGCATGGATACATGGAAAATGTCATGGATACGTGCTAACTCTGGAGGTAAGGCTAACCAATATGCCACGGGCCCGGCCCTCTCAATCACCTTGTATGGTCTAATATACCTCAGGCTCAACTTGCCCTTTCGCCCAAAACGGATTATCCCTTTCCATGGTGATACCTTTAAGAATATTTTTCACGGACTTCATACTCGATATGCTTGCGCTTTCTATCCGCGTAGGCCTTTTATGGATCAAAGGCCGCTTGTAATCTTTCCTTGATGATGTGAACCTTCTATTCGATTTGTCTAACCAAATCAGATCCCACGATCCTCCTCTCATTAAGCTCGGTCCAACACAAGGGTGTTCTACACCAGGGCCGTACAAGGCTTTAAAAGGGGTCATCTTGATGCTTGATTGATAACTGTTGTTATATGCGAACTCTACCAGTGGAAGCTATTCCTCCCATCTTTCTTCAAAATCAACGACACAACACCGAAGCATGTCCTCAATAATCTGAATAACTCGCTCAGACTGGCCATTGTTCTGAGGATGAAAAGTTGTACTAAAATACAGCTTGGTGTCTAAAGCACTATGAATATTCTTCCATAACCTTGATGTGAACCGTGGATCCCTATCCGATATTATCGAAGATGGCACTCCATGCAACCTTACTATCTCCTTGATGTATAACTGACCCAAACCGCTCCAGGGTGAAATCCATGCGCACAGGCAGGAAATGGACAGACTTGGTTAGACGATCCACTATTACCCATATCGCATCGTGCTTTATTTGAGTCATCGGTAAACCCGTAACAAAATCCATGGTGACTCGATCCTACTTCTACTGTGGAATCTGAATTGACTGAAGCAACCCTGATGGAACTTGATGTTCTACCTTCACTTGTTGGCAAACTAAGCATCTTGTCACGAACTCGGGAACATCCCTCTTCATACATGGCCACCAATAATAAGGTCTAAGATCTTGGTACATCTTGTTACATCCCGGATGTACGGTAAAGGGACTACGGTGTGCCTACCGTAAGATGCGGTCCCTCAAATCTTCTAAAGCTGGAACACACAACCTACCCTTGAAGTACAAGTACCCACCGTCTCGTACTTCAAAATTTAAGGCCTCGCCTCTCTGAACCGCTTCAATTTGGGCCACTAAATCTTCATCCAGAACCTGAGTGCCCTCCTTATTTCTTGCACTAACGTGGGCTCAACCCGAAGCTCAGCTAAAAGCCCACCATCCTCGGTCATTAATGTAGTCGTAATCCTTTAGCAGCTCAATCCAACAACGCTGTCTCAAATTCAACTCTTTCTGGGTGAGAAGACACTTTAAACTCTTATGATCCGTATAGATGTAACACTTCTCTCCATAGAGATAGTGCCTACAAATCTTTAACACAAATATTACTGCGGCTAGCTCCAAATCATGGGTAGGGTAATTTTGTTCATGAAGTTTAAGTTGCCTCGAGGCGTAGGCAACCACCTTAACCTCTTGCATAAGAACGTAGCCAAGTCCATTCAAGGACGCATCACTAAACACAACATAATCTTTTCCCAGCTCAGGCTGCGTCAAAACCAAAGCCTCGGTAAGGTAGGCCTTCAACTGCTCAAAACACTATTGTTTCTTCTCATTCCATACAAATGGCACTCCCTTCTGAAGCAACTTGGTCAACGGGGCAGCTAAGATTGAAAAACCCTTGACAAATCATCGATAATATCCCGCCAGTCCAAGAAAGCTACGGACTTCCGAGACATTTCTAGGTGCTTTCAACTCTACTATGGCTTGAATCTTTTTAGGGTCAACGCGGATCCCATCTGCCGCCATGATTTGGCCCAAAAATGCTACTTCAGACAGCCAAAACTCACATTTACTGAACTTTGCATAGAGATGCCTGTCTCTTAAAGTCTGAAGAACTACTCGCAGGTGGTAGTCGTGCTCTTCAATCGAACGTGAATAAACCAGAATGTCATCGATGAACACCACAAAAAATTGATCAAAATAAGGCTGGAAGATTCTGTTCATCAAATCCATAAATGTTGCTGGAGCATTAGTGAACCCAAAAGGCATCACCAAGAACTCATAGTGTCCGTACCGCATCCTGAAAGTAGTCTTCTGGACATTTTCTTCCATCACTTTCAACTGATAGTACCCCAATCTCAAATCTATCTTCGAGAAAACTCGGGCAACCCACAATTGGTCGAACAAATTATCAATTCTGGGAAGAGGATAGCGACTCTTCATCGTTACCTTATTTAACTGGCGATAGTCAATGCACATTCTCATTGACCCATCATTCTTCTTAACGAACAAAACTGAAGTACCCTAAGGAGAGACGTTCGGTCGGATGGAACCTCTTTCTAGCAATTTCTGAATTTGCTTATTTAATTTCCTCATCTCTGTTGGTGCCATCCGATAAGGTAGAATGGACACTGGTGTCGTATCGGGCATTACCTCAATTCAAAACTCAAGCTCACGATCTAGTGGTAATCTGAGTAGCTCCTCCGGGAAGACATCCATAAACTCACAAACTGTCCTAAAGCTCTCGATGGATGGACTTTCGACCCTAGTATCCACCACGTGAGCCAAAAATGCCTCACAGCCTTGCTTTATTAACCTTTGTACTGCTAAAGCCGAGACTACATTAGGGATGCAAGGGTGTCTCTCCCCTCTAACCGTTAACTTTGATCTATCGGCCACATGGAGCTTCAAACTCTTGGTCCTACAACCCAAACTAGCGTCGTGCTCAACAAGCCAATCCATACCTAAGATTGCGTCAAACTCTTAGAATGGTAAAACCATAAGATCTGCTGGGAAGATTGAACCTTCAATAGGACACCTTGGGTATACCTTGTCCACTAACACATCTAACCATGACGGACTATACACACGAACTCCTATCTCTAGGTCCTCAGTCGATATGCCCCAACGCTGGGATATCCCACTATAGCCCGGATGCTACATTTGGGCCACAAGCCCAAACCACACTAATAAAATTTTTAGTTTTAAAAGCCAATAAAGATCAATCTCTCAAATCCAACATGTCATAACCAAGGCATTAAAATCCACGCTTACTAAAACATTCAAAATAGTTAAAGGAGCTCCAAATATAGTAATAAAACATTTAACCAATACAAGTTAAATCAAATAGAGTTACAAATACTCATGGTCATACGAATACATAGCCCACTACATCTAAGTACTTGTACTCTACCCAAAAGGCTAATGATGGACCTTTGCTTTGGTGATGCTCTGCTACGCTCTAACTATCTATTAACATGCGAATGAAAACAATGATTCCGAACGCTGAGCTAACAAAGCTCAGTGGATACACAACCACTCAACCATGCTTTAGGTGAATCATAATTAAGAGCATGCTATAAAATATGATGTCAAGATAGGATAAGCAATGACGCTAACATAACCGCCAAACACATACTATAGAACAACCAACACCTCAACAACATCAACAAATAGATAAAAAAAACCAAGAGTGAGGCCCAATGTCACCCGACACTGGGAAACCACCCATGCTCAGAATCTCACAACGAGCTGCTCAAAATCTCACATTGAGCGGTATACTCAAAATTTCGCATCGAGTCTTCGTTTAGAATCTCGCATCGAGCGGGGCTTAGAATCTCGCATCGAGCAAATATCATCACCTAAAATCTCATTCATTACCCGGAATCTCACACCGGATGACTTTCATGAGTTGCAACACTCACTGGGTATCAGGATCCCATCAAACAAGGACTCATAACCAAACAAGTTCCCTTACATGGCACAACAATAACTGATCCACCAAGGATCCCTAAAGACTCACTTACCAAGCAATTTACTTTCATTTCAATACTCAATTAGCCATTTAAACCAATTAAGCAATAAGAAACATTCATTCTTGATTTTACCAGTCATTTTATATCACAAGAGACCCATTAGAACCTTAACCACAAATTAGAGAACCTCCGAACTCAAAATGTAAAAACTTGGGCAGATTACCCAGTGAGTATCGGTACTCCTAAGTGAGTATCGATACTCTCCTCTAAGTATCGATACTCCCCAATGAGTACCGATACTCTAATTGGATTCGAAAGAATTGGCCATTTCCCAGTATCGATACGCTCCGTGCCTTACCGGTACTTCATACCGGTACTGGGATCGCCCCGTACCGATCCTTACCCGTATTGATATGCCTACCCTAGCATGCCGGTACGCAAAGCCTTTCTAGGCAGTACAACAGTGGGTACCGATACACCCCTAGCGTACCGGTACTCTAAAGCATTTCTGGAATTTTGATCTAATGAGGGGTACCGATACACGGAGAGGCATAACGGTATACCTCTTACAGTTTATCCCCTAAGGTACGTAGGAGTACTGACACGCAACCACCCCGTACCAGTACTCGAGTCCCAATTTGGAAACCTAGAGCTTGAGATTACACTAATCCAACCCTTTACCTCCCTAGTTAAGACCCAAAACGTTCCTACCAATTATGAGGAGCTATTAGGTGAGTTTTTAGCCATTTTACCCTTAAAACAAACAATTATAGGATTTGCCTTTGATGACCAACCAAGCTCTAAACTATCAAAACATCATATATCAAGCAATGCATGCCAAAATGATGATGCACATGAACACACAGAAGTTAGAAGTGTACTAACCTCGAATGACAAGCTAAAAGGAACCCCAACCTCCACCTCAAGCTCTCTACTTCCCTTGGGCCTTTGAATGTTCTCCAACCACTTTAACTACAAGGAGATGTCGTAAACGAGTTACAACATTGTTGAGAGATTAAAAGAATCTCAAAGGACGATTTAACAACAAGAAATGGAATTAAAAACACCATTCTCGTTCTCACTCTAAAACCCCCACTAAAACTCCTTCTTCCACCATTGCAAGCAAAACTTACCTTGGATTGTAGATCCTTGGATGCCTAACAACTTTCCCTTCTACACCAATCCGAGATTTCAACAGAAAACTAACAAAGGTGGAGTTTTTCTTTCAAACTCATAGAGAAGAGAAGATGAAGATGGTGGGGAGAGCTTTTGGGGGACAAAATGACTTCATCATCTTACCAAATCTGCAGCTCATAACTCCCCAACTTTCATCCACTTTCTCAAATATGAATTTAACATAAAGCCCCTCTTTATAACCCCATAATCCAAGCCTAAAACCAAAGCCAAGCCCACCAAGGTTTTAAGCCCAACAACATGACCAAAACGCGAGGCCCATGCCTCAGTTTAGCCTGATGCTCAGGTTTCAAAACTTGGGTTGTTTCAAAAGATTCATCTCTATAAAGCAATGTAAAAAGCATCTAGTATATGGCATCCAAAATTTGCTAAACATTGCGTTAAAAACGATATGTTGCCTTGTTTTTTAGCATGAATAACAGGGAAACTAGTGTTGGTAGGCATGTTTCAGGTGAATTTACACATTGTTGGGAGATGATTTTTATTGTTATTGAACATTGAGGTTGTAGTATAGATTCATCTCTGTAAAGCGGTGTAATATGCATCCAGTATATGGCATCCAAAATCTGCTAAAAATTGCGTTAGAAACAGTATGTTTCCTTGTTTTTGAGCATGAATAACAGGAAAACTAGTGTCGGTAGGCATGTTTAGGTGAATTTACACTTTGTTGGGAGATGATTTTTCTTGTTATTGAACATCGAGGTCGTAGTATAGATTAATCTTTGTAAAGCGGAGTAAAAAGCATCCAGTATATGGCATCCGAAATCTGCTAAAAATTGCGTTAAAAATGATATGTTGCAATGTTTTTGAGCATGAATAACAGGAAAACTAGTGTTGGTAGGCATGTTTTAGGTGAATTTACACATTGTTGGGAGATGATTTTTATTGTTATTGAACATCGAGGTTGTAGTATAGATTCATCTCTGTAAAGTGGTGTAAAATGCATCCAGTATATGGCATCCAAAATCTGCTAAAAATTGCGTTAGAAAAGGTATGTTTCCTTGGTTTTGAGCATGAATAACAGGAAAACTAGTGTCGGTAGGCATGTTTAGGTGAATTTACACTTTTTTGGGAGATGATTTTTCTTGTTATTGAACATCGAGGTCGTAGTATAGATTAATCTCTCTAAAGTGGTGTAAAAAACATCCAGTATATAGCATCCGAAATCTGCTAAAAATTGCGTTAAAAATGATATGTTGCATTGTTTTTTAGCATGAATAACAGGAAAACTAGTGTCGGTAGGCATGTTTCAGGTGAATTTACACTTTGTTGGGAGATGATTTTTCTTGTTATTGAACATCGAGGTCGTAGTATAGATTCATCTCTATAATGCGGTGTAAAAAGCATCCAGTATATGGAATCTGAAATCTACTAAAAATTGTGTTAAAAAATGATATGTTGTCTTGTTTTTGAGCATGAATAACAGGAAAACTAGTGTCAGTAGCCATGTTTCAGGTGAATTTACACTTTGTTAGGAGATGATTTTTCTTGTTATTGAACATCGAGGTCGTAGTATAGATTCATCTCTGTAATGAGGTGTAAAAAGCATCCAGTATATGGCATTCGAAATCTGCTAAAAATTGTGTTAGCCAACAAACGACGCGTCACCATAAACCACAAACTCCTTCCCAGACTCAAGCTGAATCAACGCAGGAGCGTGTGTCAAAACCTCTTTCAACTTTTCAAGCCCTGTTGTTGCTTTTCCATCCACACAAAAAGAACATTCTTTTGTAACAACTTGGTCAACAGTGCTGCAATACTCGAGAACCCCTCAACAAAACGTCGATAATAACCAGCCAACCCAAGAAAACTATGCACCTCCGATACAGACTTAGGTTGCTTCCGATTGAGAATAGCCTCAATTTTCTGTAGATCAATGTGAATACCCTCCGCGGAAACCACAAGACCAAGGAACATTACCTCTTTAAGCCAAAACTCGCACTTGCTCAACCTAGCATATAACAGATTATCCTTCAGTACTTGCAACACTATCCGCAAATGTCGATCATGCTTCTCTTCAGTACGGAAGTACACAAGAATATCGTCTATGAACACTACTACGAATTGATCAAGGTACTCATAAAACACTCGATTCATAATATCCATAAATGCAGACGGGCATTTGTCAAATCGAAAGGCATAACCAGAAACTCATAATGCCCATACCTTGTACGGAAGGCAGTCTTTGGCACATCCACATCCTTCACTTTCAACTAATAGTACCCAGACCTCAAATCTATCTTAGAGAACACCGAAGCACCCCTAAATTGATCAAACAAATTACCAATCCACGGTAAGGGATATTTGTTCTTAATCGTCAACTTATTCAGTTGCTGGTAATCGATGTACATCATCGGGCCATCCTTCTTCTTCATAAATAACGCCAGTGCACCCCAGGGTGAAATACTAGGTCTAATGAAACATCGATCAAGCAGCTCTTACAATTACGTCTTCAACTCCTTCAATTTCCTTAGGTGCCATGCGATAAAGCGCAATGGACACTGGAGCTGTATCAATATACGTCTCAATTTTAAACTCTACCTCCCTATCCGCTGGCAACCCTGGTAACTCTTCAGGAAAAACTTTCAAAAAAATCACAATCTGTACGGATGTCCTGCACGCGTACATCCTTAGATTCAGGATTCATAACATAGGCCAAATATGCCTGACATCCGAGTTTCAACATTCGACTTGTTTCCAAAGCTGAAATAACATTGGCAGTAACTTTGCATTCTCGCCAACCACCACAACTTCGTAATCATCGGCAAGACGCAAGGATATCCGTTTGGTTTAAAAATCCACAACTGCCCTATGCTCGGATAACCAATCCATCCCCAAAATTACATCAAAACCATGGAATGGTAACTCCACCAAATCTACAACATACATATGATCTTACACCATTAAAGGACACATTCGATATAACTTCCTAACCACAACCCTTTCACCCAAAGAAATAGTTACTCGAACACCAACATTTAAAATCTCAATGGGTATATCAAGTAACTGTGCATGCTCACTCAGAATATATGAATGGCTGAAACCAGAATCAACCAATGAAAACAACAACAAAGATTGCAAAGTAAAGGTACCTGCAATAACATCGGTGTCGTTGTGTCCCTCACGATACGCATACACCCTCGCAGGACCTCCACCCTCTGGCTGGATAGCATCAGTGTATGCCACAATCCTACTCCCACCATCTATTGGCTGGAAATTTCCTCGTCCTCGACCTCTCGGGGCAACCGCAGCAGGTGCAGGAGCTTGCGCACCTCTAGCTAACATAGGGCAATCACGCCTCATATGATCAGTCGACCCACAACTCCAACAAGCATTAGCTGCAACCGGTGTAGGAATTGGACCAACTCGTCATGTCTGTGGACAGTCGCGTCTAACATGGTCTCGAGATGCACTACCCCAATAAACCTTATCCGACCTCTAGCAAACCCCGAAATGTATCTTCCCACACTAAGCACATTCGGGTATTCCACCTCTAGAACTCTGCCCTAACTGACCTCTCCACCCAAGCTTAGGTCGATGTCTCTGGTCCCGATGCCTCTTATACCAACCACCACCAATATTAGAATCAGTTGCTCTTTTACCATGACCAGATCCTCCAGCACAGGATGTCATGCCCAAACTCTGCTCAATATCCTTGGCTCTCGAAACCAACACATCAAAATCAACATACTCCGCAGTCAACATATATATCTTAACCTCTTGAGCCAATCCCTAACAAAAGCGGTCGCAACGGCTCCTTTCATCAAGCATCAACTGAGAAGCATACTGGCTCAGTCTCACAAACTGTATCTTGTACTCAGATACCGACATATCCCTCTGTACCAAAGCCATGAACTCATGTTTCTTCTCATCATGGTATCTAGCTCCGAGATACTTCTTCCTAAAGACATATTAAAAGGTTTCCCAAGTCACATTGTCAACCTCCATACTCGCAATCACTGTAGTCCACCAGCTATACGCATATCCCTATAGTAGAGATATAACACATCCTTACTTACGGGCGTCAGAACAACCTATCTGATCCAATATACGATCTGTGCTGGCAAACCACTCCTCAAAAGCCTCAAGCATCAACCCTCTAAACTCGACCCTTCCCAGGCCACGTAAAAACTCTAAAGGTAATCCCGGATTAGTAGCAGCAATCGGTGCTGGTGCAGGAACATGCACTCCAACCATCGCGGCCTAGAACGCTCCCATCATTGCCTGTATCAAAGGCGTCATATCACCCAAAGTTGGCCCAGCCGGCACAGGTGGTACTTGTTTTACACCCGCAGGTGGATTCGACGGAGGAGGTGGCAACCCCTCAATAGGCATAACATTATCCTACCCTTTTGCCTTCCCATATTCGCATTAAAATGTAATTCTCTCCTCGGTGGCATCGTAAACAAAGAATCTATGGCATGATAATACACCAAAACAAAAATGATTAGGCCATCTTCAAGCAAGGGTCCAAGACTTCCATTTCAAATCAAAAATATTTTTCATTAGTAGTAATAAGGCAATGTGTCCTAAATCATACCCCAACATGGCATATAACACACCATCAATCACCATGTATAGCAATCAACTCAATTCAATCTACATACATGTCAAACAACTTTCCAACATGCATAAACCAACCATAATCCACTCCCGACAATCATAACTTGGCTCCGATACCACCAAATGTAACCCCCTCGACCTGGCCTAGCCGCAAGACCGAACCGAGCGAGCTACATTAGGTTTACCGAAGTAAACCAAAAATGAGAACTTGGAAAAGCGCAACCACTTTTTTCTTTATCTTATCTAGATGGTAGTTATTACTCTACGTGTACATACAAACAATGAGAGGAAACCTAACTCAATCGGGCATCGAATTGATATCCAATTGGCCATATTACAAGAATAGGGACCAAAATGTAAATCTATAAATTTATAAGGGTTAACTTGTAATTTGCTTTACCAATCTTCGATTAGTCAGGTTACAATCATACATGCCAAATTTCAACTTAAAACGATCATCCAAAATCATCCAATTGCATACATAACATCCAGGGACCAAATTGTAAATTCCATTATTTCGAAAGACCAATTCCACAATTAAAGTTACCAATCCTCAATTAAACCAATTACATGCATACTGGTGAAATTTCGAGTCAAAATGATCATTCAAACTCATTTAATTGCAAGTAGAACAATCAGGGACTAAAACGGGAGAAAACAGAAACCTTAAAACATACTTTTAACTAACTTATCCACTGACCGTATCGATACGCGGGCAAGTGTATCGATACGCCTGAGCTTTCTTAAAATTCTGGATTCTAGTAGCTCAAAATCGTATCGATACACATTCACGTGTATCGATACACTATGCCTGAAACTGTATACTCGTATCGATACGATCACCCGTGTACCGATACGCTAAGCCTGAAAATATGCTTATTCGTATCGATACGGTCCCCCATGTATCGATACACTGTGTTTGGAAACACTTACCTGTATTGATACGGGCATAGGCGTATCGATACGCCCTGACCTGTAACGTTAAAATTTGCTAGTTTTTAGCCTCGTTTTGGAATTCTAATACTTAAGCATGCTTCTAACAATCAAATAACATCATCATTGGTCATTTACGATCAACTACCATAAACCAAACATCAATAAACAATCATCATGCTTTAAAGGTAAACTATAGGCATGCTTCCTAATACTCAAGCAACCAAAGCATGAACCATATGCAAAATCCAACAAACCAAGCTTATCACAAGTCCAAAGCAACAATATAAACTTGCTCAAATGGAGAAGTAACCACTCAAACCCTCCCAACAACATTTAAGCCACATTGCCTTTATTACTACTTTAAAACCCAAACATACTTTGGTAAATCAAGTCTTGGAATTCACTCCTTGCTTGCTAGGCCATTTGCATTCAATCAATCTGCATTGATGATAATAGAGAGCGTAAGCAATCATTTCTTAGTGAGGAGCGCTCAAGAATATAAAACATCATCCAATGCAATTTCAAACCATTTAAGAATAATCATGCCATTCTTTCAAAACATGCACTTAGTCTTTACAAAATCAGCATATTAAACCATATGCAACATGTATCATGGATTCCACAGCATAATCTCATATGCAATTCCCTCTACTTAAGCCTTTCCCATGCATAACATCCCATATGCAAAGCTTAAGGAGTAAAACATATGTAAACACTTTATTCCAAATCAATCCATCAACATGATACATTTAAAACATTATATTGGCTTACAAGTGATCCATCTCAACAACAACATTTTCATAAAACCATTATTGACATCGGTAACATCAGATACACAGATTTCCCAAGAGATCTCGCAATCTCTTGCAGCTCAATGGCATGGAGTCGTGCAACAGATGCACCACCTCTACACTACCAAGGCTAATCCTCCAACTTGGAGTAAACACATTCGAAGCATGAACCTCTACAGCTCTTGGCTGGAGTAAATGCCATCTAAATGTCACCCCAACAACATTGGGGTTCACATGGTCAGAGTAAGTACCCCCCGTACCACCTCTACAACCACGGGCAACTTATTATAGTGCACTTTAAACCCTATGGCCGGCCAATTATATCCGATAACATTTCCATTACATCACTTGCCAATATAATTCACTTTTATAAACATACCTCACTGTTTTCTTATGCAATAATCAAATCACTTTAACGTGCACTAAACCATGCATAAACCATGTTCATAATATTCTTTAAAATCATGCATTACTTTCCAAACGCATTTATCATCATTTCATATCAATTTCCAGCATTAAACCATGCTCATTCCATGCATAAAACAGGAGGTAAACATTCATTTAACCAGTGCATTTCACAAATCATTTGCTAACCAAAATCGAGAGAGAAAACCACTTTACTTACTTTCGAGTCTTAGACCAGCGTATCGAGCTTAGTCTAGACTCCCATTAAACTTTTTCAAACCCTTGAAAAGCTATTCTTAGCCGTTCCACTCACCGACAAGCAACACCTTCCTTGCCTATGTTAAAATAAGCTTCCGGCAACTCCTTAACACCAAGGTTCACTTCCGGATTATCTTCCCCTATTTCAAACACATCACAACAGAGGATCCAATGCATTATAATGCATCCAAACTCACAGCAACCATCAATTAACATTTATCTAACTATAATCCCCCACAACACCACAACTTATAAACCAAAAACATCCTTGATTCACCAAAAACCTCAACCCCTCCCACAACTACGAATCTCATCCTTCAAATAATATCAATTAACATCAAAACAAGAACCTAAAACAACCTTATACCTCCAGCAACCAATAATTAACCTCAACACCTCAAAATCTCTTAACTACCAATCTAACAAACTAGAGATTCAATAGATTCTGAGATTCTATCATTAAAACTCACTTCATTATCATATTAAACATCAAAATTAAGGTATAAACCAATCCTAAACTTAGCAAAAACATATCACTACAAATTTTCTTCAATTTTTCATCAAAACTATCAATTAAACCATAAATCTGAGTTTAATTAATCAAAACCTAATGGAAATCTTATAAAATGGATCAAGAACTCAGGAATTTCAATAAAGAACCTTTCATAAAGAACCTTTCATTAGAGGAGAAGAACGAATCCTTACCTTCAATGCTGATTTCTCCACTCAATTGTTTTATAAACCATGAAAATCAAGGTAGAAACAATAAGTATTTGATGTAAAAGCTTTAGAAATCAATTGGAAATCAAAAACTCTATGAAATCCTAATTTTACCTGAAGAAATTAAAGCTGGAAATATGTTTGGCTGAAGAGATTTTGAGAGAAAGAAGTTACCAAGTTAGTTACGTGAAATTCTTTTAAAATGTGTTTAATTAATTCTCTCCACTATTTATACCTCTTAGAAACTTAATTGAAAATAGTTAATTAAAGGGAGAAATATGATGAAACCCTTTTGGATTATTAGCTCTTTAAAGATTCAAAGTTTTGACCCATTTTCAAAACAGTCACTAAAAATAGTTTTGCAAAATTTGCGTTTTAGTCACTAACTCAAAATGTCCCATTTTCGAATTTCTTTTTCCAAAATTGTTTTCACCAAAATCATTTATATAATTAATAAAGATTTTAGACTTTTTTCCTATATTTTTATCCCTTATAAAAATATTCAATCCAATTTAAATCCCGAATCCGACTCGAATCTCTAATTCCGGTCCACCGGACAAACTAAACCATTCCCCAAAACTCCTAGGCCCAAAATCAGGGCATTACAGAGTTGAATTTGGGCTATTAATTTATATGGCTGAAAAGCTTATTGAATCTAGTTTCTTTCAGAACAAACGAAATAGAATTCTGAGTTTTAGATCATTTTATAGAAATAAATCTTCAAAGGTAGTGCAAGCTGCCAGGAAATGGAAATTGAGACAATTTGTGTCTAATGTTGGTTAGCAAGCTTGGAGGAATTATTTGAAGATCAAAATGGTCATTAGGGACCAAAAATGAGTTTGTGAACAGTATAAGGAAGGAAAGAAAGAAATTTATGGAAAATTTTTATGTTGAATGATTAAATAGCTTAATTGAAATATTGTTAGAAGTGAATCTAACAAATGTTTATTTATATTCATGTGGTTAATGAAGCTAAATACGAATCAAAGAGGATTCAAGATGCTATAAAGGAAAGGATCGAGTAGAATTTACTGAGGTATACTATTACATGGCCTCAGTGAGTGCATTTCTAAATGTTTGTATTACATTGAAAATGGCATTGCATTTCTCTATAATACATGATATGATACATTGCTCAACATGGCAAGCTTGATGGAATACCAGGTACGAATTATTGTTTTCATAAATGATGATGCTGGCAAGCTTGATGGAATACCAGGTACAGATTATTGTTTTCATAAATGATGATGCATTATGCATGCATGAAATATGGATAATGACAAGATTAAAATGAAATAAGATACACCCTGGGGATACAAGCCCATAGTGCAAAATGCACTAATGAGGTGTTTAATATAAGGAGCAAAGAGCGTCCTTATATGAGGAGCAAAGAGTGTCCTCTCAAGTACGTACTCCACAAGGCACTACGGTGTAGATAGGCTACGGGGTTTCCATGAGCCTCTAGCCAGACATGTTAATAATAACACAAGATGGTTATATGATAGATCATGAGCATACAAATGACTGCATGATGATACATGAATCACATGATAGTGGTGAGACATGATAATGATGATACATGAATCACATGATATTGATGATACATATGATACATGATAGAGATGTTAGATGTTACATGATACATGATACAGATGTTACGTGATTACATGATACATGCAAAAGATGTTACATGATTTCATGATACATGAAAATGAAGTTACATGTTACATGACATAGAAGTACATGACATACATGATAGAAATGTTATTGATATATGATAGAAATGTTACATGATACATGATATAATACATGTTATGCAAATAATGGCATTAAGAAAGCATGACCACGATAAAGCACATGATATGTAAATGATTACACGATGAAAACATGTCCATGATAGAGAATATATTATGCAATAATAATATGATTTATATGATAGTTATGATACATGACATATTTACATTGTGATATACTTGCCATGTTATAGAGAAAACGAAATGCACTTTTATATATGGATCGTAGGGGTTGCCGACAACAGGCATAAAAAACCTTCTATCGGACTCGGCGGTTTAATTGATGAGTACATCGAGTGGGTAAAAGGTTGTGGTCGGATCGGTTGGGTGAACTGCAATGGTGTTGGTGCTGATGAGGTTGAAGCATTTCTTCTCCTCGACGATGAAGCAACGCCAGAAGTCGAACGTGCCCCCCTCGTACGTTCAGTTCGTGGGCGGTTGCCTTGCATATGCTCAATAACGACTGCCTGCTCATCTGGAGTCAGAAGATTTGGCTTCCTATTTACCAAGTACCACGGAAAGTAATTGTGGCTGACCATCGTATCGAACATTACATACTCACGAATGGGCTGCCGTCGTGGATGTTCTCTTTCCCTCCATTGAGCAATCCACTCTACGTGCCTCACCGACCAATCCACCTACCACGTAATCTTAAAAAAATTATTTTTCTTTGTACATATAAACTACGTTCAAACTGATAAAATATTAAACAAATTAAATTTATTGTACCTCGAGCTTTCCTTGTCGAGTTAGCCTATGTAATTCGTCAAAATTTGGAGGGTTCGACGGGATTCTTTGGATGTAACCAAATTTCCGTATGACGCGATCGTTCGGATGCCACTCAACTGTTGAGTAGAAGATGAGTGGTACCGTTGCCATCCAAGCACTCTTCGTCCCCTCTGAAAATTCCATGAGGCATTCGTGGATACTCGGATCCGCGTACGGTGTCCACAAAAATTGTACAATTTACAATTATAACTTAAACTTTATTTTAAATATTTACATCAAATTCAATATTAAATTCAAACTCCAAATATTTACCTTATTCCCGGATTCATTTTCAATTTCCTGTCTGATAGCCTTCAGACCTTTCGCTAGACCAACATGGCTTAAATTACCGCTCCACCTATAGAACAACCAACATAACTTTAATATTAAAAATTGGCTACCAAAAAATATATACTTTTTTTAAAAAGTTATTTTTTTCTTACCTCTGGCATAGTGGAAAAATATAAGGACTCGGCACGCTCAGTTCAGGGAGTAAAAATGGCATTCTGAACCACGCCCAAGACTGAAACAAAAAAAGACAACCTCCAATGTCGTGCTTCTCGGGATTTGTGGTCTTGCACAACTATCTAAAGAGAAATGCCAGTACCGCCGATCCCCAGCTCAGTCTACCGGCTTCATCAAAATCCCGCAACCACAACATGTGTAGTTTGTTGCGAGATTTGTCCGGTACCAATATCCTGCCAATTATTTGTAAAATATGTGCGCGAGCATATGCCTACAATAGACAAAAAATATATTAAAATATTGAAATTTAATTTTTCATTAATATTCAGAAAAATATTCTTTACCATCATCACTTCCTCGTTCGCGTCCTCTGGTAAATGGCTATAATTTTCCCGTAGCCACCGCAGAAACACAGCACCACCATCCATCTGATCTGGCGCATCCCCAAGCAACTCAATACACAGGACACGCAAATCACCACTGCTGTGACCGGTAATAGCGTCTCCGTCTACCGGCAGACCGAGAATATGCGACACGTCCTTTAAGGTTATTGTCGCCTCACCGCACGAAAGGTGGAA
Source organism: Hibiscus mutabilis (assembly GCA_019671005.1). Taxonomy (NCBI): domain Eukaryota; kingdom Viridiplantae; phylum Streptophyta; class Magnoliopsida; order Malvales; family Malvaceae; genus Hibiscus; species Hibiscus mutabilis. Next base: position 43,706,040 of record CM033719.1, read on the forward strand.
TATGTGTGTCTCCGGCCTTCGCCTCTATACAAGGGAATTGATCAAATCAACATCCAATTCTGCACCTCCAATAATTTTGGATACAAGCAAAAATCCAGCCCTCAAAATATATTCTTCTAGACACGTGTCGGGTCCATTCGTCATCCGAGTGATAAAGACTTCGAGACGACATTCCATCCCATCCTAAAAAAATTAAACATCCACACCTTAATTTCAATTTCAAACGACCATATTTTTTTAAATACAACTAAACCAAAACTGAAAATATAAATTTAAAATAAATAAATAAATAAATCTTACATTTTTTCGCAAAAAATCGAAGACGTGTTTATGATCCAACCTTATCAGGGAGCCCTCCATTATTGCGAATCTGAAATATTACTGAAGGAATTGAGAGAGAATTTTTGTTTTGGTGTGATTTTACTTGTGGGGTAGGGGGTTATTTATACTAGAACCCGCGTCAGTTCAAATGCAGGTACAATGCAATTCACGTTCTCTTAGACGCGAATTCATTGAATATTTAGAAACCCGCGCTTCGTAAAACGCAAATTCTTAGTAATTTCAACACGGTCATTAATATTTCAACCGTTTTGTTTTTACTGCGATAAATACCCGACGCTTTATCTCATTATATCGTTGAATTCGCGTTCTGCAAAATGCGAGTTCATTTTACTGCATATTTTAAATAGAGCCAACAGATAAGACATGCCACATCGGACTGAACACGCGTATCTTTAAACGCGAATTTAGAATCTGCGTTTTGCAGAACGCGAGTCGTGCTTATGTGTGCCGAATGGGGGGCATTTTTCCAAATGTACTTCAAAGGGGGGTGGATATCTAGTTTTTTTCCCCAAAAGGGAATATTGAAACAATAACCCCGTATTTTTGCCCCCGACTTCGACCCAAATTATCAATTTCGACCCTCACGCGAAAGCTCAGTCAATTAAGTTTTTCATTTCGCAAATTGCAGTAAATTAGTCTCTTGACTAGCATTGATCGACGGAACTGTTAACTACTACATATGTGCCGTTAACTGCATGTCACGTCACGGCTGACATGTCAAAAATTTTGACGTAGCATCATAATTTTCTTAAAAAATAATTATTTTTTCATATTTATTTTTATATTATATTTTAAAAAAACAGATGATAACATGTGACATCATCTGATTGGTTCTAAAGTAAAGAGTTAAAATAACTCATGATATGGAGGGTGGAGATCAAACTCGAAACTTATGGGTGAAAAGCTTAGTACTTCAACACCAAATCAACCTTTTAACATTGACAATAAACACCAAATATAATATATAACCTCATCAAAATATCATGGATGCTTCTTCTTTTTCATCACCTTCTTCTTTTGTGGTGAGAATTCTATTTTAATTTTTTGTTCTCATTTGCAACGCAAAATTCGAGCTCTACGAAGGACATGATAACCGTATCAGTAGAGAGTCAATTCTGTGGTTGAGCTTGCCGTAGCAATTGAAATGAAAAGGCATGAACCATAAATTCACAAAATTATTGAAAATCTGCATTAAGAGATGAAGCCAAAGGGGGGATTTGGTTTTGAAAACAAATAGCAAATGTTTGAAGATCAGAGTATTGGATTTGTGGCAGTAAAATGATAGTACTAATGGCCTATTAATGCACTTTTATCCAAATTTGCAGCAGAAATTATTGATTTACATAAAGTTAATCTCTAATAGCGATCGTTTTGTTCCAATACCCCATCTTTCTTCACTGCATCAATAAAATGTTCCGATAAAATACGGAAAGACTTGGTTCAAAAGTGCATTGCATATTGATGATACAACATCCAGGTCAAAGAGAAATTATCCAGAAAATATGGCGAAAGATTAAGATAATGAAGCAGCAGCAGCCATGCTATTTGAATGGGGTTATATACTACATTTAATGTTTCACTATCATACCTGGGTTCGATCCCCAACCTCTCTATATCATGAGTTATTTTAACTCTTTACTTTAAAACCAACCAGATGATGTATGCGTCATCTGATTAATTAAAGTATAATAAAAAAATAAATATGAAAAAAATAATTATTTTTAAAAAAATTATGATGCCATAACATCAGTTATGCCATGCCATTATTTTTGACATATCAGCCGTGACGTGATATGCAGTTAACGGCCGCATATGTAGCATTTAACATTTTTGTCGGTTAACGTTGGTCAAGGGGCTAATTTGCTGCAATGTGAGAATTGAAAGACCTAATTGATTGCGTTTTCGCACAATGTGCGAAATTGTTAATTTGGGTCGAACTCGGGGGCAAAAATATCTCTTTAGCCAAAAAAAATACTTTAGTTTTGTCTTTGCCTGTCATTTCAGTTATCTGAAAACTCACAATTGATAATGAGAGTACCGATAATCCTTTAGTAAGTGTATACTTTTGTTCATCAATTTTAAAAAAAAAAATTAATATTGTGGTCATTTATGTTTTCGTTTTTTAAATATTTGGTTATTCAAGTGTTAATTGTTGTTAAACAACTGACGGTGTGCTGACTTAGCACAATAAAAAAAAGATAAATACATAAATAGTCACTAAACTATTACTTCACTTTTATTTTGACCACCAAACTAAGAATAATTTGTATAATTATACATCTAGTCCTCTATATTTACACATAAAAACTAAGCTTCTATGGCTTCCCCCAGTGGCGGATCTTGCCCAAGGGCGGATCTTGACAAAACAAGTTGAGGGGGGCTATTTGAAATTTTAAAATTTTTTAGAAGTGTAAACTAAAATTTTAAATTTTTTGAAAGATTTAACTTAAAATTTTGGAGGTAACTATTTTTTAATTGAGACTTAATGAGAAATTTTTTAAATTAAAAGGACTTAATTAAAAATGTTTAGAAAAAAATAAATTTTAAAGGAACTAAATTAAAAAAATTAAAATTGAAGGGCCGAACATTAATTACCCAAAAATTTGGGGGCCTGGCCCCACATGCTCCCACCGACATCCGCCTCTGTCTTCTCCACTGACAGAATAAACCTTCAACTTATACCAAATTAGTTCCACATAATATTTCCAGAATAATTCAATGAATTCTAGGGTTTCATTCCACGGTAAAAAGGAAAAAACCTAAAATAATCAATTATAAATACTTCAAAATCATAACCAGGCACCTGCAATTTTACCAAAACAAAACGACCCATTGAGCAAAAAAGAAGTAAGATTTTAAAAGGCATTTTATTCGATGCCCATAGTAGGGCATCAGAAAATAACAAGAACCCAGAAATCAAAATGTGATTTTGACTTTAATTTATTAAATTTAAAAAAAGAAAATTTACCTACCAGAAAAAGAAAACGATTCGAAAAACGAACAAATTTGACAAAAGAAGAAGAAGAAAAAAGAAACAATCTTCAGGGTTTTTTTTTATCAAAAAGAGAGATTAAAGTTTCAAACTTGGAGAGTAAAGCTTCACTTCTTCATTTGTTATAGTTCAGGGTAAACTGGAAGGAAGTTAAACGGTTTTTATATTAAAATTAGGACTAAATTAATTGTATGTGTAAATATAAAAGACTAAATACGTAATTATACAAATTATTTTTAGTTCGGGGGTCAAAATAAAAGTGAAGTAATAGTTTCCCGACTATCTAGGTAATTTATATTTCGTTTTACTGTACCAAGTTAGCATGCCGTCAGTTGTTTAACGGCAATTAACACTGAGTGACCAAATGTTTAAAAAACTAAAATGTAAGTGACCACAACATTAATTTTTCTGAAATTGGTGACCAAAATTGTACCCTTACTAAAGGTAAGCGTACACTTACCAAAAATATAATTATATGGAGTAGCATGTTTTAGTCTTGTCTTTGTCTGTCGTTTCGGATATGATAATCTCCCATGTTTTAGTCTTGTCATTGAGTCTTTTGATTATAAAAATTACAAAATTGTCATCCGACTTACAAAAGTAATTAGTTAATTCGTTTTCGTTAAAAGTTTAACGATGAATGACGTATCAATTATTAAAATTGACATAATAATATATTTAGTCTTAATTTTTACATATTTTATTTACTTATAATTCTAAAAAAGTAATCATCAATATTTTAATATTATATCAATTTAAACTCAGAAACACTATAACAGTTCCAACCATCATTTTTTCCTCATTTCAGTCATCAGAACTCAAAAGAGAGAGAAGAAAGGCCAAATTACCATGAAAAAATCACACACAACAATTATTTTTTCCTTCATTTCAATCATCAAAACCTTTAAAAAAAACTCAACAGTACCCCCCAAAAATCAACAACCATAATTTAAAAATCCATTAAAAAAAGACCTTAACACAAATAGGATATTTCTCTCATTTTACCAAATTTTCTCACCAACTAAACACCCTTTAACATTTAAAGTAGCCATTTTTTATTTTCTTCCAAACAAACAACCGTGTTTCTCTTATTTTCCTTCCCTTTCTCACCAACCAAATGTTGGTAATGAAAAGAATTGTGAGGCATGTAAATCTCACATTGGGTAGGAAAGTACATCTAAAAGGATATTAAAAGAACATTTTCTTATCTTTTTTGTTGAATGGTTAGATGACAAAGTCTTCGAGTGTGTCGTCGCTATCGTCTGACCGATTTGATTTAATTCATGTTTATTTTTACATGTGTCTTTTACACGTATCACACGTATATCATCTTTTGAGAAAAATTCGTTATAATTTTTCTTCATAATTACAACATGATTTCCGTTAATTTTAATGGTCAAATATATTTAAATGATCCCAACAAAATCTTTTTCGCTTACAAACACTCTTTGCTTCATTCTTTTCTCTGCTTTCCACAAACATTATTTTTTGAGTTCTTTGAGAAGAACAACATCACCGCATGTTTTAATTTTTGGGTGAACGAATCATCATAAGGACTATGTTAATCTATGTGCATCGTCTAATGTAACGATTACATCAATCGTGACGAATTTGCTTTTAAGACAGTGGTCTACTACGATATAGTCTTTTATATTTTTGTTTGAATTATTTATTTATTATTGTCCTACAATGTTAACATCTCATTTTACAGTAATTTTTGCCAACACCAAAAAAACCCTTCAGTTTTGAAGTAATTATTGCTCTCATTTCCCTCAACCAAAGTCACCACATTTCCCTTCAAATGGTACATCACTCTCCCAACCAAAAATTCATGTTGCAACCAAATTTAAAATTCATATAAAAAATCTAAATAATCCCATATCACTTTAACACCAAACCTTTCGTACTTTTATTGATTTTTTTTAAATTGCATTAAAATCGTTGAAATTTCACTCCGGCCCGGGAATAACCTGTCAACCATTATTTCACCATACCTTTTTGTATTTGACTTCGTTCAGAAGAAAATCAATTGAAAGGAAAAAATGAAATTCAATACAAATTAAGAATCAGAGTTTTGTGGGAGTTTTTGCTCTTTAGAATGCACTTATGCAAATGTTCCTATTTGGTTAATTTTATTTTTTTTTGGATGTTCAAAGCATATTCGAAGAAGCTTTGCTCTTTGGAATGCACTTATGCAAATGTTCCTATTTTGTTAATTTTATTTTTTTGGATGTTCGAAGCATATTCGAAGAAGCTAAGTCAAGATGGCTACTAGGGGTGTAAAAGATTCACTCGACCTAGAAACTTGACTGAAACCGACCCGAATTTAAACTAGTTGGGACCCGAGGTGATGATGACCCGAACTCAACTGAGTTTTGACCTGATATTAATCCGAACTCGAGTTAAACCCGATAATTTTGGATCCTAATATGACATGTACCCGACCTGAGAACGACCCAAACCCGAATTGAACCCGATAATGTGATAACCGAACCCGACCTAATATGAACCCGAACCTGAAATCAACCTATCAAATATCTTATATAACCCGAATTGAAACGACCCGAGATTCAATTTAACCTGACCTGTAATTTACCTGACCTGTTCAGACTCGACCTAATATCATCCCAGTTCTTCGAATTATGAGCGACCTACAAAGTTATTCATATATAACTATTACACATAAAACTAAAAGTCAGTAGACAAACCAATAAATTTTAAAAAAAACCAAATAAAAAATCCATTAAGGAACAATCAAAAACATTAGTGGACAAACAATATCAATAAGTGATTTTTCTTCTAAATCAGAAACTAAAGAATCTTTAACTACAAAAATATACTCTTCATCCCTTTCCTCTAGTTCAAAATCATACAATCAATTATGACGATGTCAAGTACATTAAGTGAAACTTTCACTGTAGAAGGTCTGGTTTGCAAGAAAAATGACAAAATAGGTTTAAATACTCAGTTCTTCTGCTGTGAGAAAGAGTGGTTGTAGAAAGAAATTGAGAAATGCAAAGGATGTCGTGTTTGGTAAGATTTTAAATTTTAAAAGATTATTCATATAAAGTTTAAAATTTTTAATATAATTTTATATATATACTCATTGAATTAAGATTTTAAATTTTAATTTTTTTAAAGATTATTCAGATAATTTTTTTAAAGATTTGTAATGTTATTTAATATTTTTTAAAGATTATTCATATAATTTTTAATATTTTAATATAATTATAATATAAAAATAAATTAATATTTTAAATTTTATAATTAAAAAATTTTAATTTTAAAGATTTTTAATGTTATTTAATAATTTTTAAAGCATATTCATATATGTACTCATAAAATTAAGATATTAAATTTTAAATATTTTAAAGATTATTTATATAATTTTTAAATTTTTTAATTTTTAACATATTTTTTAAATATACTTATTGAACTAAGATTTTAAATTTTAATATTTTAAAAATTTTAAAGATTATTCATATAATTTTTTAAAGATTTCTAATGTTATTTAATATTTTTAAAATTTATTTATATATATACTTATTGAATTAGGATTTTAAATTTTGGAAAGATTATTTGTATATATTTTTTAAAAATTTTGTAATATTATTTAATAATTTTTAAAGATTATTCATATAATTTTTTAAAGATGTGTAATGTTTCTTTTTTTGTTCGGTAAATCGTATGATTTATTTAAAGAGAATCATACAAACCCTACACTATCACAAGCCTCATTAAAAACTTCTCTAATCCTAAAATGGAGGAAAAGAGTACTTATGATAGTGGGTACATAAAGAGTGTAAATATACCCAAAATGACATGAAGACAATCGAAGAAACGCCAACAAAACAAAACTACCCAAGAAATACACCAACTTTACTCCATCTGAAACCACGATGCATGATCAGCTCCACCTTTTGCAAGAGCGTCTGCCAAACTATTCACCTCACGATAAATGTTATGGAAGCAAACACATGGTAATACAGCACACGCAAGATCAATTTGCCGGAATCAGGACCATAATTTCCATGGTCGCCTCTCCTGATTGAGGATCCAAGCTACCGCCACCACAGAATCTTATTCAATCACAATAGATGATGCCACATGCCACTTTGAGCGTTGCAGCATTGTTAAAGCATGGCTAATCACTCTCAATTCCGCCTCAAGTATCCCCAACAACTCCGAGAACATAGCCAAAATCTGCCAATGTTCATTATGAAGGACACTATCACAATCCGCCACGCTTGGCTTCCCTTTTGCCGAGCCATCGACATTGAACTTCAGCACCCCTCTGAATAGCGGCTCCCAAATGACCTGTGCCCTCTTTGTGACCGACGAAGAAGTAGAAGCACAGAGCCACGGACAATCCCACCATACCAATTCCAACACTTGACATGGCTTGGATGTAACCCGAATCTAATAAAGAGATCTCAATTTTACAAGAAAGAACATCTCATCAACATGCAGCCTCTTATCAGAAAAAATAAGCTCATTTTGCGTGAGCCAAAGGGTCCAAAGCACTGCTGCACAGCTTGACAACCACCAATCACACATCTCACCCTTAAAAAACTATGGAAACAATACTGCAAAAATTCATAAAGGGACCATGGTCGGACCACCTTTACTCTTCACCAACGAAAGAATAGCAACCATACCTCCCACACGACAGAACAGTCAAACAAGATATAATCAACCATATTCTCTCTCTCCTGACACCAATGACATCTAACCAATTCAGCCGATATAGGGAGCCTTCAATCCTGCAACTTGCCCATTGTCGACAATCGGTGCAACAAAGTGAACCAAAGAAAGCACTGGATTTTGGGGGGAATATGCAACCTCCATACCGATCCCAAATCAGCATTTTCCTCTAACCCAAAAGACTGCATCAACTTATACAATGAACCCACTAAAAATAGCCTATCATCGAATATCTCTAAATCAATTTATCCTCTATATTCTCTAGTGGCTTAACAACCAACACACAAGATTTGAACTCGACAAGTTGATGCTCCTCAAAATACCGAAGTGTACGGCTAAAAATTCTCGCTATTCATCATGATCAAAACTGCCCGCATAAGCATAGTCCCTCACCAAAGCCATATTACAAATTGCAAGTCAATAAAGTCACGGATAAACCTATTGCAATGGCTCCTCCAAGCACCAACAATCTTGCCAAAAAAGCACTTTTGCTCCATCACTCACTAACCAGGAGAATTGAGATCGATCCATGAAACATTGAACATTTTCATCCCGTTACACCTCCACAACCACAGTACAGACATATCTCGTTTCCCCTACGGAATTCAGACGCCAGTATAAGATGTCCTCATATTTGGCCGTAATAATTGAACGCCACAAAGAATTCTCCTCCCAAGCATAATGCCAACTCCATTTGGCAAGAAGAGCCAAATTACGAGTATGGAGGTCCACTACACCAAGGCCACCACACTCCTTTGGCCGACACGCCACCTTCCAATTCACCCTGCTCAATTTGTGTTTCTCTGATGTCCCATCCCATAGGAAATTCCTTCAAATCCTATCAATTTTGAGAATAATGGTTTTCGGAACTAAAAAGACCCCCATATAATAGAGAGGAAGTGCCGAGAAGACTAAGTTCACCAAAATTAAACAACCAACAAATAAAAGGGAGCTGCTTTTCCATCATACCAAATATTGTCAAAAACGCTGAATCAGAGGCTCCCAAATAGTTAAACTTCGCGAATTTATTCCAAGCAGCAATCCTAAGTACTTAACTCGCAATTCACCACAACCACAACCCAAAATATTCGCAATATCATCAACAACCAATGTATTAACACCAATCCCATATAAGCATGATTTTTCATAGTTTATTTGTAGACCCGATGCATACTCAAAACATGTCAACACCCTTTTAATATTTTTAGCATAGGTCACCTCACCTACAAGATAGTGTCATCCGCAAATTGCAGATGAGACATAGAAACATTACCCGCTACTCGTACTCCCTTAATTAGACCCAAATCTTTCGCGTTGGTCAAAAATTTATGTAACATCTCCGCAACAATCACAAACAACAACGGTGATAGAGGATTACCTTGTCTAATTTCCTGTTGCGTCGTAAACTCACGTGTCAGGCATCTATTTACTAAGATCGACAGCCTAGCCGAACCCACACATTCAGACATCCACATGTACCACTTATCACCAAAGCCCATTCACACCATAATCTTATCCAGACACTCCCACTTGATACAGTCATATGCCTTGGCAAAGTCGAGCTTTAATACGATACCCCTCACTAAATTTTTATTCTTACATAGAATGGATAATATCATTGGCCAACATATGCCATCTAGGATTTGTCGCCCACAAATAAAGGCCGACTGGACATCACTAGTTAAAGATGAAAGTACCTTCTAAAGAAGTTTCGCCAAACATTTAGCCAGAATCTTGTACAGAGAATTCAACAAGAAAACAAGCCGAAAATCACCTATACATCGCGGATTATCCCTATTGGGGATGAGCACTACAAATGTCGAATTCACCCCTCGACAAGTTGTTATTTAATATTTTTTTAAAGATTATTCATATAATTTTTAAAAATTTAAATATAATTTTATATAAATACTCATTGAATTTTATCCAAAACTAACGTGAATTAACCTGACTCGAAGTTTATCCGGAACCAAATTAATCTGACCCAAATTTTATCCGAAATTAAAGTGACCTGACCTAAACTTGACCTGATATATAAAATGATCCAACCCGAACTCCATCCGAACCCTAATTAACATAATAATTAACCGCTTGGACCCGAATCATTTTGAACCGAACTTGGTATTAGCCCAACCTGAATTTGACCCAACCCGAACCTGAACCGAGTTTAAGTTGGGATTAACCTAACAATAACGCGAACCGGGTTAACCTAAACCCAACATGACTCGATTCAAACCATTGACTTAACTTGACATAACCCGAATCCAATCTGACCCAACTTGAAACCCAACCAAGTACCCGATTTACATCCCTAATGGCTACGACCAAATGAAATTCATGAAACTACAAAGCAAATTATCTTTATTTCACAATTTTAATTTTTGGAGTACTTTAAAAAAGAATTTGGGTATTTCTAAAAGTGCGGAAATTAAAGTACAAGACTATGCAAAGAGCCGGGATTAGCTCTTCCTCTGTTGGCCCTGAAAAGATCAAGGATGGCATGGTTGGCAGTGTCGTCTTAAAAGAGAAAGCAACATGAGCTCCCGTTCATGGCTCATAATATCTACGTTTACAGTTTCAATAACTTTTCATGTGATAATATTGTAAGATAATTATTGTAACTTATTATTTTATTAGTATTTAAATTTTTTTTCTTAAGGAAACAATGAAATAATGTGCTTAATTTGATCATGTATTTATGGTTTATTAATGAAATATTAAATTTATTGTTCAAAATAATGACATATACTTTCGTTCTATGAGATTTATTTTTTAGTTTTCGCTCAGGGCCTCAAAATTGTCTGAGGAAACGATGATGGTTGGTTGATGCTTGTCGAATAGTGATGCACTTTAGAGCAAGTATACTCGTCGATCAAGTAATAAAGTGATAGAGTAGAGTGTCGAACCCATGAGGATTGGATCAATAAATACAAAGTGATCATACTTAACAAAGGTTGAGCAAGTATTAATTTGAAAGTGATTTATCTAAACTAAATGCAAATAAAGTAAAGTAGCTAGGATCAAGACAAACAGATGTTACGAAAAATAACAGATAATTATGGGAGCTAGGTTTAGTGCCTACGAATTATGCTTGATTACTTATTTCAATGCTATAACAACTGTCAATACATGTCTACGTAAACGATTAAGATCTTTATCTACTCGACAGGATTTTCTAATGAAATTCTGACTCTCTCAACGCCTAGAAGTTGATAACAATAAAGCTAAGGTAATACATGTCTTTGTGAACCTAACAACTCTATTATCTGTTTATGTTCTCCTTATTAGTCATTGAAACCCTAAACTTATATCTAAGCTAGATTAAGACTAAGTTAACAGCTTAGCCTTACTGTTCACGTTTGTTTAACTTAACTCTCTGGATATTAAGCTACATATCAATAGTTAAAAGGCCTCTCTAGATAGCTTTTACAATAACTACACATGAAGAATGATGAACAAAATAGATAAAGGAAAATAACTATAGCATTAAAACATAAAATCCTATAAATAAATAAACCCAACTAAAAGTATTTCGCTCATGTCTGATCCTAAAACATCCATAAAAACAACTAAAAACATAGCACTTTATCAAGCAAGGGATAGAAAAGTCAAGCGTCCTCGACGATCTCCTTTAAGCTTTCTAATTATTGTTGCAGGCCTCGCACTCCTTCAGCCTCTCTTGATGGCTTTTGTCGTGTGGAGACTTCTCTGACACTTTGACTCTGGTGGTTCTCTAATAGCTGAAGACTAAGGGTTGTCGTCTGTGATCGAGCTCTCTTTTAATTGTGGTCCAAGTCTTCTTTATATAGGCAGGGAAGCTAGGATTTCATAACCCTAAAGTGCTTGCAGCCTCTTTTAAGAGGATCTTGTTTTCCCGCTATCTTTAATGAGTTCTGTATCTAATGAGAGTCCACATAAGCCAAAGGTAGATTTATCTCCAACTCTTCTTACCTCGTCAGCTCCAACCGAGAGATCTGTTATCCTTCTGCTCAAGCATTCCTCCAGCTCCAATAGATCATGCGTATGCATCACAAGAACACTACCTTTCCCATTAAAAGCACCAAAATATATAACAATTAAGCACATGCAGTTTAACTCCCTAACTACATGCAAACTATATGCAACTAAATGAGATTAAACACATGCAAAAGCTAAGCTAAAAGGGTATACAAAACAAGTTATTTACACACTTGTCAAATACCCCTAAACTTGAACTGTTGCTTGTCCTCAAGCAATGTTATGTAAATGTAACGCCCGGAAATTGGGCCTAGAAGTTGATCGGATCAAATAGACGGTTCGGGAGAATCGGGTTAGGCAATTCGAGTTAGTTTCGGGAATTAAATCGTATAAAATTATTTTTGGCTAAAATAAAATATGGAAAATGTTATAAAATACTTAATTGGTATTTTAAGTATTTGGTAAATTCAATTTGAGGTAAATAAATCTAATTTTGAGACATTTTGGTCTAGTGACTAAAATGAAAAGTTTACAAAACTGTTTTTGGTGACTAAATCGTAAAAGGGTCAAAACTTAGAATTTTTAAGGAGCTATTTGACCAATCTTTTTTTATCAGATTTTCCCTTAATTTAGGATATTTTTGAAGTGTTTTTAATTAGTGTATTAATAAAATAAAATAGGATTTAATTAAAGGATTTTAGTTTTGTAAAATCACTTTCTCACATAACTACTTTTCATCCAACTTTTATCTCAACTTTTCCCAGCAGCCAAACTAATATTTTTACTCCAAAATTCACAGGAACCAATTCCTATTGATTTCCTTTTTGTTTCCTAATTGATTTCTTCAATTCCTATTGCTAAATCTACTTAGATTTCAACAAATATTGCCAATTAAGAGAGAAATAAGCAATTAGAGGTGATTTTCATTTCTCTCCTCTAATTAAGGGTTCTTTATTGAAATTCCCAAGTTCTTGATCATTTGTTACTGATTTATGTTATAGAATTATGATTTAAACATGGATTTGATAATTAAATTGAGATTTATGTGGAAATTGAGTAAAAACGGATTTGGATCTGTCTTGTAATGATTTTACTTGATTTAGATCTCTCATAAGATGTGTTTTAAGGTTAAAAGGAAATGTTAATCAAAGAAATCCCGAAACTATATGAATTGCTAATTTTCTAGGTTGTTTATAGTTGGTTTTTGATGTGATCTTGGTGTTATGGTGTTGCTAGAGGTATGCAGATGAGTTTAGAATGTTTTTGTATGTTATTTGATGTTGTTAAGTTGTTTAAATCAATAGGTTTTGGCTGGGCTTTGTTTAGATGAAGTTTGGTGTTTGTTTCGGCTATTTTAGTTAGGAGTTTAGTGGTTTATAGAGGTTGGCGAAGTTGTGATTGTTGTTTGCTGGGGATTTGGAATGCATGGAAGTGCATTAATCCTCTATTTTTGTTTGGGTAAAGCAGGGGAATTGAATCCTTTGGCTTTTGAAGACATCGCGACAGCTTCGGTGGCTTGATCTCGTATCAGAAAGTGGGCGATTGGTTGTCGGTGAGTGGAAATGTGTTTTACTGCCTTAAAAAGATTTTGAAAGAAGTTGTGGGAGTTTAGATTAAGTTGAAACACTTATGTAAGCTCGGAAGTAAGTATCGGTTGAGCTCTCTCTCATTTTTGGTTTTGTAAAATACAATCTCATGCACATGTTTGTAGATTTGATTACCTACTGTTATATGCATGTTTTGAAATCAAAAGATGATGCAAATAATTATTCATGTTGAGATTTGTGTAAAGAAAGTGATTTATGAAAGGATGTTGAGGTTGCTTGAATTCATATTTTAAAGTATGGGAAAATGATTTGAGTTGATGCATATGTAAAACAGTAAGTTAAGGTGATTTTAATGAGTATATTGGCAAGTGGCTGTGGTTAAAAGGTTATCAGATATAGTTGGCATGCCATAGGGTTTAAAGTGCACTATAATAAGTCACCTCATATGTGTCGAGGGGTTAAATGTGCCGTAAACTCCACTATTAGAACCGCAGCGTCGAGGGGTTAAATGTGCCATATTCTCCCGCTGGAGGATTGAGTATCACAATGGTAGAGGGGTTAAATGTGTCGTATACTCCCATTGTTGAATATTTAAATCGTAACCGTTGAGGGGTTAAAGGTGTCGTATGCTCCGGTTAGATGATGTATGTCAAGTTGTCGTGGGAACCACGTGTAAATCCTTGTATCCGATGTGTTTTTGTAAGTTGGAAAGAACTTGTTTTGAGTCACTTGAAACCCACTATACTAGTTGATGTATCATGAGAAATGGATTATGTTTGTATAATGTGATTTATACATGTGGGACTCTTTAAGCTTGTTATATAGTGATTTGGCAATTGAAGCTTAAATTGAGGTAGAGATGAAATCCATGATACGTGTGTTGCAAATGATTTTAAATGTGCATTTGAAAGAGATTGTTGAAGCATGAGATGTTTTTGCCATGTACAAGTAGGTTTGGTTTGAACTAAAATGGTTTAACTTGCATTAATGAGTGTTTTAGCGAATCCTTCACTAAGCTTATAGCTTACACTCTCTTTTCTCATCAATGCAGAGAAATAGGCCACTCGGACAGCAAGTGTGCAAGGAAGGATCCAAGAGTTACGACTTTTCAAAGTATGGTTTTATATGGATTAAGTAGTAATAAATGGCAACGTGAACAAGTTGGGTTTGAGAGGTTTATTTTTGAGAACTCCCTATTTGTATAAGTTTGATATGATGTTTTGGACTTGTATGAAGCTTAACCTTTGGTTTTGAGGGGCTGGGGATCATTATGCATGCTTGGGTTGAAATGTTGCCTATAAGGATTTGCCTTGAGTATGCCATGTTGAGAATGATCTCCTACTTGCTGCTATGTTTGAGAATTTGATGATTATGATGTTATATGATGATTATATGATGTTTGGATTGAGTTAGATTGAGCCAAAGTGTTATATGTTGGACCAAGAGGTCATTACAGGTATGTCCGTACATGTACGAGTCCTCGAGGATCTGTACGCGAGGACCTGTCTTGACTCAATCTGGGAAAAATAGCATAGGCGTACCGATACGCCTGGTAAACGTATCGATATGCATAGCTAGAAAATAAGTCTGGTTTCGGTACACGAGTTGCCGTATCGATACGGTCTTTTGCTACTGGAATTCCAAAATTTTGTAATTACATACATGTACCGATACGCTTGAGGACCATATCAGTATGTCCTTGTCTTTCAACCCGTATCGATACGGAGAGTACCTTTATCGGTACACAGGTCGTTAATTTGGTTAAGATGCTTTCTGAAGTTTGTTTTCTTTGCAATATAGTCCATGTTTCTTGTATATGCAATTAAATAAGTTTGGAAGGTTAATTTAAGTTGTAATTTAACCTGAATGCATGAAATATGACTAATGAAGGATTGGTAACTTCAATTTCATGTAAGTCCTCTTAATTATTTGAAATTACATTTTAGTCCCTATAATACGAAATCGAACAATTTGATGTCAATTTGATGCCCGATTGAGTTGTAGTCCTCACCATAACCAACATGACCACTCGAGGACTTAACGATGCATTTAGATAAGATAAAAAGAAAAAATGGATCATTTGAATGTAAATCTTCTGGGTTTGTCTCGACAAACCCTAATATAGCTCGCTCGGTTCAGTCTGGCGATTAGACCGGGTCAAGGGGTTACATTTGTTGGTATCAAAGCCATGTTTTGA
Organism: Hibiscus mutabilis; assembly: GCA_019671005.1. Classification (NCBI taxonomy): domain Eukaryota; kingdom Viridiplantae; phylum Streptophyta; class Magnoliopsida; order Malvales; family Malvaceae; genus Hibiscus; species Hibiscus mutabilis. Next base: position 43,721,779 of record CM033719.1, read on the forward strand.
TTGTTGAGAGGTGGATTATGGTTGTTTGATGTATTGTTGATGCATGTTCTTGTTGATTGCTATGCACGGTGTTTGGAATTGTGAGATTATGTTCGATATGTGAATGTTTGAGGTGTTTAGCTTAAGGACACATTGCCTTATTACTACTAGAGTTAAATGATTTTGTTTTTTTTAAAGTGACTTGGATTCTTGCTGCATGCTGGCCTAATTGTTTTGTTTTATTGCATTATCATGTTTTAGATTCATAATTAGCGAATGGAACCGAGACGCGAGACGAGAGCTTATTTGGGCAGTGTAGTGGATAGGCACGAGAATGAGTTGCCTCCCCTACCACCGAATCTTCTTGTTGGCGTTAAAGTTAAGGGTGATGCACCTCAAGCACCACAAGGACCTGTCTCTAGTGATATGGCACATTTAGTCTAACAATGACTGGAGCTTTCCAAACGACCATAGCTGGGGTGCAAGTACCTACGCCGGTGCCTATAATTGGGACTACTGGGCTACCCTTGGAGCTGTTGCCTAGCTTGGGTGGTACAGAGTTTAGAGGTATGGATTCAGAAGTGGCCGATGAGTGGTTTTCTAGTACCGAGAGGATCCTTGGTCAAATTGAGTGTTCTGATGCTCGCAAGTTGGGTTGTATTGTGTCGTTGCTCCAGGGAGATGCTTACAATTGGTGGAAAACTATTGTTGCGAGTGTGGCACCAGCTGAGGTAACATGCGAGTTCTTTTGTGCTGCCTTTCTCAAGAAGTATTTGGGAACCCTTTATCAGGATGATATGAATAGAGAGTTTATGGCTTTAAAGCATGGAAACATGTCTTTTTCTAAGTATGAGATCCAGTTTGTCCGGTTGAGCAAGTATGCTCCTGAGTTAGTTTCTGATGAGTGCCAGCGTTGTGAACGGTTCTGTTATGGGTTGGTGAAGGAAGTAAAGACGTATATGTTGGCTACCGACTATACAGAGTTTGATGTCCTGGTTTCTCAGGCTAAGGGCATTAAACAAAATTTAGGATTGTCTGCTCGATCTGAGGGTTCTTCTGTTGGGAAGAGACATGCTGAAATAGATGGTGGTCGAGATCGTTACAAAAAGCATAGAGACAAAAGGTACCAACCCGATTAGAGATGCAGTGGAAGCAATGTTTGACGAGGTCTGCAAGGCCAGAACACCTATGCTGGAGTACCCGAGTGTAGGCATTGTGGTAAGAGACATCCGGGAGAATATTGGAGTGTTTTTGGTACATGTTAGAGTTATGGATCACGGGATCATCTTAGGCGAGATTATCCATATTTGGCTGGTGGGGGACAAGCTGCTGCACGAGCTGTTGTGCCACAGAGAGACCGCAGGTGCGGTCATGGACATTTCCAGCATATAGACGATGAATAGAGAGTGGTTGCTCACACCGTCGCGGTTCATCTTGAGGATGGTGGACCGATGAGAGTTTTTGTGCACCATGTGGGAAGAAATGATACAGATGTGATTGCAGGTACATTTTCTTTGCAGTCCATGCCATTGCTTTCATTGACAGACTCTGGTTCTACACATTCATATATCCTGTGTAACACCTCATTCTCGTATTCGATTACCAAATATGAGTCAGAGATGTCACAGAAAAACAACACAATTTTTATTCAAAAATTTCATAAATTTAAAACCTTTGAAAATATTTATATCAACTAATACACAAAATTAGAGCTCATTTACTTTTTTTTAAAAATAAATTTGACTGTTCAAAAAATATCAGACGTGGAACTAAAATGGACAAATTAATCCCATTTATACATGCCACTAAAATAATTTAAAAACCTCAAGTAGGATGTCATTACTGTGTCAGCTTGAAGAAAATTTATGAACTTGATACAACTCTTTGCTTCGTCCAATGATTCAAACCACCTATGTATGCACAATCAACACGCTAAGTACGAACTTAGTGAGTCAATAAACGAAGGTAATAACAATAATTTAAATTTACTTGATTTCATGACGACATTTATATAACATGATATATGCCAATGTATCAACTTTCACATTGCATTAGTAATGATTTACTATGTGCCAATGTCATAAGACTTTCATGCTTGTGCATTGGTCATAATATGCCATATATGCATAAATTCATCATGCTCACTAGATATGTATTACCATCATGTTAATCATATCTTAACATAATATAAACTGGATATAAATTTCTTACCATTATACTTGCCATTTATTCCAAAATCTCATAAGCTTATTCACATGTTTATCTTTTATTAACCAATAAACCATAGCCCAAATATAAGCCTATGAGGACCCTGGGTACACGAGTCAAATATGCATCGAAGTGCTAATACACATAAGGTCGTGCCCACCATAATACACATAAGGTCATGCCCACCATATGCACTAAGTGTCCTTTATATACACTATAGTGTTAAACCGAGTATGCAACGTGCTGCTGGACTTTATAAGATGCCAACTATACCTTGTCCCTCAATGTCATACTTGGGCATATATTCCATATTTATTTCATCCATGGCAATGTATATCAACATAATTTAACATTGGGCAGTTCATACCTGAAACAACATTCATAATATAACTAGTGATCCATGCATTTATATTCAACTTTTGACATATTTAAAATATGTCAATCATATGCTCCATGTCATAAATATAATGACAATAAAATTTGGGTAGGCTCATCGCAAGCTATCCCAATGATGTATAAAACATCAACGTGTCATGATATGTATGCAATTGCACTCACCTTGACACTTCTTATCCCAAATTAAATTGAATAAATTAAGAGAACTCCAAGCTTGATCCTTTGCCTTATCTATTGAATTTTTGATTTCTCGAGTTTACTTGAATGCTTCATATTCATCCCTTACATGCACAAATTAATAACACCAATAAGGTACTCATTTTATAATCTATTAGTCTGCGCTACCTTTAAAGAAATATTTATATAAAATAATCCACAACTCGAAATTCAATTCTGTTTGTTTTTAAAAGAAACTAGATTCGATAAGCTGTTCAACCATATAAACTAATAGCCCAAATTCAACTCGTACGATTTATGACGAATTTTTAAAGTCGAATTCCAGTGCTGAATTTTGGAGGAGACTGGTATTATGTTTTCTGACCTTTCATCACTTAAAAATTCACATCTTTTGATATACAAATCGAAACAAGTCACCGTTTGTTTTAAACGAAACTAGACTGAACTAAGAATACAATGGTATAAGGATCAATTTCTAATTATTTTTGTCGAATTTATGGTGAAATTTTGAACTTACTGCCAATGACAAAAATTCTGGGCAGATTTCATAATTCACATCTTTAGCATCCTTTAACTATTCCAACACCTCAAATTAACCTTCAATTATGTTATTCCAACATTTTCCTTTCATGAAAACTCCAAATTCAACTTGAATCCTTAAACCCCAAATTAAACCCTAATTAACCAAATGGTATTCCATCAAGAATACATCAATTTCAACTTCAATCAAGCATGGAAATAATAGAACATCACATAATCTTCCATAATTAAGTCCTAATTCATTTGGATCCATAAACCCTAAATTAGCTCTCTTCAAAATTCAAGAGTATCCTTCAACAATTCCATGAAATTTTTATATACCAATTGAAAGAGAATTTCATGAAGAACAACTTTATATTTCATAAGCTAACCCTAAATCCTAGTATTTAGGGATTAAAAATGAAAAACCCTAAAATTACCTTGCTTTCCTTCTTGTTCTCTTCTTCTTGACGTGAAGCATGAAGAAAGGTGAAGATATTTCTTCATTTTTTTATTTATGCCATTTAGCATCTTTTATTTCCATAAATTATAAAAATATCCTTCTAATAGGGATATAACCATTTTACACTTGAATTCAAAGCTTCAAACCATGCCACTTGTCAAAATATTTATCCAATGGTCAAAAATAAGCCAATAAGTTAGTAGTTACCAACTTTACCCTTGTAATTTTCCAAAATTACGATCTTTCAATTTTTCATCCAATGGCTCATATTTAACATGGAAAATCAACTTAAATCTAAGGGTTCATATTCTTTCAACACAAGGAAAATATCTTAGACATGTAAAATGACATATTTAACCTTGCCTTATCATCCTTCAAAATATCTTGAATATTCGATTCAATCCGATTATCCGAATATTATTCTGAACTTTATCGCTTTATAACCATTAATACAAACTCCGTATAGAAAATCCAGATAACAAGAAAACGCCATTCTTAGGGGTAAAATATTCATTTACAGGGTTAAAATACATAACTTTTGAAAATTACACTTCGGTCCCTAAAACTTTTCAAAAGTTTATACTTTAGCCACAAAACTTTTAAAATTTACATTTTGGTCACTAGCCAAAAATTGGGATATTACATCCTACAAGAACATGCTTGCTTGCTTGATATAACTGTAGAGGTGTTAGATGTTGGTATGAGGGTAATTAGTTTCTTTGGTGAGACGGTAATGGCTAGGAGGTTGTTTAGAAGGAGTCCTTTGATGGTTCAAGGGTATGCGTTTGTGACTGACCTAATGGAGTTGCCATTTCACAATTTTGATGTAATTTTGGGATTAGAATAGTTGTCTGAACATCGAGCTATGGTGGATTTTTAGACCAAGCGAGTTTCGTTGAGACTTGCTGAGGATTATGAAGTGGTAGTTGTGGGTGATAACATCAAATTCTTGTCCAAAGATGTTTCAGCTTTGGAAGCACAAAAGATGATGGAATCTGGAGGTCAAGCATACCTAGCTTATGTGATGAACCTGAATATGAAGGAAGTGCGCGCCCAGGATATTCGCACCGCGTGTGATTTTCCAAGAGTGTTTTCGGAAGAGTTGTTGGGTTTACCGTCGGATAAGGAGTTAGAATTCTGTATTGAGACGTACACGGATACGGCTTCGGTGTCAATTACACCGTATCGCATGGCACTAAAGGAATTGAAGGAGCTGAAGACGCAGTTGCAAGAGTTGTTGGATAGGGGTTTCATTCGGCCCAGTGTTTCACCGTGGGGAGCACCAATGTTGTTTGTAAAGAAAAAAGATGGCATGATAAGAATGTGCATTAATGATCAACAATCGAACAAGTTGACGATTAAAAACAAGTATCTTTTTACCAAGGATTGATGATCTGTTTGATCATTTTTGGGGTCTATCATGTTTTCCAAGATTAATCTGTGGTCTAGATACTACCAGTTGAAGGTAAAGGATAAGGATGTACCGAAGGCAACTTTTTGCATGCACTACGGGCATTATGAGTTCCTGGTGATGCTATTTGGGGTTATAACAAATGCACTAGCAGCTTTCATGGATATGATAAATAGGGTGTTCCATGAGTTTCTGGATCAATTTATGGTCGTGTTCATCGATGATTTTCTGGTGTACTCACGTATCGAAGAAGATCATGACTGACACCTTAGGATTGTGTTACAAGTTCTGTTGTACAATAAGCTTTATGCTAAGTTAAGTAAATACAAGTTTTGGATCAAACAAGTGGTTTTCCTTGGTCATGTTGTCTCAGCCGAGGGTATTTGCGTAGATCTGCAGAAAATTGAAGCTATTGTGGATTGAAAGCAGCTAAAGTTGGTATCGAAGCTTCATAGCTTCCTAGGGTTGGTAGGATATTACCAACGCTTTGTAGATGGTTTTTTGAAGATTGCTGCTCCTTTGACGAAGTTGTTGCAGAAAGATGTGAGTTTTGAATGGACGGAAAGTAGACAACAAGCTTTTTACAAGCTGGAAGAAGCTTTGATGCAAGCTCCCATCTTGATTCAACCTGAGTTAGGGAAGGAGTTTGTTGTGTATAGCAATGTATTTTATGTGGGTTTGGGGTGTGTTCTGATGCAAGAAGGAAGGGTTATAGCTTATGCATCTACACAGTTGAAGGTACACGAGCGCAACTACCGTACGCACGACATTGAGCTAGTTGCAGTGGTGTTTGCATTGAAGATTTGGCAACACTATCTTTACGGTGAGAAGTGTATTGTGTACACGGATCACAAGAGTTTAAAGTACCAGATGTCGCAGAAATAGTTGAATCTTAGGCAACGAAGATGGTTGGATTTGCTTAAGGATCATGATCTGACAATTGAGTATCATCTGAGAAGGCTAACGTGGTAGCCGTACATTGAGTAGAAAAGTGGCGGTTGAGTTGAGGGCAATGTTTGCTCGGTTGAGTGTAACGCGAGATAGTGGGTTGCTGGCTGAGTTGCAGGTGAAGCCATCATTGATACTGTTGATTAAGAAGAAGCAACCGTATGATGACTCGTTGGTACTGCATGTCAAGGACATCTTGGATGGCTACGAAATAGATTTTTGTTTTAGTAGTGAAGGAGTCTTGTGTTTCAAGGGTCAAGTAGTGGTGCCGAAAGATGAGTAGTTAAGGCGCACTATCTTGACTGAGGCACATTCGAGTCCATTTGTGATGTATCCGGGGAGTACAAAGATGTATCATGATTTGAAAAAAGAGTATTTATGGGTTGGTTTAGAGAAAGATATCACAGATTTTGTAGCTCGTTGCATGGTTTGTTAGCGTGTTAAGGTTGAGCACCAGTTTCCTTCGGGGTTGTTGCAATCGTTGAAGATACCAGAATGGAAGTATGAGAGAATTACCATGGATTTTGTATCTGGTTTACCTTTGACGCCAACGAAGAAGAATTCTATTTGGATGATTGTGGACAGGTTTACGAAGTGTGCACATTTTCTGACTGTGCATACGATGTATACTTTGGATAAATTGGAAGAGCTGTACATTGCAGATATTTCGAGGTTGCACGAGGTGCCTAACTCTATTGTATCAGATAGAGCTTTGCGTTTTATAGTGAGGTTTTGGGAGTGTTTGCATAGGGCTTTTGGTATGCAGTTGAATTTCAGCACTTTCTATCATCCTCCAACGGATGGTCAGTCTGAACGCGTAATATAAGTGTTGGAAGATATGTTGCTATGTTGCATCATAGATTTTCAAGGATATTAGGAGAAACTGTTACCGTTGGTTGAGTTTTCCTATAAGAATAGTTATCAAGCTAGTATCCAGATGGCTCCGTATGAGGCTTTGTAACGCCCCGAATTTGGGCCTAGCAGTTTTGAGGGTTATTAGACGGTCCGATAGACTTGGTTAGAGATTTGAGTTGGATTCGGGGTCGTATATTTTTTGGTAAGATAAAAATATGGAAAAATGGTTAAAAATCATTTTAAAATATATGATTAATATTGGTAAAATCAATTTTGGAAAATGAGATTTGGAAGTATGACATTTTGGCTAGTGACCAAAATGTAAAATTTGAAAACTATTTTAATGATGACTAAAATGAAAAGGGTCAAATTCTTAGAATCCTTAAGGAGCTATTTTACCAAGATTTTTTTGATTATTTCTCCCTTCAATTAAATCATTTTAACATGTGTTTTAAAAGTTAATTAAAAAGGATTTTGGATATTAAAGTTAGTTATTTCTTTTAAGCCAATTTCACGTAATTTTTCTCTCAACTTTTCTCTCCACTTCATTTCTTCCAAACACTTTTGCTTTCAACAAATTCCAGAGGTGAGAGACCTATATTCTTGATTTCTTGATTTGTATTTGTTTCTTTATCATCGTTTTTATCAAAACCTTATTGAAATCTTGTGTTTTCTAGCTTTAAATAAGCCAATTAAGGGAGAAATCACACAATAGGGGTAAGGTCCATGATCTCCTCTATTGAATGGTTATTTATTAATATTCCCAAGTGTTTGATCCTTGATTTATGGTTTACAATCTGATTTGATGTTTTTATATTGAGTTAATTGATTCAATTGGGTGAAATTGATGAAATAGAGAAAGATTTGAATTGAATCTGATTTCCAGTGTTATGGATTGAGTTTAAACACATAATGGATGGTTTATAATTTTGTTAAGTCATTGTTAATAAAGGAATCCCGAAACTCTTGAACCTCTAATTGATTAGGTTGTTAGTTTGGTGTTTTTGTGGAGTTGTGGTGGCTATGTAGCTTATGGAAGTATTTGGATGTGTTAATCCTGTTTTTGAGTATTAATTGATGATTATGGAAGTGTTAGATTGTTAGGTTGAGGCTGGGTTGTGTTTGGAAAGGACTAGATGATGATTTTGGATGTTGTGGTTGGGTTATTTTGAGAGGATTGTGGAAGTCCGTGAGGATTTGTTGTTGTAGTGTTTTGAATGCATTGATATGCATTAATCCTCTATTGTAATGTGGTTAAAATATGGGATATTGATCCGGAAGTGATTGGTGAAGCTTTGGAGGCTTCGGGCGCTTGATTTTGCATCGGCAAATCAAGGTTTCGCGTATCGGCGAGTGAAAACATGGGTTCCAGCTTTGGAATATTTTAAAGGTGGTTTATGGGAGTTTAAACTTAGCTTGAAACACTGGTTTAAACTCAGAAGTAAGTAAATGTGGTTTATCTCTCTCGGTCCTGCTAGATTGAAATGGTTTTATGCACTTGTTTTGGATTACATGTTACCTACTATGTAAGCATGTTTTAAAGTATTTGAGATACTGTTTTTAAGCATGAAATGCTGAAGGATGCACATGGCAAGTGATCCTTGTAAGTATATGGTTTATACTTGTGCTTTAAAGCATAGTTGTTGCTTTGGAAAATTGGTTTGGTTAATGCTTGTTGAAAACAATGAGGTAAATGGTTAATTATATTGGCAAGTGATGTGGTTTTAAAATTATTATCGGATGTAGTTGGCCCGCCATAGGATTGATAGTGCACTATAATAAGTCGCCTTGGATGTCGAGGGGTTTAGATCCGTGTACCAAAAACACCATCCAAGTAACCTAACAGTAGAGGGGTTTTATAGTACTGTATACTCCCGTTAGTGGATTAAGCATCTAACCGAGGTATGGGGTTGGTGTCCTCGTGGGTTAAAAGTGTACCCGGTTGTTTAGGTACCGTGATTATGATTGTATTGCTATTTCTGGTTGAGATGGCTTGAAGTGTGGGTAAACACTTGTTGAATCCATGTATCCGATGAACTCTTTTGGTAAATGAACTTGGTTAATGATCACTTGTGAGCCAATATAATTGTTGATGTATCATTGGAAAGTTTATGTTGTATAATGTGCTTTGTACATGTTTACTCTTTAAGCTTTGCATATGATTGTTATGCATGGGAAGGCTTAAATTGAGGTTGAGCAATAGGACTTGCTGTTGGTTAATGATACATGTTGCATATGGTTAATATGGTGGTTTTTAAAGATGTTAAGTGCATGTTTTAAAGGCATGATAATGTTTTAACGTATGTTTGACGTGAATTTAATGTAATGTTGAGAAATGTTTTCAAGCATTGATGGTGTGTTGTTTTTGAGCACTCCTCACTTATCCTAGTATGCTTACGCTCTCTTTGTCCATCGATGCAGAGAACTAAAAGCTTGGGAAGGCAACGAGATGCAAAAGATCGGTACAAGACTTGGTAACCAAAGTATGTTTAAACTAGACTATAAGTAATAAGGGCAATAGGGGTTCCGTTGTTGTTTTGGGTGAGGTTTTGTTAAACTCCCTGTTCGAGCAAGTTTGTTTAGCTGCTCTTGAATTGTAAATAGCCTTTATGGTTTGATGTTGGTGATGGTTTGGAGTTTCATGTTTCACTTGGTTGGTTAACTAGGTTGCATGCCTATGGATTTACATTTGATGCAAAATGCCATGAAATGTCGTTGAATTTGTGATGTAAAATTGTGGTTGGATTTTAGAATATGTTGGCAGTATGTTAGAAGCATGTTAGAATGTTTTGGTATGGTTGAAAGCATGTTAAACCAGTGAAAATGGACATTACAGGTCCAGGCGTACCAGTACGGGTGTCCCTATTTCGGTACAAGTAAGCCATTCTAGGTTTAGCGTATCGGTACTCGGACAAGTGTTCCGGTATGGGCCAAGGCAAAATTAGCCAACGTTTTGATACGGTGTGAGGCGTTTCGATACAGACTATAGATTTTGTGTGGGGCATTTCGACACGCGGGGGCGTATTGGAACGAGAAACGGCTACTGGAATTCTGGGGTTTAAAATTTGTAAAGTGTATCGAAACACCCTTGACCGTACCGGTACGACATTAGTTATTTTAGTTATTTTGGTATGTACTAAAGTTCTGTTCCTTGCATTTTGGTCCCTGAATTTTGTAGAGCAATTGTATAAGATCGGATGACCATTTTGAGCTGAATTTTGACGTGTAAGCTTGTAACCTACCTAATTAAAGGATGGTAACTTAAAATTGGGGTAAGTCCTCGTAATCTTCAAGATTTATAATTTGGTCCCTATAACGTAGTTATTTTTAATTGGATGTCAATTTGATGCCCGATTGAGTTGAGGTTTCACCTATTGTCAGTATGAACATGTAGGGAGTTAATTTGCATCTAGATATGATAAAAAGAAAAAATTGGGCACGGTTTGAGTTTTTTCTTTACGGTTTACTTCGGTAAACCTAATATAGCTCGCTTGGTTCGGTCTTGCGACTAGGCCAGGTTGAGGGGCTTACATTTGGCGGTATCAGAGACATGTTAGCGATAGTTGGGAGTTGGTTTGATTGTTGTAATGTGACTGTGAGTTGTTATCTGATGTGTAATATGCACGGTGATTGCTTTATGCTATGTTGGGGGAATTTTGGGAAACCCATTGCCTTATTATTATAGTCTGAAATGTTATGATTTTGAAATGGAAGTCTTGGATCCGTGCTTGAAGGTGGCCTAATTGTTTTGTATTTGAATGATTATCATGCCTTAGATATATTGTTAGCACGATGGGACCGAGGAGAGAGTTGCGATCTGGTATGATTGCTGCTGTCACTGGGTAGGAGATTGAGGAGAATGTTATACCTCCTGAAGGGTTGCCACCGCCCTCACCTAATCCACCTAAGGTAGTGGAGCAAGTACCACCTACGCCGGCTAGGTCAGAGATGAGTGATATGGCACCATTAATTTAGGCCACGACCGGTGCTTTTCAGGTAGCAGTTGCGGTATGGAGACCGAGGATGTAACTTGGGAGTTCTTTTGTGGTGCTTTCCGAAAGAAGTACATGGGAGTCCGTTATTAGGACAATAGGAAACGTGATTTCATAGCTTTGGTGCAGGGCAGTATGTCTATTGCTAAGTACGAGGTGCAGTTCGTGAGGTTGAGCCAGTATGCACCTGAGTTAGTTCCTGACGAGCGTACACGATGTGATCGATTTCGCTACGGGCTTGTGCAGGAGGTTAAGACATACATGCTTGCTACTGATTACACAGATTTCGATGCGTTAGTTTCGTAGGCTAAGGATGTTGAGCAGAATCTGGGTTTGGCTTCTGGGTCTCGGGGCTTTAGCTCTGGTAAGAGAGCGGCTGATTTTAGTAGTGACGGTGGTCAGACCAAGAGACACCATGATTGGAGATTTTGCCTAGAGCTGAGGCGTGGCGGAGGTGTTGATGGACGTGGAGTCCAGGGGCAGGGTGCCCAGGTTAGAGCTCCGTTTAACACTTGTTGGGTTTGTGGATCCTGAGACCATATGAGACGAGATTGTCCGAGCCTGGCCAGGGAGGGTCAGGTACCTACGCCTGTTATGGTGAATGCTTTTTGGAGTTGTGAGTCTGGCGACCATATGATATGTGATTGTCCTTTGTTGGCTGGAGGTGGGCAGGGTGCTGCACCTGCGGTAGCTCCGTAGAGAGGCCATGGTCATGGTCGTGGATTGTTCCAGCGTAGAGATGGCGGGCAGAGGACTGTGGCTCATACCGTTGCTATTCAGTCTAAGAAAGGTGACACTGATGTGATTGCAAGTACTTTTACCTTATAGTCTTTGCCGTTGTATTCGTTGGTTGATTCTGGTTCTACCTATTCATACATCTTTAGTGAGCATGCACAATTGCTTGATATATCTGTTGAAATTCTTAATGTGGGTGTTAGAGTGACTAGTTCTCTTGGGGAGATGGTCGTGGTTAGGAGGCTATATCGTAGGTGTCCGCTGATGGTTCAGGGGCATGAGTTTGCCATGGACTTGATGGAGTTGCCATTCCATGGATTTGATGTGATTTTGGGAATGGATTGGTTAATGGAACATAGAGCTGTGGTAGATTTTGAGACCAAACGGATATCCTTAAGGTTGTTTGATAATTTTGAAGTAGTAGTTGTTGGTGAGAATACTAGGTTCATGTCTAATGCTGTTTCGGCTTTGGAAGCAAGTGGAATGTTGGCTTATGGATGTCAGGCTTTCTTGGCCTACATTATGAATCCTGGTTCAAAAGAGCTGAGGGTGCAGGATATTCGCACTGTTTGTGGGTTTCTAGGTGTTTTTTCAGAAGAGTTGTAGGGGTTGCCACAGACCGTGAGGTTGAGTTTGGCATCGAGGTCTTTGTGGATACGACACCGGTGTCTATTGCTCCCTATCGCATGGCCCCGAAGGAGTTAAAAGAATTGAAGATGCAACTGTAGGAGTTGCTTGACCGAGGTTTTATTAGACCTAGTATTTCACCGTGGGGAGCACCGGTGTTGTTTGTTAAGAAAAAAGATGGTACGTTGCAGATGTGTATAGACTATCGGTAACTGAATAAATTGACGATAAAGACCAAGTATCCCTTACCTCAGATTGATGATCTTTTTGATCAGTTCAGAGTTGCCTTGGTATTTTCTAAGATAGATTTGAGGTCGGCGTACTATTAGTTGAAGGTGAAGGATGTGGATGTGCCCAACATAGCTTTTCGCACGAGGTACATGCATTATAAGTTTTTGGTGATGCCGTTTGGTTTGACTAATGCACGGGTTGCTTTTATGGACATGATGAACCGTGTGTTCCATGAGTTTTTGGACCAGTTTGTGGTTGTGTTTATCGACGATATCCTTATGTACTCTCGTACCGAGGAGGATCATGATAGATATTTGCGGATTATGCTTTATACGTTGTTGGCTAATCAGTTGTATGTCAAGTTAAGCAAATGTGAGTTTTGGCTTAGGGAGTTTGTTTTTTGGGCATGTTGTGTCGTTCGAGGGAATTCGTGTTGATCCGCATAAGGTTGAGGTTGTGATGAGTTGGAAGGTGCCTAAGTCGGTGACATAAGTTATGAGTTTCCTTGGGTTGGCTGGTTATTACCGTAGGTTCGTGGAAGGGTTCTCTAGTTTGGCGGCTTCTTTAACCAAGTTGTTGCAGAAGAATGTTCGATTTGAGTGGATGGAGGATAGGCAACGAGCCTTCGAAAGGTTGAAGGAAGCTTTGACACGAGCTCTAGTCTTGGTTCAACCTGAATCGAGAAAGGAGTTCGTTGTTTATAGTTATGTGTCTTTTGTTGGGTTTGGTTGCGTGTTGATGCAAGAAAGTAAGGTAGTTGCGTATGCATCTAGGTAGTTGAAGGTGCATGAACGTAATTACCCTACTCATGATCTTGAGCTTACCGCAGTTGTGTTTGCCTTGAAAATCTGGAGGCATTACCTTTAAGGTGAGAAGTGTGTAGTTTATACGGATCATAAAAGTCTGGAGTATTTGATGTCCCATAAGGAGTTGAATATTAGGCAATAGAGGTGGGTAGAGTTGCTTAAGGATTATGATCTAACCATTGAGTATCATCCGGGTAAAGCTAACATTGTAGCATATGCTTTGAGTAGGAAGGCTGGTGTGGAGTTGTGAGCTATATTTGCTCTGGTGGATTGTTGGCTGAGTTGCAAGTAAAACCGTCATTGTCGCAGTTGATCAAGGAGAGGCAACCACATGATGAGAGTTTGGTGCCGCATATGAAGGATATCATGGATGGGAATTCTACGGATTTCCATTTTAATAATGATGGGGTGTTGTGTTTTAAAGGTTGAATTGTGGTGCCTGAAGATGATGAGTTGAGGCGTAACATTCTGACCGAAGCGCATGCTAGTCCTTTTTCTATGCATCCCGGTAATACTAAGATGTATCGTGGGTTGAAAGAAAAGTACTATTGGGTTGGGCTGAAGAAAGATGTGGCTGATTTTGTTTTTCGATGCATGGTATGTCAACGGGTGAAGGCTGAACATCAATTTCCTTCTGGGTTGTTGCAAATGTTGAAGATACCAGAATGGAAGTGGGAAAGAATCACCATGGATTTTGTGTCTAGCTGCTTTTGACGCCGACCAAAAAGGATTCCATTTGGGTTATCATTGATCGGTTTACGAAGTGTGCGCATTTTGTGCCAGTGCATACTACGTATATCTTAGATAGGTTGGCCGATCTGTACATCTCTGAAATTGTGCGTTTGCATGGGGTGCCTAAATCCATAGTTTCGAATAGAGATTCGCATTTCACGGCAAGGTTTTGGATGTGCTTGCATTGTGCTCTGGGAACTCGTCTGAATTTTAGCACTTCGTATCATCCTCAAACGGATGGTCAGTCAGAGCGCGTGATTCAGTTTCTCAAGGATATGTTGAGATGATGTATTATTGAGTTCCAGGGAACGTGGGAGAAGCAACTGCCATCGGTGGAGTTTGCTTATAATAACAATTACCATGCTAGTATACAGATGGCACCGTATGAGGCATTGTATGGAAGGAGGTGCCGTATGCCCGTGTGTTGGGCTGAGGTTGGGGAGAAGCATCTTTCCTTGACTGATGTATTAAATGGAACGAATGAAAAAGTAAAGTTGATATGTGAGCGCTTGAAAGCGGCTTCGGACCGTTAAAAATCCTACGCGGATTTGAGGCGTAGGGATATAGAGTATGCTGTTGGTGACCGAGTGTTTTTGAAGGTATCACGATGGAAGAAGGTGATGCGGTTTGGGCGAAAAGGGAAGCTTAGCCCGAGGTTTATTAGACCATACGAGGTTGTTCAACGTGTGGGTCCTGCCACTTACCGTTTGAGGTTACCTCCTGAGTTGAAGAGGATTCATGACGTGTTTCATGTATCGATGTTGCGAAGGTATAGGTCGGATCCCTCTCATGTTATGCCAGTGGAAAATTTGAGTTAAGGTCGGATCTATCTTATGATGAGGAACCGGTAGAGGTTCTTGATACCACCAGTAAGGTATTGCGTGGCAAGATGGTCGAGCTTGTTAAGGTGTTGTGGAGGCACCACGATATTGAGGAAGGCACGTGGGAACGCAAGTTAGAGATGCTGGAGCAGTTTCCGGATTTGTTTCCTCCAGGTAAATTTCGAGGACGAAATTTCTTAAGTGGGGGAGAGTTGTAACACCCCGGTTTTGGGCCTAGTAGTTTTGAGGGTCATTAGACGGTCCAGTGGATCGAGTTAGAGATTCGAGTCAGATTCGGGGTCATATTTTTTCGGTAAGATAAAAATATGGAAAAATGGTTAAACATCATTTTAAAATATATGATTAATATTGGTAAAATCAATTTTGGAAAATGAGATTTTGAAGTATGACATTTTGGCTAGTGACCAAAATGTAAATTTTGAAAACTATTTTTAATGATGACTAAAATGAAAAGGGTCAAATTATTAGAATCCTTAAAAGATTTTTCTGATGATTTCTCCCTTCAATTAAATCATTTTAACATGTGTTTTAAAAGTTAATTAAAAAGGATTTTGGATATTAAAGTTAGTTATTTCTTTTAAGACAATTTCACGTAATTTTTCTCAACTTTTCTCTCCACTTCTTTTATGCCAAACACTTTTTCTTTCAACAAATTCCAGAGGTGAGAGACCTATATTCTTGATCTGTAATTGTTTCTTTATCATTGTTTTCTCAAAACCTTATTGAAATCTTGTGTTTTCTAGCTTTAAACAAGCCAATTGAGGGAGAAATCACACAATAGGGGTAAGGTCCATGATCTCCTCTATTGAATGGTTCTTTATTGATATTCCCAAGTGTTTGATCCTTGATTTATGGTTTACAATATGATTTGATGTTTTTATATTGAGTTAATTGGGTGAAATTGATGAAATAGAGAAATATTCGAATTGAATCTGATTTCCAGTGTTATGGATTGAGTTTAAACGCATAATGGATGGTTTATAATGTTGTTAAGTCATTTTTAATAAAGGAATCCCGAAATTCTTGAATCTCTAATTGATTAGGTTGTTAGTTTGGTGTTTTTGTGGAGTTGTGGTGGCTGTGTAGTTGCTGGAAGTATTTGGATGAGTTAATCCTGTTTTTGAGTGTTAATTGGTGATTATGAAAGTGTTAGATTGTTAGGTTGAGGCTGGGTTGTGTTTTGAAAGGATTAGATGATGATTTTGGTTGTTGTGGTTGGGTAATTTTGAGAGGATTGCAGAAGTCCGTGAGGATTTGTTGTTGCAGTTTTTTGAATGCATTGAGATGCATTAATCCTCTATTGTAATAAGGTTAAAACAGGGGAGATTGATCCGGAAGTGATTGGTGAAGCTTTTGAGGCTTCAGACGCTTGATTTCGCGTCGGCAAATCGATGTTTCGCGTATCGGTGAGTGAGAACACGGGTACCAGCTTTGGAATGTTTTAAAGGTGGTTTATGAGAGTTTAAACTTAGCTTGAAACGCTGGTTTAAACTCAGAAGTAAGTAAATGTGGTTTATCTCTCTCGGTCGTGCTAGATTGAAATGGTTTATGCACTTATTTTGGACTACATGTTACCTACTGTTTAACATGTTTTAAAGTATTTGAGATACTGATTTTAAGCATGAAATGTTGAAGGATGCACGTTGTAAGTGATCCTTGTAAGTGTTTGGTTTATACTTGTGCTTTAAAGTATGGTTGTTGCTTTGGAAAATTGGTTTGGTTAATGCTTGTTGAAAACAGTGAGGTAAATGGTAAATGGTTAATTATATTGGTAAGTGATGTGGTTTTAAAATTGTTATCGGATATAGTTGGCCGGCCATAGGATTGATAGTGCACTATAATAACTCACCTTGGATGTCGAGGGGTTTAAATCCGTGTACCAAAAACTCCATCCAAGTACTCTAATGGTAGAGGGGTTTTATAGTACCGTATACTTCCATTAGTGGATTAAGCATCTAACCGAGGCATGGGGTTGATGTCCCTATGGGTTGAAAGTGTACTCGGTTGTTTTGGCACCGCGATTGTGATTGTAAACACTTGTTGAATCCGTGTATCTGATAAACTCTTTTGGTAAATGAACTTGGTTAATGATCACTTGTGAGCCAATATAATTGTTGATGTATCATTGGAAAGTTTATGTTGTATAATGTGCTTTGTACATGTTTACTCTTTAAGCTTTGCATATGATTGTTATGCACGGGAAGGCTTAAATTGAGGTTGAGCAATGGGACTTGTTGTTGGTTAATGATACATGTTGCATATGGTTAATATGATGGTTTTTAAAGATTTTAAGTGCATGTTTTAAAGGCATGATAATGTTTTAAAGGATGTTTGAAATGAATTTTATTGTAATATTGAGAAATGTTTTCAAGCATTGATGGTGTGTTGTTTTTGAGCACTCTTCACTAAGCCTAGTGTGCTTACACTCTCTTTGTCCATCAATGCAGAGAACTAAAAGCTTGGGATGGCAACGAGAAGCAAGGGATCGGTACAAGACTTGGTAACCAAAGTATGTTTGAACTAGACTCAAAGGTGATAAGGTGTTGGACCGTGTTGGTTCAGTGGTATATGGGTTAAGGTTGCCTGCTGAGTTGGAAAAGATACATGCTGTTTTCCATGTATTGATGCTTCAAATGTATATATCAGATCCTTCGCATATGATGCCAGTGGAAGAGATTGAGTTGAATCTGGATTTGACCTATGATGAAGAGTAGGTGAGAATTATGGATTCAAGTAACAAAGTTCTTCGGGGAAAGGCCATAGAATTGGTAAAGGTGTTGTGGCGACATCGTGGTGTTGAGGAAGCCACTTGGAGTAGAACAAACAGCCCATCCCTGAGCCCTACGAGCAGAGTCATCCTGTGAAGACTTTTATTCACTCTTATGCCAGTACTACCATTCCTACTAGGAAAGTTAAATGGAGAAAACACAACCCACCTAGTGTACTAAGGTAGCAAGATGCATAAAAGAGTGTCCCTCAACAGTTTTGCCTATAACATCAAGTTTTAATTACTTTTCATTATTTTCTCGAATTTTCTAGGAGTTTAATTCTTTTAATTGGTACATTGAGTATTCAGTAAAATTACATTAATTCATGCATTGGCATCAAAGACTCGACCTAGAATTTCCCCAACATTTCTTAAGCTTTTAGAAGGCATGCAATATGTGAATTAAAAGCTAAAACAGTTTCAATATTAGGTTCAAAACGTGAAATCTCTTAACCCATTGTAAAACATTAAGCATAGATTAATCATAGGAGATCATGATAAACGCAGTAGCAATTTCAGAATTAGTGGAATCATAGCAAAGAGAAACATCAAAAACAAATTGGGCTATTTACATGCATATTTTTTTAAATTTTTTTACCTAAATTTAACCTAATATATACATGGCATAGTACTTCCCCAAACATAAGAAGAGCATTGCCCCCAATGCAAAATGAAACAAGAAAAACATGTATATGGAATATGAAGAACTAAAAAAAGGAAAAACATAAAAGAAAAAAAAAACTCAAAGAAAAGCTAACATAGCCCATAGAGTTATTGGGGAGAAGGTTCTCAGATGAAGATGCTTTTTTATCCTGAGAAGACTTTGTCTTATTCACAGGGCAAGAGGAAGCACCAGCATCAGTATCTAGTCACTGTCTCCTTTGGGGCTGGGTGTTGGCTTGTGGTGCAGTTGTGGTAGTAAGGGCGGAGAGAGAAGTTGGGGAGGCATTGAGGGAAACACCACTGGCGAGTTTGGGAGTAATATCTGAAATAGAAATTGAATAACCAAATATCTCTGTTGAACATAAAAGAAATATGGCTAGAGAAGGGTACCGATGATTTTTGTGATAGTGGGGGTCGGTGTAGGACTCACATGTGAAGGTGCTATTGGGAAAAGCCTTTTAGTTCCTCCACTATGATGGGAAGCACTCTAGGGAGTGCATCAAGAATGATGCCCCCTTCCCATTTGCTTACCCCAACCTTCTCACAAATGGTCATGATCAGGTTAGGAAATATTAAATCTTATGGTTTGCATATCGACGCAACCCTCTCAACGATGGCGACATGAATTAGTTGTGCTAGGTGTAGGCCACATCCTTTGAGGAGGGAGTCTAAAAATGACATTTGGTGAAGGAAAAAAGTTTCTCAATTTTGAGTGGGCAAAAGGCGATTGTTGATAATATGGGCCCAAAATCTCGAATTCAGCTCAACGATGGCGTCATTAATTAGTTGTGCTAGGTGTAGGCCACGTCCTTTGAGGAGGGAGTCTAAAAATGACATTTGGCGAAGGAAAAAAGTTTCTTAATTTTGAGTGGGCAAAAGGTGATTGTTGGTAATATTAGCCAGAAATCTTGAATTCAGCTGTAAGTTCTGCTAATGTACCATTCTCTCGTGGGCGTCACCCCGCCCATTTGGTTCCAAGAATGAAAAGGTCATGCAAAACCGTTGAATATGTTCTTTCAGTGGTGAAGTCTATGAAGGTGGAATGGACATCTTGGTGGTCAGAGAACTAATAGTGTCTATCAATCGTACCTGTTGAGAAATCCACCAACTTCCCCTTAACATGTACCGGCTTCTCTCCAGAGTGACCGTTGTGGGTGTAGAACTCTTGTACCTATGAGATATTAATGTCACCAAGGTTTTGAATAAAGGTTTCCCAATTATAAGTTCGAATAACATGTAGCACATCCGCATCGAAC